>VWZX01007337.1:128269-369759 GCA_013399015.1 Galbula dea
GGTCTCTTTAGCTTGGAGAAGAGGAGGCTAAGGGGTGACCTCATCTACGCTTTTAAATATGTGAAGGGTGTGTTTTGGGAGGATGGGGTCAGGCTCTTCTCAGTGAAGCCCAGTGACAGGACAAGAGGCAATGGCTGTAAGCTGAAGCATAGGAGATTCCGTGGGAATACATGTAGAAATTTTTTCCCAGTTCAGGTGCCAGAGCACTGGAACAGACTGCCCAGAGAGGCTGTGGAGTCTCCTTCTCTGGAGATGTTCAGGACCTGTCTGGACGCGATCCTGTGTGACCTGGTCTAGGGAATCCTGCTGTGTCAGGGGGGTTGGACTGGGTAATCTTTTGAGGTCCCTTCCAACTCCTAATATTCTGTGATTCTATGTCCCACACCTACTGCACAATTCTCATGATACAAGACATTTTTCTTCCTCTATTTCTTTGGTTTATTTTTTTCCCCCAGTACCTACACAGATTGATTATATTTGTATTCCAGATTGAACTGCAACTCCCCTGGGTGCTGGATGCTTTCAGCTGGAGCCCACATACTTGTTCTGCTTTGGGAGCTGTTATTTTATTGATCCTTCTCCTGGACAGTTCAGCAACTCAGGTTTTTACAGTGGTAGATCTGTTTCTTTCAACAAATCCCTCCTGCAAGCACAAATAACATGTCCCACAAATTGTTCTCTCTTTCATTAGGTAGTCTTTAATATCTCTGAAGTTACATGTGGAAGGCAGAGTTTCTAACTCTAATATAAATGCCTATTCCTCCTTCTTCTGCAAGTTGATAGTGAGCTAAAAAACCCAACAGTATCTACAGCTCAGAGATGTCTGGATTCACACTGCACCTCAAACACCTTTGTGGGCTATCCCAGGTGCTATTCCCAGCAACAAAGCATCACTTCTCAGAACTTTTTTCCCAGCAAGAAAGAATCTAAAAAGTTCTCTTAATTTTCTCAACTTTATCAACAGTGATCAATACTACATAGCAGGGCAGTTCTTAATTTCAGCATGAAGATGATTGGCCAGCATCTCAAATCCAGCTTTTCATCTAGTTTGAATCTTTTCACATCATCTCCATCACACTCACTCATCAAACTCTCTTCCTTACTGCAGGTCTTATTAAACTGCTTGCTTCCACTGCACCTTATACAGTTCACATTTTGTAGTAACATCAAAAGACTTCAGACTTCTGAAATTAACAACTAGCTAGCTATTAACAGAGAGCTAATTAACAGAAATGTCACAACTGCAGGCACCTCTACACATACCCTCCACACATCTTGGTGTTTCCTATAATCCAGACACCCTTCTACAACCTATGCTTCCCCTCTAATCCTGCCAGCTGCTGCACAGGGCACACTCAAACACTGACAAGTCATCTCTCTGAATGTTGCTAAGGAAAACAGGGGAGGAATCTAGCACCATACAGCACTCACTCACAGTTATTAACCTTCCTTCTACTTATGCTGGCCTTGCAAGAAGGTTCTCCAACAATGTGAGAAATGTCATTTGAAATTCTTCTAAAGGCACAACACCTTTCTATAATGCTGGAGGTTAGAAACACCTGTTGGAAGAAGTGGCTTTTTAGACAAGATATAGGCAAGAACTGCATCAAAGGCCATACAAATCAGAGAGAGTCTTTCCATTGATTTTCAGTCTGCTTTGGATGACAACATTTTAAACAAAAGTCCCAAAAATTGCAGAGAGCAATGGTGAAAAATGAGCCAAGATACTCACATAAGCAGGAGTGGAATATGAGGGCAGACCCACGCTTGTAGGAAGGGGAAGAGCTCTCCAACCCCTTGGAGTTAACTAGCAGCAGCTTCATGGGGACAGCAGAAAGTAAGCAAAGGCATTGGCAGGGAAACAATTCTGGTCTGCCACTGCAGGAGAGAATTCAGCTATTTGTGATTAATTTAGCTGTTACACCAGAGGTCTCCAGTGACTCTGGATGAGCCACATGATTTGCCATGAGCCACATGATTCTTTATTTTAATCTTCTGAAAAGAACTGCTTCTATGAAAAACTGCAACAAAACATATTATGTTGGAAGCTGTCAGTGGCCAGAAAAGCTATTAAAACCCACTAACAATCTTCTTCAGCGTATTTATGTCCCATCCCAGACAATAAGAAAGTTAGGGTTAAATCCAAGGGACTTTCCCAACTTCAGTCACTAGAAGCAGAGCAGTAGCTCTGTAAAGCAGGTCCTTGGTTTCTTGCAGTCATGACTTTTCCCCAGAATCAGTTGGATGCAGCTTTGTTTTCCTTGGCTTCAAGAACACATGAAGAACAGTCCAGTGGGTGTATAGTTCTGTATACAGCACCAGTGCTTTTGCATGTCATTTCAAAGTCCTAACTTGATGCTTGCAAAATGACAGTCACTGCCACAACACATTTATATAAATAGCACTTGCTTTTCATAAGATAAACTTGCAAAAAGCAAGGGTTTTTTCTCTTTCTGCAGTATAAGCTTTGTAATACTACCATACAAGCTTTTCTTGCTATGTCCTACAGTAAACAGTACTCCTATAAACCCCACATTTTGGCAGCTATTGGTAACTACCTTCACCCCCACTTCCAATTCCCACATTACAGCACAGTATTGGCTTCCCTTCTGAACAGTCTGTTTCCAGAGATACACAGTTATTACATCCCTCCAGTGTCCCCAGTGTGTTTCTTGCATACAGAGAATACTATTACCATTGTGGTTCTGAGAAAGGTGACAATTCTGACTCTCACTTCATCATCACTCTTTAAAACACTTGGTCACAGCAAAAACCTACAGATGCATGCAGACAGCTTTGCCTTACAGCATTAGCTTTAAATATTTACCTTCAGTTATCTGCAGGACTAAACTGCAAGACTTGAGTGAATTAAATCTGCCCAAATTCTGACATCAGGCATATAGATCTAAAATAAAGGCTTTATTTTCAGGGGGCAGATACTGTCCTGTAGACAATATGAACTTCATTTCATCACAGTTTGAAGCTTCATTTTGGGACGTGCAAGTGTATAAACAAGGTCATGAATAAAACCAGTGAGTGTTGTACTTGGAAGAGGAAAAAAGCACACAATTCAGAAGAAGGTGCCTACACACCTCAATTTGGAAAAGTTGTTACTAGGTCAAAACCTGCCAGAATAGCCCACATCATGCCACTGTTCCATTCACAAGCAAAGAGAAAAATTTGCTTCAGCAATTCGAGGCAATGAGGTATTGGAGAGACTTAGACTTAATCCTACACCGGCTGTTTCTACAATTTATGGATGCCCTTGCCTGAAGGTTTGATGATAAAGCACACTGATATCTGTAGAACATCCGTGTAAAATAAATCATACTGTTGTAGAAGTAGTAAGGACACTACTTCTAGCTTTTTACAAGACCTTTATGTATGCACGTACCCTCTTAAATGTTATACTCCATGTATACTGCTTAGGTAACCTCAGGAAATATAGGATTACATACACACTGCTTCCTTAATGCATCCATCAAAGGTTTTCATTAACAGGAGATCCTGTTTGTCCTAAGCACTTAGCAAAGAGAGTTAAAAATACACTTTAAAGTATCATGCAGACTTCAGCAAGACAAAGTGCTAAGCTGCAGCTCATTCAGAGAGCTATGATGATGATTCTATGATGATTTACTGGAAATAAAGTTTTAGGGAAATTAGGCTGCCTTTATGAAACCAGTAGGTTATGAAACTGTTCATACCCTGAAACAGTCACAGGAGCAGGTTTAGTCCATTAGACTCACCGTAGGCCAGTGGTACTTATCTATATTAAAATCCATAACACCACAGTGCACAATACCAC
This sequence comes from Galbula dea, assembly GCA_013399015.1. Taxonomy (NCBI): domain Eukaryota; kingdom Metazoa; phylum Chordata; class Aves; order Piciformes; family Galbulidae; genus Galbula; species Galbula dea. The sequence continues at coordinate 132,075 of VWZX01007337.1, forward strand.
CACACTGTACTACCTTGAGCTGACCTTCCCCACTAATACACCTGGCTTTACTCCAGGATAGGGCACACTTTGGCTTGTGATCAAGGGAGAGTAATACCCCTTAAACACAAGCCTGAGCAAGGGGTGCTCAAGGAATCTGCAGCTCTCCAGGAATAGCCTTGGGAAGTACTCTGATTAGGAATAATTTAGAAGTCATGGCTCCTTTGCTGCTTCCTCCTTCCCCCAGGGCTAATGACTTACAGAAGCATCAGCAGCAAATTCTGACATTTCCCAGTCCAGCAAGACTGATAGGAGAATTACAGTTTTTCTCCTCCTTCCTAGCTTGCAAACTATCTGCACATGCATGGTGAGAGGACGGATGAAACTCTAAGAAGTCCATTCCTCTTTCACACCCCTGCAGCGACCATGACATACACTCAAGGTCTCCCTTGCCTTTACTTCCAAACTTTTTACCAATAAAGTTCATATCCAGCTACTGCTGTTAATTTATGGGTGGGATTCTGTTGCTAATTACTGGCTTCTTATTGGCAGCAAAACATCTGTAAAATGCTGATGCCCATATCTATAAAGATCGCAGGTTCCTCAGGGACTGCTTAAGTGTGATGTAGGTCCTAGAGAAATACAAGTTTAACTATTTAGGCACCTATAGCAAGCCAGGACTGGCTATAGTTAGGCCAGGCCAGTTCTTCTGACTCCTCCAAAAAGGCTGCTGCTGTTCTTGGTCTGGATCAGCAGCACTACAGCAAGCCAACCAGCTTGGCACTTATTTCCAAGCTAAGACCACGTGATATTCACAAACTGGATAGCCTTATATCTAAATTCTTTGCAAGGACATGGACATAGGCCATAGCACATGGCCAGCTTCATGCAAAAAGTCTGCCAGAGGAGCTGGAACCACTTGTATCTACCTTTCCAATACCATCTTGCTAACCAAAGCACTTCAAAAAGAGGTGCAGCCCAAGACAAAGGCACTCCATTGTCGTCTTGATAAAGCAACACCACCAAGCAGCCAAAAATTAAAAGATTCATATGAAACCATTAAGTTGTGTAGAAAGAAGGGCTGTGTTTCTAGAGCCTGATGAAGAGGGTACACAGCACAAAGGAATTAAAACTTGTGGGAACTTTTCACAGTCTGAGACTTATCACACAGAAAGAACTTCCTGCATTTGACTTTTCAGAAAATTCTTATATCATATTAAGACTAAGAATGGGGTCACACTACATGCAATTGGAAATGCAAATTACAACGAATTCTTATATTTGGCCTACTGTCTTATCATCAAAAGCCATTAGTAGTCCCTAAGAGAGATAAGCACGCAAATAAAGTTTGGGTTTGGTAGCAGGTATAGGTCTGTCCTTGGCCCTGTTAAGTTTCTTTTGTACCTGTCTAATGATGGAAAATGGTCTTAAAATCAGTGTAAAGTGACTCATTAAAGATTTCTGTAGCAAACAATCATACATTTTTATATATAGGATTACGCATAGAATTTTTTTAACTACTGTAAAGAAGTTGATTAGCAGAGCAAAGACATTTGAAAAAATGAATTATGTTGTAACCTTATCTCACAGGTAAAGAGCTTTGATAATTTACCTCTCCAAAAGTACCTGTCTTCTTTTCCCTACTCTTCATTTTTTTAACATGTTCCTGAGATTACAATCCAGAGCTCTCTCCTCAGCAAGGGTTCAATATTTGCAGTGTTCTCAGGTGCATGCACTTAACAGCTATTAACCTTCCTTCTATTTATGCTGGCCTTGCAAGGAGGTTCTCCAATAATGTGAGAAATGTCATTTGAAATTCTTCTCAAGCAGCAAACCGCTACAGACTCCAACCTATTATTGCAAGTTAACACTAATGGCAGCTATACCTTTCAAAATCATACATTTCTTACTATTTATAAAACAGACTCATCATCTAAAACAGCTGCCATGTTTATTTAGATAAGTGCTCCTCCGCTCTCATACTGGTGGTTGATGACAGATGTGTTTTTAAGGCAAAAATATGAACTCTAGAAACATCAGCATCTGCTTCTTTTCAGCCTAGCATTACAGATGCACACATCATTTTTCATCCACAAAGGAGAGTTTCTTTTTTCTTACAGAGAATCTAAAACATGGGTGTAAATTACTGGGCCCGAGGCCTGACAGCTTTATTAGCACGTCACTGGCGCTACACATGTTAGATCTGATTAGGCATAGAGAGTGGCTGGTTTCCCTGGCCTGCTCCTCATGGAACGAGGAAGGCTTATACTTCTCCAACAGAAATTTTCCACTTAACTGTTCCATTTCTGTGAAATTATATTTTCTGAAGTTATGAGATGCCATACGAAAGCAATATGTAGTTCCTGGGGTTACTGGAGAGAAAGAGAGAAAACAATCAGAGTGCAAAATTTTCTGCTGAATTGAAGGACTTCAGTCATCTGGCTCACACAGCCAGCATCCTAAAATTCATTTTCATTTTTTCAGGGAAAAACAGAAGAAATTTACTTAGCAGTCTACTCTGCTTTTCAAAGAAGGAAAGTTTAGCAGACATTTTCAGTGTTTGAGGATGGCCACCAAATTCCATGTGCCAGTCATTCACCAGGTGGCATTAGCAAGAAAGGTGTTCTAGAAGAGCCAACACAGGGCTCTTGATTTGGCACAGGCATTACATAGTTTGTTTCTGAGACATAAATGAAATAGAAGCAGCAACATAAGGATGAAGAGAATTTCCTTAATGAGCACCCCTGAGTATTGTGCCTTCTCTTCCCATGTCATTTAGGAAAGTGCACATACAAGAAGCAAGAGAATTGTCTTCTAAGTGAAGATACAAAAGAAAATGTGTCACACTCTAGAAAACAACACTATGATCTGTGTTTGTGTGTGTAAGACCTTCCCCCTCAACTCACTTCTGTTTGAAACAATCTGGAGCAACCAAAATAAATGCAAAGAAAAATAAATTATTTTGCAATTTTGTCCTCTTCCTAGCCCATCTCCAAAATGTTAAACACTTGCTTAGGAAGGACTCTTCTTCAAAGCTAAGCGAAATCTTCTTCATATTAGCCCTTCCCTCCATAGTCCTCTCAAACTTTCTTAATTAGTTTTACTGCTACTTTCAAAGAGCTCTCCAAATTGGCTCAAATCCCTTTAGATCACATATCAGCACTAGAAACAGAAGATGTATTACTCCCCTCTCTTTTTCTCCACCTCTCAGAGGAAGCAAGGAAGCTAGTCATGATATCACTCTAGAGTATGAGGCAACTACGCATCTGATGTAAATTCTGGCCTCCTCACTACTAACTTGGTAGACACAAGCTTTTTTTTTCTCTGTAGCTGGTTTGGGGTTTTTTTGGTTTGGTTTGGTGTATTTGTTTGTTTTGGTATTGGTTTTGGTTTTTTTTCCCTGTCAAATCCTAAAGGAATCAGTCTATTCCATAATAATCTCATTAAATCAAGACACCTCTGGATTATGTTTCTCTTTTCTTCTTTTTTTACAGCTTACCTGAAAATCTAGAAGAAATTTAACTTAGATTTTCAGAAGCAGCAGAACTCTTACAGAGACACAATGGACTCTATGTAAGCAAGACCATGGACAGGATATTTCCTAATCCAAGGATTTCTCAAGAAATGTCCAGGAGTTTTCCAGAGTAGTCAGATAAAGTTTTGCTGCCAAATTCACACACAAAATAAGGTAGTGTCACTTTAGCAAAGGCAACTTGAACACAGTGAAATAGCAGCTCCTTACACAAAAGATGAACTTGACAGAAGTGATTTTAATGGATTCTTCTTGTGCAGTAATTATTCGCTCTTTGTTCCGAAAAGAGTGAAAGACAGAGAGGGAGAAAAAAATCTGTACAGATGTTAGACACTCATAAAGAGGGATTCTTCTGTTTTGGTGTAAATTCTCTAACAGATTGCAGCAAGCATGTTTTCCATTTGCAAATTCATTAAAAGAGAGAGAAAAAAGTTTTCCCCCTTCCCCTCCCCTTCTCTAGATTAAAATGCTGTAATTACAAGCAGGGTTTCAGAGTGGTATTAGGGTAGCATATAACAAACCAGAAATCCAGCATTTGTAGATATTTTGAAGTGCAGCAAAACAAGGTAAAATTTTTGCCTGCAGTATATATTGAAGAGAATTAGCAAAGCCCCCCTTCATCAAAACCAGAAGAACCAAGAGCGCCATAAAATCAACAATTAAAACATTTTAAGGCAACATTTCACTTGTGAAATTCTCAAGGAAAAGCAGCAGTTCTTCCTTTTTTTTTGCTCCCATGAGTAATGCTCAAAAAGAAACCTGCAATTTCCACTACTCCACATTTCTAATCCACCAAGACTGTCTAAAAAATAATTATTTTATATGGAGCATTTCATTAGATGGAAATGAAATAAATGGAACGAAAAGGATGGAAACCCCTGAATTAACTCTTCTTTAAATAATGTTTATTTGGACTTGAAATTGAAACACTAAAAGAGTTGATTTAAGACACACTGTTGGGAATCTGCTGTATAACAGCCTCAGTGGCACCTCCTTGCTAGGAATCTCAGGCACTGGCAAAAACTTTCTGATTCACCCTTGCTGCTTTTCTTAGTTGAGAAGAGAATTTCTAGGGAACACTTCCATTTCTCTGATCTCTCTTGGAAATGCAAAGGCCATAAAGGCCTCTCAGCGCTTCAAACCTGGAAGGAGAAATTTTGCCTCCCGTGCACAGTCCTGAGAGCATGGCTCACAGAAACACAGAAGTGATGCAAAGCTCACACAAGTCATGCCTGCTGGTAAAAAGCAACCACCCGAGCAGGAACACAGGGTTGTGCTAACACTGTGTGGACACTTAAAAGATGGGATTCAGCAAGATGACAACTTCAACACCAGCTACAATGCCCTGATTCTCTTGTTTTCCCTCTCACAGTATTTGGCCCTTTTCACTCCTCCTCCCTATCTCTGGGCACTTGTGCTCTCCACAGAATTATTTTTCTTCTGTAAATTGCCATTTTTATCTTATGTCACAGATCCAATCTCCTCACTTGGCTTGTCTTCTCCCCCATGCAATTGCACTACACTATGAAGCTGTTCATTCATCAGTGAGCCCAAACAACCTGCAGCAGCATCATGTCTGTCAGTGGCATCATCATGGGGCTCCTGCTGGTGGGTTCCCAGAAAGCTCTCAGCTGTTCTTTTACTGAGGAAAGGTACATGCAGTCTGCAAGTCAACCCTCAGCCAAGTCCTCCCACTGTGATGCCATATCAGAGCTCTGTTTTCTTTCATTCAGTTGCCTGCTCTCCAGGAGCCAAATTAGGCAAGATGGCTAGAAAGTTTCACAGAGGTGGCTGAAATATGTAGCTTTAATTAGAAAAATGTTTTCCCCGTGCACAGCAGATTTCTCCTGAGAACCTCCAAATGCCTACAGTGAAGAACCAGAATCTGGTAACCTTCTACCCAGTCTTTTCTAGGATCCAGCCAGTTTTATACCTACTAAAGAGTATGCCCAACCAAGCCATGTGCAGCCAGTTTCTCCAGGGGAGAATGTCAAACACTGCAAGCAAAACTAGCCCCACCAAGGTCCCATCACTACGTCAAGGTCCTCCACACAGTGCTGGGCCAGCTTAGGGGTTCCAAGGCAGGTTTGATTTAGTGCTGAAGTGAGGAACAAACAATAACCTAATTTTAATGCTCTAGAGGAGCCTAAGAAACAGGGAATAAGTTACAGAAAGCCTGAGTTAGACTCACTACCCGAACAAGGCCTCTAGCAATTCAAAAACGTAAGGACCATAAAGATGGTTTAAAACATTTGCCTCATTCCTGACCAACAAAAGGGAAGGGGTAAGTGTGAATAAGGGTGGCAGTTTTAACTGTAACACCATCAGCTGATGGTTGCCTTCCAGATCTTAGCTTTGCCAACTGGAGGCTATCCCATATTCAGTGGTTTGCCAAGAAGGGTTGCGTGAGCTTCCAGCAAGGGCAGACAGGTTATCTCAAGCCACATATATCAGCTGCTTGAGCTTATGCAGCTGACTTTGTCTGAAGCCCATTTAGCAAGTGCTTCCTGGCTCCCTTCCACTGGTGGAACTCAGAAGACAGGAAATATGCAAGATGGGAATATCGAACATCTGGGTACAGCAACATGTTAACCAGCACAGCTGCTGGTAAGTGAACATCACTGTTGCCCAGGTCTATCTTCACAAAGAAGAATGCTCTCTTCAACAGACTCATCTGTGGACAACAGAAATATCTGCTCCCTCACTAAGAAAGTACCTTGTCCATTGTTAAGCTTGTCTACAGTGTAAATTAGCCCATGCAATGGTCTGTGTTGCCATGGCTAGATTGCTTTGGATATCAAAGCTAACTTAAGTATACTGCAGCATCAAGCACACTCAGCTCTTTTACTGCAAGTTTTGGTGTAAATGGGGCACAGTAAAACTGAGAGGAAACAGCACAGAAGAGAATATTCTCTAAGACTTTTTAGCACAACCAGGACTACATATATGTTGGATAATAATGATATTCTTTCAGACTACTTCCTTTCCTAAAGAACATGACACATGGTTCAGTTCCTAATGTTTAAACTTTTTTCCACTCAGTAATTAAAGAAGTTGTCAAGCAGCTCTCCCATATGCAGGCAAAGCCATTGTTTATGAACTGCCTGGGGCCCGCTCTGGAGCACTGCTGAAGATTTGGCAAGGCTCTTAGACCTCACTAACAGCATCATGTACGCCCCATTTGCACTGACCTGTGCATCATGCAGAAGGAAATGCTACCACAGTCAAAGGATGTTTGTTAATACATGGAGAACACTGGATTTAGGAAATCCAGTCTTTTAAGTCTTGTGCCAATCCTGCGTGAGAATGCAAACCATGTCACAGCACTGCTACACCAGAGCAGTGTCAGGCAGGAGGGAAATGCTTACCACCCAGTGTTTATCAAGAATCTTTCTGGTCTGGAAATATCCCGTTCTCATGCCTCCCAGGCACTACTGGCTTCACCTGGCATGAAATCACTGCTAAGGCTGTTTGTCTCTCTCAGTAGTTCATTTCACTCCAAGGTGCAATCAATTCCTATTTTACTCCAACTCACACATTCCTACTGGTGATGCCTTTATGCTTTCCTATTCTCATGACATCAACGAGAGACTGTCTTGCTCTTCTTAGCCAAAAAAGTTTTCAAAGAACTGTGGCTGGAGAGGGAATTCCTGCCTGAGAACCCAAGAAGCTGTTTTTCTCTCTGGCTATTTCACTGCTTCTACGAAATCCTGTTCAGCTTCTCAAGTAAATACACTTTTGCCTGTTCATCTCCTGCCTGTTCTGCTTCCCCTCCAGCTCAGTACATAGCTCAGGGCATCTCTCCATCTCCTTTCCACTACTGTGAATTACATACAAATGATGTGCTTTCTAAGAACTGAGAAAGATAAACACATTTGTGCTCTGTTTTTTTCCATGCTTGGCTAAATACATCTTTGCTATTGCTCCTGATGGCCTATATAGCAGAAGGGGGATGGGGAGGGAAAGCAACTATGCTTTCACCAAACTCCTCAGTATAATGGTTCGTTCTTCTAATACATTTCCTGTGTTTTGAGAATTTTCCATGTTCTAGAGGAAGGTATATAAATCCTGCAACTCACATGAGTGTTATATTTTTGACAGTTCTCAAGGATATCAGATTAATGGAGAACATTCAGTATCATGAAAATACTGTGTAAGAAAAGGGAAAAGCCACACTTCCTGGGAAAATGCATAGAGATTAAGTGTTCCGGCATGAAACGTATGTTGCTGCTCTCTTGCTGGCTCTTTGCCTGCCTTCATGTGGGGAGAAAGGATAAGGTGTGAAGCCAGATCAAGCTTCCTCTTCTGTCTCCAACAGACAAGCCACAATCAAGGAAAGAGCACTGCAAATAAGCCCTGCATACAGATGCTTTTCAAGAAAGCAGGACAGGCAATCCCAGCGGAAGGTGAGCTCATAGTTAAGCTTGGCTGGCCACATGCCCATTTTCTCCAGAGAAGGTGTTACCAGTCCAGAGATACAGCCATACTTGGAGTCATATGGACCTTTTTCTAATTCCTACAATTCTTCTTCATTAGGGCTATCACTAAAGTACCACAAAAACATTTATCCCATTATTAACAGCTACAAATAACGTGTTCCACCTTCCACAGTTAAACCAAAGAAAATTCAGATAAAATTTTGACTCCTGTTCCTCTTGCAACCAGAGTATATGCTAGGACATTTCCTTCAACATGAGGCAATGCTCTGCTCACAGGATACAAACTCCCAGAACTTGTCGTGTTTGTCCGGTTTTCATTTGTAGCTGTTTAACGCCAGCCCAACATCTGTATGTCACATTCTCTCCTTAAAACCATAAGTGCTTTTCGAAGTCTGCCATATGCCAGAGTTTTCTCAGTTTTTGCTAGTCACTGGAAGACATTTCTTTCTCTTCTAGTTTCTGGAACATCATCTCTGTAAGTGACCCAAGGAGATGCTGCAGAGGCAAATACCACTATGCTCTGGCTACCCTGCAGTAGCTCACTGGAGAGCTGACACTTACAGAGAGTATCTCATTATCCCAGTTAAATAATCCTCCACTGTACAGTAAATGTGCCACATCACTCAGAAGCAGCCTTATCAGCAAAAGGGGGAAAAAAAAGGTTACTTCAAAGCACAGACTAGCAGTAGTGGAGTAAAAATAGCAACAGAAACAAACAACAAAAAAAAAAACAACAGACAAACAAAAAAGCATGATTAAGCTTTTAGTAAATAACAAATGATTCCCCTTAGCTGACCCAACATGTCAGGCACCTTACCACTTCTCCTAAATTAAGCCAGACTCCCTCTCCATCCTGAAGATAAGACTGTAGCTCCTGCTGCCTGAGACAGCAGTGGTGTCCACCTCTCTGCCTTTCAAGGTGCCCTCTCAGAGGGCTGGGAAGGCCTAGAGCAAACCTGTGACTTCTTCTAACTACATCCAAAGTTAAGATGCCTTCTGCCTTCCTGTAAGCGTGTGATAGGGCTCTCCATAAAGCTGTAGGGGTTAAGTAGATTGGGTCTGGCCAAGGTTTTAAAGTTGATATTTGTACTGGGCTTTTTAGTTAATACATTCCTAGCCTCAGCATCTCTTACAGTCAACTGAAGAAATTGTGGTAAAACAATTATACATTGTATTTATACATTGTATTAAGAGGAGTATTAAATTAACACTGCCTTATAGCAACTACTAGAGACAAGTCACATGCCTAGACCAACCTTTCTTCTGCATCAGACTGCAGATCCTTACGCCTGAACAAGTAAACAAAGGATTCAGATACACAAAGCACTTGAATAGGTACATGTAGTAATATGCACAATGGAAAGGCATCCATAAGAGCCCTAGTGAACACAAAGACACAGGTTAAGCAGCCTAAGTTATTTCTTTTTAGTCAATTGTGAGTGAATCAGTGATGACTCAAAGGAAACAACCTTCTTGCCTCCCCTGTGAGCAGACAAGCACATGGCAGCCAGGGTTGCCCCAGCAACTCATGTGGGTAGCTTGTTCCCAGGAGAAGTCATTCTCTGCTAGAGGGAAAAGGACAGAAAGGAAAAGGAAAAAGGAATAAAATGTCTACATTGCATTCCACATGTCTACTACACCATCCCCAGGCCCTTCCCTTCAGAGATCACAGAAATAAAACATGAATGAGAATTACTAGAACATAGACTGCTTCTCCTTCTAAATGATGAAGTACTTTGCACAGGCTTGACTAGTTATATACTGTATGGCTGAACCCCCCTGCTAGCCAGCCTAAAAGAACCCAGGGATTAGATGCCTGCTGGCCCTGCTGCCTTAGGTCTGAAAGACTGCATCCTGTTAACTGCTGCAAGGAGTCAGAGAGGCTGCACTAAGAGGTGCTAGCTTCAGCGGCAGCTTGGGAGACTGCTGCATGTGCCATGACATTTCAGAGCTCTCTACACATTGTGAACTAATGACTGGTGATTTCATTTATCTTCACTCTGAGAATTAATAACAACTTGAACTTAGCACTTGCAGCTGACCAGATTCCAACTCAGTACCAGTTCTGGGGCCCTCAGTTTAAGAAGGATAGGAAACTGCTTGAAAGAATCCAGCACAGAGCCACAAAGATGATTAAGGGAGTGGAACATCTTCCTTATGAGGAAAGGCTGAGGGAGCTGGGAATCTTTAGCTTGAGAAGAGGAGACTAAGGGGTGACCTCATTTATGATTATAAATATGTGAAGGGTGAGGGTCAGGAGAATGGGGTCAGGCTCTTCTTAGTGAAGCCCCGTGACAAGACAAGGGGCAATGGCTGTAAGCTGAAGCATAGGAGGTTCTGTGTGAATATAAGAAAAAATTTTTTTCCCAGTTCAGGTGCCAGAGCACTGGCATGGACAGCCCAGAGAGGCTGTGGAGTCTCCTTCTCTGGAGATATTCAAGGCCTGTCTGGATGCATTTCTGTGTGACCTGGTCTAGGGAATCCTGCTGTGTCAGGGGGGTTGGACTAGATGATCTTTCAGGGTCCCTTCCAACTCCTGTAATTCTGTGAGTCTGTGTGGTTCTGTTTAACTCCGCAGTGGAGTAAAAGTGCTAAGATTTCTTTCCTTTGTGTTCACCTATCATTTTAACTAGGCTGAAATCCAAAAGCTGTGTATTAACATCTGTCATTCCAGTGCTGCAAATTTTTATCAATTTGTATATGCAAAAGTTTATTTTAAAAACTGCATTATCACCAGGAATCAAATCCAACAATTTTACTGTGCTGACCTGAGTGTTACTAATAGAGAAATGGTTATGATGAGAGGTAAAAGCAGAGAACAGGAGCACTACTAAAAGGCCTCATTCCAACAAATACATACAAGCACATCCATGGTAACACCACCAGCTAGGAAGTAAAAACTGTCCAGTTAGTCATAGTTCACCATTTCTCTGTTTAGGAGTTTCGAAACTCTGGGACTGCCTGTCAGGCTGCTTCTAGAACTTCACAGCACCTTTCTACCAGAAAGTTCACAGAATCATAGAATGTTTGGGGTCAGAAGGGACTTTTAATGGTCATCAAAGTCCAATCCCCCTGCAGTGAACAGGGACATTTTCAGCTTCTTGGTTTGCTCAGCCAGGAGAAAAGAAGACTGAAAGGAGACTTTATCACAGTCTACAACATTCTCACGAGGGGACGTGAAGGGGCAGGCGCTGAACTCTCCTCTATGGTAAGCAGGAATAGGACCCAAGGGAATGGCATAAAGCTGGGCCAGAGGAGTTTTAGTTTAGATATTAAGAAAAAGTTCTTTACCCAGAGGGTGGTGGAGCACTGGAAGAGGCTCCTCGGGGAAGTAGTCATGGCACCAACCCTGAAAGAATTCAAGAAGCATCTGGACAATGCTCTTAGACACACAGTGTGAGTTTTGGGGTTTTCGTGTGCACAGACAAGAGTTGGACTCAACGATCCTTGTAGGTCCCCCCTTCTTCCAACACAGGACATTCTATGATCCTTATGATTTCTTTCTACTTCAGATTGTTCAAATCCCCCATTCCAACCTGACCTTGAATTTGTCCAGGTATATGGCCATTTCTCTGTGCAATTTGGGCTCACCACTCTCAGTGTAAAAAAAATGCCTTCCTTCTATATAGTCTAAATCTCTCCTCTTTTAGTTTAAAACCATCACCCCTTGTCCCATGACAACAGGCCCTGCTAAGAAGCCTGTTCCCATCTCTCTTATAGACCCCCCCTGAAAGGCCATAATAAGGTCTTCCTGGAGCTTTCTCTTCTGCAAGCTGAACAACCCCAACTTTCTCAGCCTGTCCTCACAGCAGAGGTTTTCCAACCCTCTGATCATTTTTGTGGCCTCCTCTGGTCCCGCCCCAGCAGGTCCATGACTCTCCTATGCTGTGTACTGTATATATGTACCATACAGAGACAGTCACACACACTCCACTTTTTCCATTTCACTAGAGAGGTTCCAGTCTTAAAACAAACACACAGAAAAAAACCGATTACTTTCTCACAATATGGCAAAACAATCTATTTTCACTCTTCACTGAAGAAGTTTTAGCTTTCTTCCTGCCTTTTCTCACTTCCTGGCTCCTGGTCTTAAAAAAACAAAACAACAACAAAAAACTAATCAGCCATTTCAAACCTATTTCCCTAGCTTTTTCAGGTGACCATTTAAAAAGGACTTCGTCGATAGAGCAGGTCGCCTTCGCTCCAGCCTGCTCCCCCGCTTCTGTCGCCCGCAGGAACGCTCCCCATCATAGCCGCCAGGTGGCACTGGGCAACAGCACGGCGCTCTCGCACTGCCGGCGGGGCCGCCCAGTGGCGGGGCAGTGACAGGGCAGTAGGCCGCGGGGGGAGACGGAGGGATGCGGGGGGGAACCTGGGGGGGTGCACAGATCTACGGGCTTCGAGGGACACACTGCTCAGTGCACACCAGCAAGCATGGAAAAGCACATAAGCACTCATGCAACACATTCAGCAGTGCACACACAAGACACCAGTGAATTCCTACACACCCTTGTGCATATCATGGAATTATACAATAGTTTGGGTTGGAAGAGACCTTTAAAGGTCATCTGGTCCAATCCAAACCTGCAGTAAGCATGGACATCCCCAACTAGATCAGGTTGCTCAGAGCCCTGTCCAACCTCACCTGGAATGTTTCCAGGGATGGGGCTTCTACCACCTCTCTGGGCTACTTAGGCCAGTCTTTTACTACCCTCAGCACGAAAAATTTCTTCCTTCTATCTAGGTTAAATCTCCCCTCTTTTAGTTTAAAACCATTACTTCTTGTCCTGTCACAACAGGCCCTGTTAAAGAGTCTGTCCTCATCTTTCTTATAGGCCCCTTTCAGTACTGAAAGATGGCAGTAAGGTCTCCCCGGAGCTTTCTGTTCTCCAGGCTGAACAACCCTAAGTCTCTCAGCCTTTCCTCACAGCAGAGGTGTTCCAGCCCCCTCATCATTTTTGTGGCCTCCTCTGGACCTGCTCCAACAGATCTATGTCTTTCCTGTGCTGTGTAACATATATGCGTAACATACAGAGGCAGCCACACACACTCAACTTTTTCCATTTCACTGAAGATGTTCCAGTTAAAAAAAAATAATAACACAACAAACCATCTCCCCCCATCACATTACTTTTTTGCAATATGGCAAAACAATCTGTTTAGACAAAACTTTCCATTCACCTTCCAAGCCATTACACAAGATCTTACTATAAAGTTTGGCAGTATTTGCTCCTTAGTATCAAAACAGTAAGTTACAAATGTGGGACTCAATCTATGCCTGAGTTAACAACACTGAAATGAGCCTAATTAAAGCAGGCAAAAAAAATGCAGAATTACTTTAAAAGTAGGACTTTTTCAAAATTTAGATATAGCACATAGCAGTCCCCAAAGACTGATGTTTTGAAAACAGTTTAGAAATAGGTGACAAAAGTGTTCAGTGGACACAGTTAGTTTCTCATTTTTATATGATTCAACCCAGCTCCTGGATTCCATTTCTATGAACAAAGTTTTCTCAATTTTATCACAGAAAAAACCACATTCATTTTAATATTTGTAATCTTTTAAGTTCATTGGGCCAGGGTTTCAAAGCCAGTGCTGTTAAAACTTTCTCACTCCAGTATGAGGTGGTGATATTCAGCAGTCTCTTATTTGAGGCCATTTAGACTTTTGGAACTGAAGGCACAATCATCATCTGCCATATTTGAAAATTTCCATCCTATTTCTTTTCATTGCTTTCCTTTCTGCAATGAAATGCTGAGGACTCTGAGTCAAAAAAACAAACCCAAACTATTCTGTCATCAGACTGGAGAGAAACATCTTGATAACAATTCCTAGAGCTGACACATCCTCATTCTTGTGCTCCTGCTGTTGAAGACAAATTGTCACACTCCTACCATTTCCAGCTTATTGATGTTGATTTATTTAATCAGTAATTTTGCAAGCTATTACAGAAGACAAAATTTTATCCAAAGTACTGTTCAGCATTGGGGAAATAAGGAAGTAGATTTTAATACATTCACCATTATACACTACCCAGAAACCGAGTGTAAAATAATTTTTAACTAATAGTTGTTGTTTATTCTGTAGTTAAGATCACAAAGCTGCTTGTTGGCATTTTAGATGTGAATATTTCAGGTTATTCTGACTGGCTGTGTGTGGTATGCTACATTTTATTTTAGTTTTCCTTCCCTGGGCAAGTGTTCCCTAGGAGAAAGTCTTCCATCTGACAAAAGTTGATGTGAATGTCAAATGAACTTATAGAAATTATTTTTGTGAGGCTGACTTAAAGCTTCTACTCCCAGTATGACTGGTTTACTTTGCTTGCAAGAGCACAAACATTGTATAAATTCTGTACACAATAAATTATTAATTCTGTTTTCGCTTTTGTTTTCCTCTGCCCACTTCCAGGACACATATGATGCATGCTTCCTCATTTTAATAAACATAAGTATTTAGAAAAAGACTTCAAAATGAAGGAGAGATGAAGGAATTTGTGGGAAGCTAGAAATTGCAGATTTTTATCTCTGCACCATCTGGATACCTCTGGGTTTTCATGAGCAAACTGGCCCCTTCCCTTGCTGTGGCAGCTTCAGGGTGTCAGGGAATTGGAGTCCTGTTTGCTCCCCATGGAGCACTCTGCACTTTACACATTGTTTTGCAACCACTGCATCATGAAGGAAAAAAAATATTCCCTACGCATGACTTGGCTCCCCTGTGCTAAACCTTACCACAGGAACATCTTATCTGTTTAAAACCCACTGCCCTACATGAAAGATCAGACAGGAATCCAAAATGTAGTATAATAATATAATTATATATTATATTTTAATATATTATTATAATGTATTTATATTATAATAATATATAGAGAGAGTATACCAGGCTACTCATTAAAACCTGAAGAGCAGTATCAAGGAACAAGAAAGCAAAATCCAAGTCTACTTTGGGAACTCTGCCACCTTCTCTTTCTGTAAGTTTGGAGAAAGCCTGAGATAAAGGATTTCCCAGAGAATGACAGCCATGAAAGGCAGACAGATAAGATATTTAGAAGTAAGCACTCATTATGAAAACTGCAAACAGTAATTTTGGTCATTAAATGTATTAATAGTATCCTTCATAGAATGCTTTGGGTTGGAAGGGACCTTAAAGGTTATATAGGCCAACCTCCCTGTATTGAGCAGACACACCTTCCTTCCACTAGACCAGGTTGCTCAAAGCACTTAGGGGAACAACAGCAAATGTAGTACAGAGGTTGACAATACTTCTGGTGATGCACAAGCATGTTTCTTCTCCCTCCATCCCCCTTGGCCCTCAAATTAGCCTGTAACTTACTCATTTTTTATAATTGCTTGCTGTTGCATCTCAGCTGCACTGAATACTCAGAAAGCAAGAACGTGTCTAAACACTAAAGGTTCAAGAAATGCCCATTTGAACACGGTGTAAAACCTCATACTTCAGGAGGCAGAGCTATTATTGCTGACCACAAGGAATGTAACAACACCACAGGGAAAGAAAATGCCTCCCTGGTTTGGTTTCCACCAGGTGTCAACTTTTATGGGTCCTATTCCCATTTAGCTGCTTTATAAAATGCTCACTGTGTTAAAATCAGGTTCACAGTCAAAAACACAAAGTCATAGTAGCAGATGATGTGCAAGTAATATTGATAAAAGATTTTACAAGTGCATGACAAATACAAAGAGCAGTGTATTGCAGAAGGTACAAACCCCATATTCTTATATAATAAACATATGGTCCCTGCATGGTCCCAGACACATAGATACCCATATTCACTTACGTGCAGCACTAAAACACCTAGCTTGGGAGGAATAGTAATTGCAGGAGCCTTGGGGAATTTAAAAAAATTACCTCAAAAGACAGAGAGCAGGGAAGTTCAACAGCCTGCTGAAAGAAAAAGTAGTGCATCAGCAACTGAGATTGCTAGGAAGCATTGCAAGGAAGGATTGCTATTCAGCTGCATCCAGGAGAAGGAAAGTTATGCTGCAACTAAGACAGGGGGCAAAGAACTGACTGAGTCCTGAAAAGCACAAAATCCTTTGTTTCCTTCTTAGAACTAATAATTATCAAATACATTGAGGCTCATTTTCTAATTTTTGTTAAGAGTATGTTGGGTGCAAGGCAGAGGATGGTAAAAGGTATAACACTCTCCTCATTTCTACGCTCTCAGAGTTGTAGTCAGCTCTGTTTTCCCCTGTGGAGAATGATACTATTTGGCAAGGCCACATTAGCTTCTGTCCTACTCTCAGAAAACTCCTGGTACAGCATTCTGGAGAAAGAAAATTAAAAAAAGGAAAAGAAAACACACAAAGCATGCAAGCTACTGAAATCCTTTTGGGCTCAGATGCCTCAAACATCAGATCTGAGCCTGCTGAAAATCTGGACTTTGCATTTTCAATTGCATTGGCTCTGACACCCAAGTAGAGGCGATAAAGAAATTTCCATTTCAATGATTTTAGCACAAAATATTGAGCAATGCCAGTAAACTCCAGTTTAAAAAAAAACAACAACACAAAACAACAAAAAACCCCCACCCACCAACAAGAACAACTCCCACACATCTGCTTTCTATAGAAAATCTCATTGCTTCATTACAAAGCTCCTGTCAGAGAGCTGAAAGCTCCTTGGGTTTTCAATGAAGCTTGGGATTGTCAAGTTTAATGGCGTTCTAGTCTTGTTTGGGACAGAAGTTTAGGTACCGTGAGAATATGACTTCCTGGAAGAAAGTTAAGACATCCTGGCAATTTTAATTCCTACAGTTAGAAAGCATTTTTAAGGACTCACCTTTTGTCTCTAAGCACCCACAATGGAAACTAGAAGACTTACATCCCACTGCTGACTCTAACCCCAAGCTGCTCGCAAGGATTTTCTGCGTCTTTCCTTCAGACTGATACACCCACAGCAGAGTGCCAAAATATTAAGACAGTTTGGCTCCTAGTCAAATATTATTTCTGACAGGTTAAAGGCAGAACAAGGAAACAACTTATATGCCATTTCTCAAAGAACTTTCTTTTTTTTTCCTTTTCTGTTTCCCACATCTATTTTGACAGCCTAGGAATTATTCTGCCTTTCCTGCTCTCAGCCTAAGAGGATGATTTGTATAAAAGTTGCAGCCTGTCGCCACCCTGAAAAAAAATTTGCTGGGTATAATTCCACCCCCACCCCCCTTCTTGACTATCCAAGTGTTTCTCTCTCATCATTAAATAAGGCAACAGAAGTAATGAATATGTTCATTAACATTTTAAAAGCTGGTGGAATCCAAGGAGTCTTTCTATATGGCTGATTTGGTGTAAGAAATATTTATTTATCACATAACCACAGAATAGTTTATCAGGCAGGGTTGAAAACGTGCTCCCTTATCAACACAAAATGCTTCCAGGGCAGAAAATAAAAGCAATGCTGTAGGATGCAGTGGAAAGAGCAAGGAGAGTTTAGGCAGACTAACAGCAAATCAGGATAGAATTTTGCAATCACACTAGATCTCAACAGACATTCAGACTTAATGATCCCAAGTATCTCTTTACATCTTCTACAGAAAACATTAAATATGAACAAAGTTAATGGCTACAGAATGATTCACTTTAAAAATTGGTACCTAAAGCGGCGCAGAAGTTGCCCTTGAGAGAAGGGAAATAACTAAAGCCTGAGGCCCCACATGCAGCAACACATTGCTTCCAATTTTTAATTCTTTTTTTTTCCTTTTGAAAAAATCAGACAAAGGAAAACAAGTAACACAGTTAGATAAGCTCTTGTATAAATTCCTTTAGCAGTGTTGTGCATACTAAGACATCTTGTCTCAGGACACAGAAGTCTGTGTGCAAGTTTAAAATCATTAACTATTGTTATCCAGTAACAACCCCCAAACTTGTGACATCCAAGTTTATTTAAGCTGAAAGGATGACAAACATGAAAGCCAAGCAATCCTAGTCTTCTCAGCCTCTCCTTCATTGTAACACCAGCCAGAAGGGTCTTGGGCTCTTCATAAAATGTTTGGCAAACAAAGGCCCTGTTAATTGACAAGCTATTGCTTTTACTGCTTCCTACCACAACTTGTGGGAATCTTTTAGACCCAAATCAATTCTGCACACAAGCTTTCCCACGAGATGCCACACGCATTCCCATTTGAAGCCACTTACAAGAATTGCTACAGCCATCTCACATAAAACCTTTGTCTCCTTTTCTGGGCACTTCTGAAACCGCGTGCAGCCCTTTCATCCCCTGCTGCCTAGCAGGTTCTTTTCTGGTTTGTTTGTTTGCTTACTTTAACCAGGTTCTTTGTTTTCTGCCATATTACTCGTTTGTTTTCCCTCCAAGATAGTTCCTTGCCTTTGCAAGGAGTGAGTTATAGCAGAGATGTTTGCAGTCTTCATTGCATCCCAATGCCAATAAAAAGTAGTCCCCTCATCAGAGGCTGCCTGTTAACAGCTCTCCTTCACTGTTCCTTGTACAATCAATCTCAGCTTGTTAATTAGAAAAAGTTTAAGGAGACAAGAGACAGATACCTGACGGTACAAGCTCCGCTCCTTTGCTCTCAAGAATGACAGCAACTTACATTCAAGGTATAAGACATTATTATTACCCTTTAAAAGTGGTCAACCTGCATTTTTTTTTCAGGAGTGCAAAATCCATCCTGCTCTGTGCATTCATTTCCTTTAAACAATACAAAGTCTTTGACATTTTTCTCTATACTGGAAGAGGTGATTCATGCAATGTACAGTCAGAGGGTGTTATTCATTAGCATTTATTTAGGCCCTTCAGGCTCCCAGTAAGTTTTAGGTTTTCCATGGCTTCTAATATCAATTAATTCATTAATTATTGCAATGCCAGCTTGGATCATCAAACTGGAAAGACATTCTCTGTTTAAACAAGAGGCTTATAAAGGCAGGGGTCCTTTCTCCAGTTCCTCAGTGTTTCCACCCTTATTTTCCAGCAGGAAAAATTCCTCAAAGAAATCTGCCAAATCACTCTTTTCTCCTTCATCATATTTTTCCATGCTCTCTTATCTTGGGAACACGAATACATGTCCTTATGATATAAAGCACAATGGGCACGCAGAGAATCATAGAATTATTTTGGTTGGAAGAGACCTTTAAGATCATCAAGTCCAACCGTTAACACAGTACTGCCTAGTCCAGCGCTAAACCATGTCCCTCAGCACCATATCTACACATATTTTAATCCCTCCAGGGATGGTGACTCCACCACTTCCCAGATCAGCCTGATCCAGGGCTTGACATCCCTTTTGATGAAGACATTTTTCCTATTGTCCAACCCCTGAGCTTCCCAGGAGACTGGTGTATCTCCCCTGCAGCCCATTGTAATGGGAACCTATTTCAGCAGCTCCAAACGTCTGTTAAAGCCAAGCCTTTTTAAGCAGTATCAGGGTGCTTTATCACCCAGCTGATTGCAGGGACAGGATCAGACACAGTGAGCACCTTTCTATATCCCATCTCTGAACACTAACTGCTCTCCATATACATCCACCCATAAACCAATCACTTATGTCATTAACTTTGAGAAAGTCAACACTTCTTCTACAAAGAGACCAAATCTTTGCTTTTTCACCCCTGACTACAGCTCTGTGTCTCCATTTCTTAGACCCCATGCTGGAGATTGGAGGTGAATCAAAGCAGCTGGAGTATATGGAAATTTGGGAAGACCAGTATTTGGCACTGCATTGAGCATGGAAAATTGAATTTGAACATAGCCATAGCTTCTGCTAACAGCCTTCACTGAAGGATGCATTTAATTGCTTGTTCCCCTGAGTTTCCCAGTAGATTGGTGTATCTCCCCTGCAGACCATTGTAGTGGGAACCTATTTCAGCAGCTCAGAATGTCTGTTAAAGCCAAGCCTTTTTAAGAAGTATCAGGGTGCTTTATCACCCAGCTGATTGAAGGGATAGGATCCATCTCAGCTATCTTCAGCCATATCAGAAGCCAGGGAGCTGGGTAGGTTTCCCTGTAGTTAGCAGAGGAAGATAGGAATCTGCAGAGAGTAATCCATCCTACCTCTGTCTCTCTCCATTAACTGAAGAGGAGGCCAGATAAGTAGTTTAGATCAGACACATTACTACTGAATGGCTGGAGCTAGGCAAGATGAATTCCACCTTCGGTGTCTAAAACAGTAACATATGTAGTTTTTCATTACTTATCACAGTTGTGAAGCCTGTTATTCATTGATTTAGAAAGAGATTTTCCTGGTGTGATTTCCTTTTCTTTGTGCAAAACTTTCAATATGCTGTTTTTTGCACCCTAGCACTCAGGAACGTAAGCGACAAGACATTTCCTGCACAGAGCCACAAGTACACCTGCAGACCAGGAGCTGTGTGTCGGGTCCCTCAGAGCAGCAGTGTAAAAGCCCCCCGATGATGATGCAAAGGATATCAAGCAAAGGCTGGTTTTAAATTCAGCTCTCCTAGGGCCTCAAATCCCCATGCTCTGCTTCTAGCCATTTGGGTTTCACTTGCATTGAATTTTTCTGGAAGAGCAGCTAAAAGACCAACATTGCTTTTGCAAAATGATGCTACTTGGGACTAGAAGCACATGATGCCCCCAACTATGTGCCTCCCTGTAGAACAGACAGACAGCGCAACCCTTCCCTCTCCCAGCCCTCAGCCATCCTAGCAATGCTATAATCTAGCCTCCAACTGTTTCCCAAGCAGTTTTGCTCCCTTCTCCCTGCAGGGGTGTTGAGGAAGATGGGTCTGGGGCTGTGGTGTCTCCATAGTGCTGCACTCTTTCAGCATGGTGGTACCTCGTACCACTGCATGCCTCACATGCCGAAACGCACAGCGCCCATGGTCTGGGTAACAGCAGTGTGAGTCAAAAGGGGCTAGTTATGAATTTGGATATTACCATTTAAAGATAAGCTGCTCCATGGTTACCGCTCTCATTCAAGGTCACTTTCCTGCCAAACCTCTTCTCCTCCCTCCTTGGCTCTCTCTCCTTCCCCCTCCACTATTTTTTTTCCCAAACTTGCTACACCAAAAGAGAAAATGAAAACATTTAAGATAATCGCAGCCTGACTATTTTAATGCAGGCTGTAGGAAAGGAAACGCATAAGCCAAATGCTCTCACTGTTGCAAGCACAAACACACTCTCAACCTCATAAAAGTACTATCTGAGAAATAACACTTGATTATAGCAGCCAGTCCTTCATTTAAGTGGATGCTTATGGTAGGGAAAATATCCAAAATTTCTCTATCACCAAAAGCAGGACCAGGCTAGCCAGATGAATTATTGCGAGACAGCTGGGTTTCAGCCGGGGTGCGAGGAGATTCTTATTATCCTGTCCACCTCTCTTACACAAATGCTTCTCCCCTGAGAAAGCAAGTCACTAAAAGCTAGCTCGTTCACTCCTGACAGGCAATATACATCGAGTGAGAAGTGATACATTTTCATTTTCAGCAAGAAATCTTAGTCACCCCAAGGAGCGGCTCGCTTAGGAGAGCGGTAATGGAATACAGAGCCTTTCATCTCTGACTCACCGCCATGAATGCAGCCTGGCTCAGTAGCAACCCAAAAGTTATTAGCTAATGGTTTCTTCCAGTGACGTCCGTGAAAGGACTTTAGTGGGTTTGGTCCAGTTTTCACCAGACAATAACTAGAACCACAACAACTAGAACCACAAATGGTGTTAAAAATAAATCGTGTCACTGAGCTGAGCACACAACAGCTAAGGACCAAGTGAATCGCCCACGCATAGCTACATCATTGTTTTCCCCACATTTTGGGGCCATAGAGCAAAAGGGAAGCCCCACAATGAGCCAGTTTGCTCCACCAAGATGGAGATCCCAACTCCTAAGATCCCTGTTTTGTCCTTATTTTCACAAGTCACGTGTGTTAAAAACAACAAAAAGAAAAATCTTCACAACCATTTTGCATTCTATAGGAGCTCAAGAGTATCTAGCAGACACAACTTTGAGCTGAAATTTCCACAAACTTGAACTGCTAAAGAGCTTTCCAAAGACAAGGCCCCACAATTCAGGCCTGCTGATGTGTGGTGACTTTGGAGTGCACCATTTTGCAACAGTAAAGTTCCTTTTTTGTAAGTAATTCCTCATTTTAATACATTTAGCAATAGCAGGACAAACCCTACATCTCTCCAGGAAAAAACACTGCCATTCCTCTTTACTTTCTTCCTGCTAGACGTTGCCTGCAGTCCCAGCCTGAACTAACCGTGGGACAGTGATGAAGTCCAGAATAATCACAGAATCTCAGCATGGTAGGGAGTGGAAGGGACCTCTGGAGATCACCTAGTTGAATCCACCTGGTAAAGCATGTTCACCTAGAGCAGGTTGGTCAGAATTGTGTCCAGATAGGTTTTGAATCTCTCCAGAGAAGAAGACTCCACAGCCTTTCTGGGCAGCCTGTTCCAGTGCTCTGTTTAGGTAGGACTTCCTGTGCTCAATTTCGTGCCCACTGCCTCTCATCCTATTACTGGGCACCACTGAAAAGAGTCTGGACCCTCCCTCTTGACCACCATTCCTTTAGATACTGATAAGTTTTGATAAAATCCCCTCTCAGTCTTCTTTTCTCCAGGCTGAACTGCCCCTGGTCTCTCAGCCCTTCCTCGGAAGACAGATGCTTCAAGCCCCTCACCATCTTTGTAGTCTTTATTAGACAATAATTCATTGTTAGGGAAACTTGTTCCTAAGTAAAATATAGAATTCACCCTACAGAGAGAGTGGCTTGAGTTCTTATAGTACCCCCACAAAATACCTTGGCAATACTTTATGCCACTACCTCTCCTATGTCTCCACAAAAGACTCACTAAATACAGTCCAAAATATCCCAGAAGATAGCTAATTTGAGGTCAGGAGCTACCTTTCATATGTTAAAAGCTGCACAAGTTACAACACATCACACACAAGACTGCTCCCATCACACTGCAAGACTAGATAGGTATCTTAAATAAGACATCCATCAACTTCTTAGATAAGACATTCACTAGGAGCTTATTCCCAAAAAGGAGTGGATGTAAGGCAGGCAGCACACTGCTATCATGGCCCTGAGGATGCCCTATTATTTGCTTTGAATTTAAATTACATCAGAATTCTCAAGGGCCCAAATTCTGAAGGAAATGGGCAAGAGGGTAAAGAAAGGCATTGCAGAGAGAGTGAGGGTAGGCTAGATGCAGCTTTCACGTAGGTGGCATTTCTCTTGCAGTAGGTAAGATTCAGAATTAGAGCTAGACATTTTATATGGATGTCATTAACATCCAAATCTATCATATTGTCTTTCTTGGACGGGATCTGTAAGCATCTTGCTTGAGGCTTTAAATCTCTTACTATCAGTAGCTGATGCATTTCTTTCTCTAACATAGCTGAGACAGGTAACCATCAAGTAAAGACCCTTTCCTTATATTGCTTATACCTCACTAATACTATATTATATACCTCATACCTCCTGTACTTTTCTTAGAATCATAGAACTGTTTTGGTTGGAAGAGACCTTTAAGATCACCAAGTCCAACCATTAACTTAGCACTGCCAAGTTCACCACTAAATCATATCCCTAAGCACAACATCTATATCTCCAGGGATGGTGACTCCATCACTTCCCTGGACAGCCTATTTCAATGCTTGACTACCCTTTTGGTGAATAAATATTTCCTAATATCCAACCTAACCCTCCCCTAAAGCAACCTGAGATTGTTTCCTCTTGCCCTATCACATCTTACTTGGCAGAGTTATTCTTGGAATGGATTATTTTGTTGTTTAGGGAACAAAGGAAAGTTGATCAAAGAGATATTGACACACCAACAGCTGGGCAACAGGTAATATCTGTACAGTACTTTAAAAAGAGCAAAGAATAGTCCCAAAACACTCAAGCATGTCTTCACAGACTTCTCAACCATTCAGACCTGCCTTCCCCTGAGGAACAAAACTACGGAAAGCCAGAGTGTAAAGCTACTGCTTTATAGCTGGAGCTGAAGTGAAAGGGGGACCCACTGAGGGCAAGGGGAGCAAAGCTCCTCAGCCCAGGACAGGAGGCTTTCAGCAGACCAGGAGCCTCTATCACTGGGATACGTGCGACAACCTATTTTCATTATTACAGGATTAAAACTTTAAGAAATCAAACAAACAACCTGAGCAGCCTAATTCTCCACAGGAGCAGTGATAATTCAGTGTAAATTAATCTTGCAGAGTATCAGGAATTTTTTCCCCACAAAACAGTCCAAGTTCTCTGGAGCTACTTCATTAAATGTGTGTGTGTGTCTAAATACTTTTTAATTTTTGAATTCTATCCTCCTCTCCTCCCTATTTAATTTTGTTTTCATGATGCAGCAGAGCTGTGTCTGGTACTGCCAAAACTCTTGGCACTCTACTGAAATTTAAAGTACTTTGGCCTTGCATTTTCTGCTGAAAACCAACCCATCAATTACAACAAAAGCAGAGATATGAACTTTGCATTTCAGTGGTCTCACGGATCACACTAATGAAGCCAAAGTTATCTGCCTCAACTCACACAGCATTATCTTTTCACTTAATGGAAGTGAAAGAGAAGCCTGTGCTCATTACCCAAAGGATGCAATGATTACTTCCTCTCTATAGTGTTGCTAGTAAGGATAAAATCCAAGATACCACCTTTTCATTATGCATCAAGCCAAAATCCACCTGGGACAGTCTAAGGAGGCTCCCCTGTCCTTTCACTCAATAATTCAGAGCAAACGCATTTGTCACATATAGCTGAAAGGAATCCTTGTAAAACATTGGTTTAAGGAAACATCTGATAAATGTGATCAACAGATGAAACCCAGAAAATTTCCTACCTCCTCCTGCCTGATCTCATCATAAAAAAAAAGGATCACCAATCTAACACATCAATCCTCTTCCTAATATCTCGCTCTATCTGCACACACTGTAAGGTCACAACATGAGTGGTGTAATGTATTAGTGCAGCAAAATCTTTGAGACCTGAACTCCAAGAGAAGAATGTATAATAGCCTTGAATTCCTTATTTGTTTTGCTTTGTTATGGCAATAAAAATTTGCTCAAAAAGTTCATATAGGGACATACAATGTCAGGAGGAAAAATACTTACAATACAAGAGCACTTAGTACATTTGTTTCCTTCAGGCCTAAATTCTTCTCCTTCATTGTAAAGTCTCCCTTCAAATATACAACCTAGAAAACAGCATTTGAATAAGTTTAGCTCAGAACAGAACATTGTCTTTTCTCTATCACTGACCACCAGAACAATATTAAAAGAAAATCATACCATCCCCTATGATACAAATTGCTTTAGAAGCCTTTACAAAAGTCTTGAGAACACCCAAATATCTTTTGGGGGTATTAATGCATCCTTTTACAGAAGGTAAATTTGCACCAATGAAGTCAAGGCTAAGTCAGGTCTTCAATTAAAAGTGGCTTTCATGGAATCATAGAATCATTTTGGTTAGAAGAAACCTTTAAGATCATTAAGTCCAACCATCAACCCAACACCACTAGGTCACCACTAAACCATTCCCCTTTGAAATACTTTTCCAAGCTGTTTGCTTTTTATTACTCATTTTTACTCCCTGATTTTATACTAGATGTTCACAGAAACTATAACTAATTAGAACATGACAAACCCATTATACCACAACTAGAGTAGTGCCTACCTACAAAAACCTCTGTTAAAATCAAATTAACCTACAAAATCGTGTTAGTTTGCCACCATGCTTCAGAAAGGAAACCCATTACCTACTTCCTTCAAAAAGTAAATCTCATTTTTTCAGGATTACTCTTATACTTCCCTTCCAAACAAAATCTGAGTCATCAGCCAGGCAAAACCAGCTGACAGACCTTCTGAAAAATGACAAATACATCTGTGGATATTGCCACAAGCTATTGCCTAGTCTGCAAGTCCTCTGCTAAAAAATATTAGGCATGCTCTACTTGTGCCATTTAGTACATTGCGAGCCACTGGCCCACGTATAAGTAAGTCATCAAGCACAACAGCAAAGTTAGAGGCAACCTCCAGGTAATGATGGTTATCATTAGAAATACAGCTGCACATGTGGAACAGAATCTTCCCATGAAATCTCACCTGGACACACAGGACAACAAGTCCCTCTGACTTTGGAAGGGTTTTTGCAATGAACCACACACTGTACCTCCGACTCCACTATTACTCCTTCCTGAAAAAAAGCAGGCATGTTCATTGTTACCGTTGTGGTTGCTTTAACAAACAAAAATCCACAGTTTCTGAGGGTACAATTAAAGCCCAGCACATGATGCAGATTTCAAAACCTTTTTTCCTTCTGTACCTGCTACCTAGTATTGGGATTCAGGTTAATCCACAGTCAAAAGATCCACTTGAGTCTCCCTGACTCCAGATGCAGGATTTGTCTTAAAATGCATCAGGGAAGAAACCAAGCACATTCTTAGGAAAAGGAATCCTGCTTTATCAGGAATCCTAGCCTCAGTAATCTGCCATGCAGCCCTGGTGAAAACAGGCCAGACACAAAGCATTTTTCTCCCTCTCCCATTGGAGGAAAAAAGACTTAGAAAGCAGATAAAAGCATCTTGTTCTGTAAAGGGGAGACGCTTATCTCTGATGCTTTGCCTGATAAGTATTAGTAAATTAACATTTCCTGTACCTCTTGTTCAAGAAGTCAAGAGCCCTCCAGAACAAACCTTGGTGTAAGGTTCCATGCACAAAAGGCTGTGACTGGGGTTTTTTTGCCACTTGCAGCTTTGCAGTCAGAGGCAAGGGAAACCCAATTTTTTTTAAATGTATGGATACAGGGTAAACAGGATCACCAAGTTTTGCACTTAGACATTGAAATAACCAATAAAGAATTGCTCATTTCATACAGCTAGTAGTGATAAGAGTACCTAAATTGTCATTAAATCTTATCCTTAAGTGCAAAGATACAGAGTACTGCTGCTCCAACTTCATTCTTCTTGCTATCTGTCTTTAAAAATGTGGGTGGGATTTGTAGAGCAGGAGTGTCACAGAAAACGAGAAAAATCTTGAAACTCTCTTCTCCTGTTTGTAGAAGCTCTTCATACTCATTCATCTGTTCTCTTGCCAACAGCTACAATTGTCAGTAGCTGCCTGAGTGTTACTATTAAAACTGGACCAAATTGTCAGCAAAAATAGCAGACCTATTCACAGACGCAAAAAAAAATTCCCTACATAATCACTTGGTTTGTGCCTCAAAATGGACAATCTTGCAAATGTTATGGTTGCAGAAGGGCAAGCTAACAAAAATACCACAGTGTTCAGGAAAAGATGCTTTGGTTGTGGGCTTCTCTTAAAGAATAGCCTATGTACCACCCACAGACACATCCACACAACAGTACCCAATTACTAAAGTAATAATTTGTATTTGACAAAAGGCACAGCATGATGAAAAAAAAACAAACAGAGGGCTTATTTCAAGGCCATTACAGTAGGAAATGGCACAGCTGTGTACCTCTCCTCAGTAATACTTGGGTACCACAGGACTCAAGGCATGTAATACCTATCCTTCTAAATGTTTGGTTACAGCTGGCCTCATCTGAGTGGATTTAACCTACTTAAATGCAAAGTCCATATTATGCTTTGAGTATAAAATATGTCAGGTCATTTGGGTTGGATAAAAAAAAGGCTCAGAATTTCATGGGAAATGCTCACCATGCAATTAGCACAATGCTGCTAACATCCTTACCTGGCACTGATATGTAACACAGGGATTGCTAGGGAGGTGCCACTTCATAGAGCTGTTGTATGTATTTCCTCCAAAAACACAATCTAGAGGAAGAGGCAGAAGCACATCAGTTCAGATGAATGCAAATGATCTCATATGAGGCTGCTGATAAAGACAACAGAGCAGCATCCTAAATGCAGCCCATTCTCTCCCCTGGGTTAACAGAAGAGGTAGAGCTGAGAACTGGGATTGACAAGAAGGATCATGTCCTGTGAGGGCTGGCAGCACCACTGCCTCAGACATCTGCTGCTAATGCATGACTGGCCAAAATCCTTATTATCTCCAGCTGCTCAAGGCAAACCAAAATCAGTGACAATGTACCTGAAAACAGATGTCAGTGGTTATTCCCCCTTCAGTGACTCATGCACTGGAGGGGTGAGAGGGAGGAAGGAGAGTAAAAGAAGAGGTGGAAATGTTCATCATCTAGCCTGGCCATGCTATCCTCACCCATTAACCAAAATCCCCATGAGGGCTCTTCAGCCAGTACAGCTCAACATAGATGAACAGACACCAGCAGAGCCACCCCTCCTTTATAGAATCATAGATTGTTTTGGGTTGAAAAGGACCCTTAAAGGTCATCTAGTTCGGTCCAACCCTGCAGTAAGCATGGACATCCCCAATTAGATCAAGGTTGCTCAGAGCACTGTCCAACCTCACCTGGAATGTTTCCAGGGATGGGGCTTCTACCCCCTCTCTGGGCACCTTGGGCCAGTCTTTCACCACCCTCAACATGAAAAATTTATTCCTTCTATCTAGGCTAAATCTCTCCATCTTTCTTACAGTTCTCTTTAATACTGAAAGATGGCAGTAACATCTCCCCGGAGCTTTCTCTTCTCCAGGCTGAAAAACCCCGAGTCTCTCAGCTTGTCCTCACAGCAGAGGTGTTCCATCCCTCTGATGACTTCTGTGCTCTCCTCTGGACCTGCTCCAACAGATCCATGTCTTTTCTATGCTGAGGACTCCAGAGCTGGACCCAGCACTACAGGTGAGGTCTCACCAGAGCAGAGCAGAGGGGCAGGATCATCTCCCTCGATCTGCTGGCCATGCAGCTTTGGGTGTATCCAAGGATACAGATGGTCTTCTGGGCTGTGAGCACACATTGTCACCTCATGCCCAGCTTTTTATACCTTTTAACTTTCATGACAGAAGGGATCAACATCCACACGAATGAAAGGTATTCAAACTCTTCTGTGTGAGTGGTGGTTCTGTGTCTCCTAGTGGGGACATTCTGCAGTCCCGTAAGGTTTGGCTTTATATGACTTTGTGTTATGTGACAACTTTGTTAACAGAAAATATTTTCGTTTGCCTGTGCACAGGATCAACATGTATTTTTTGCACAAAATGAAGTTTCATTTAGCTAGTTGGAAAAAAAAAAAATCTATATTTATTACACGTTCCTACTACTTTTTCTTCCTACTCTTTCAACATTTTCTCGTATTTTGCAAAAGAGGAAATCAAAGAAACACAAAGAAAGAATAAAGTAACTCACCAGAAAAGCAAAACTAGAAAAAAACAAAGTGGAAATAAAATATTTGGGTTTGTTTTAAAAGAGTTAGTTTATTATTGGAAAATGGTTTAAATTAAAAATTAATTCTCTGAAGAACTAAAGTGTTTCTTATAAAAAAATTTAGGAGCACCACATAGTTTTAAAAAGCATGAAGAAACAAAGCCTATATATCAGCTAGTTTTACTGAACCTCACTTTTAATGTACAGATACCTACCTGGACTTTCCTAGCCCACCTACTCTTAGCATGGAAGTTTATTAGCCCTACTTAAATTCAGCTGAGGGAAACCTGCCTCGTTCCATATGCCAACTCGAGCCATTCTAGCTTGCCTAGGGTTAAATGTCCACCATATTTGGCTTGGAAAGTAGCAGTCACTCATGTCCAAAGGCATCAGCAAAGTCCTCAATGCCAATTCGTATAGCTGAGCACAGCAGAACATAATTCAAGATCCTAAAAGCTGTCTGAATTCCCTTTGGAAATATTATTACATTAACTTACTGTCTCCATCCACCATTTGAAAGGGAGAGAAGGAGAGAAGAATAAATCAAGAAAGATCAGAGCTTAACACAATCCCTGGAATGCCATCCACTTACTTCTGCCTCAGTACATACTTAAACCTTTAAAAGAAAGTGCTACAGAGGAGGCTTTCAAGAGGGGAACCCAAAAAGCTTGATAATGTACTAAGGAGTAAATCAAAAGTAATAGATTCTACATTAATAGGTAAATTTGATCCCACAATATATACTCCATAAGGAAAACCTTTTGGATTCCACATACAGAGGGAAGTTAAATAACAGTGGTCTGAATCAACTTTAATGGAGCTAAGGTGATTCATATCAGTCAAGAAGTGTGTCCTAATTTTTAGTCCTTCCTGCTTCTTTGTTTAAGAATAACTGGTGTTATATTAATGTAAAATATTAACTTTCAGTTAGATGTAGAGTTTGTTCCTATTACCTACTTCAACCCAAATAGTTCAGATAAGTCCTGGACAAACATGGTAGCTGAAAGTTGCTTATCTGAATTAAACCAAACCACTCAATACTTTGAAGTTGGTGAACTGTTGCATATGCAGTCGAAACTGCTAATTACCTGCTAGTCGCCTCATAAAGGCAAAATGACCCTCTAGACTTGAGTCATTCCTGTACAAAAAATGATGATAAAATAGTTAAATCACTTCTAATTTACTAATATAGCTATTTTGTTTCAATGATGTGCATGCCTTATTTGAACACCTCAGCTTCAAATAATATCAGACAACCTTTGGCTGATTTAATTTACAAGAGAACAATTTAATTCCTAAAGAAGCATCCTCACACAGAACTGTACTGGAATAACAAAAGAGGCAAATTATAGCACATTTTGCTATTGGCATGTGGACAAGTAGAGAATCAGGAAGCCATTTGTCTTTCCAAAGCCAGTAATGTCATTAAATGACCCATTTTTTTCTTCCCTAGACACCGGAGCACATAGCAGTATCATGAAGATAAGGAAATTGACTGTAAGAGACAGTTTAGTAGTGCTAAAGCTCAACCAGTGTCCTCAGGAGTTCATTAAAAACAACCCTCTATTACTCAATTTGACATTGCCTAATAAGATTCCAAAAGAGTTATTTGCTTATTTTAGGCTAATGAGAATTTTATAGACAAGTCATTTCCTTATTCTCCCAAGAGAAAGTGATAGATTGGTGCACAATAGCCTGGCTCCCTGTCCCTCATTTCTTCAACATCTTTCTTCTCGTACTAAGTCCTTTCCTTCCTTTCCCTCTACTTTCTATTTTAAAAAGTAACCTCTCTATTGGCATGGAAAATAAACATTAGGAAAAAGAAAACAGTTAGAAGACATGTTTTATTTAGTGTTTGATAAATTAATCCTCAGGGAGGTATCCAAGCATGCTAGCACTAAATATCAGTTCTAGCAAAAAAAAAAAAACCCAAAACCAAACCCAAACCACCAACAAAAAAACCCACAAAACTCCAAACAGAAAACCCCAGTAACTTGCACATTCTGCAGTATTTCCCTGGCATAAAATCTGGTGGCCAAAGTAAGAGAACTGTGAATTACACATACACTTATTATAGAATATATTTGCACGTGTTGAGGATGGTAAAGCCACTGACACCTACTAGAAAATTAAACCTCCTACTGAGTAATCCTGATCTTCATTGATAAACACAGAAACATGAAAATAGATACCAAAATCTCCCATGTCTGTTAAGTCTAACTCTAAACAGTGAGAACCCAACTTCTTCGTCTGTAACCAAGCACAACCAAACCTATTTGCAGCTAAGCCACTGCAATTATGATACCCAAGGGATGTGAGGCAGAGGGGCCACGTAAAGGGCATACAACACAGTGAAGTGGCCTTGGGGGTGAGCTATGCCAGGACTGAACTGTTCACAGGCACATGATGCAAAGCAGCCCATGTTTGGTGAGCAAATAGCAGCAGAAACTCTTCCCAGTGCTCTTTTGGCCCCTTGCATCCCACTGGAACTGAATTTCACCTTCCAAAATCTCGTGTTTTACAGATTATATATATAAGGGGGAAAAAGTTGCTCTGCCAGGTTCATAAGAACCTCGTGATCCAAAATGCCATACAGTTAGAGCTGCCATTTAATTCTGAGCTGATATTCAATGTCCTTGCCAAGCCTGGCAGCTGGTGAACTGTGACTTCTCATGGTTATGAGGATGTCATGAATGATCACAGAATCACAGAATATTAGGAGTTGGAAGGGACCTCGAAAGACCACCCAGTCCAACCCCCCTGACACAGCAGGATTCCCTAGACCAGGTCACACAGAAGCACGTCCGGAGTGGTCCTGAACATCTCCAGAAAAGGAGACTCCACAGCCTCTCTGGGCAGTCTGTTCCAGTGCTCTGGCACCTGAACTGGGAAAAAATTTCTACATGTATTCCCACAGAATCTCCTATGCTTCAGCTTACAGACACTGCCTCTTGACCTGTCACTGGGCTTCACTGAGAAGAGCCTGACCCCATCCTCCCAAAACACACCCTTCGCATATTTAAAAGCATAGATGAGGTCACCCCTTAGCCTCCTCTTCTCCAAGCTAAAGAGACCCAGCTCCCTCAGCCTTTCCTCATAAGGAAGATGTTCCACCCCCTTCATCATCTTTGTGGCTCTGCACTGGACTCTTTCCAGCAGTTCCCTATCCTTCTTAAACTGAGGGGCCCAGAACTGGACACAATATTCCAGATGCGGCCTCACCAGGGTAGAGTAAAGAGGAAGAAGAACCTCTCTTGTCCTACTAACCACACCCCTTCTAATCCACCCCAGAATCCCATTGGCCCTCTTGGCTACAAAAGCACACTGCTGCCAGGACGAGATTATTCAGACAAAGGTGAAAAAGATTTTAGTAGGAAACTATATAATTATCTTCACACTTGTACCCACCCCTTCCATGTACTAGGTTGCACTCTTGTCTTGGAGAGCTTGCCTCAGAGCACGAGAGGAAGAGCTGCATGCTCTAGAGCCCCATCAGGGCCCCACACAAAGGCTCCATCTGGCCAGCTTTACAGCAGGGCACCAAACTGGTGTTGGATATCTCACACTAGGGTTGCCCATGGGATAACAAAGCATCAAATATGTGTATGGCTCCTGCAGGGCATTAGCAGAGTAGCCAGGACACTGATAAACTTGTAACCACCTAACTTCCTTTGCAAGCCAGCCCTAATAGTTGAAATTGGCTGCAATCCTCAACCATAATATTTGATATCCTTTCCAAGAAATGCACAATTAACTACAATAGCTTTGGACATTCAATATTGAAGGGAATTAACACCACTGTTGCCTGGGCTGTGACTGTATTCTCTGGCAGACTCCAGATCAATGGAGCATAGCATGTGAAACTGTCAGATATTTAATTAAGTTTCTAAAAAACACACCAAAAAAACCCCAAGCACAAACAAAAAAGAAAACCCACAGTAACTCTCGAAAGTTAAGACAGCAAAATGGCACATGGGAAGTAAAAGAAAACTCAGAACAAATCATATCCGGTGTAACAAATATCCGATTTTGTCTTTGCACATCCATAGAAGATTCAGATCCTTAGGATAAGAAAGGAAACTATGGTGCACAACTTTAGAAATGCAAACTTTATGCAGCCCTGAGCTTGTAATACCACTTCTCCAGAGAACAAATAACTTATTAGAGGTGTAGAGAGCTCAATATCCAAGTGACAGGTCTCCATCCAACTAAATAAGAAAATGCTGCCAGATCTATTTCTATAATCTCAGTGATCTCATATGTTTTCATTAAACATATTAAATAAAATGAGAGATGAAAAGTAGCCTGCTTATCCTATGCTAAAGTAATAAGGGGGTTATTTTTTAATATTTTCAAAATGCATAGTATGCTAGAGGTATATAGACTGTTATATAAACTACAGTAAGTATATGTCAAAAGAATAATCTCAGTGAAATTTTTCACTACTTAGTTGTTTGCATTCTCCTTGCAGCAGGGAGCCATAATCACAGGTCCACACTTCTCTGTTCCAGACTTTGCATAAACACACAGCAAGAGAGAGCCTTGCCCCAGTAACTTTACTATCCAAGGTCCTACAAGCCTAAAGCCAATAACAGTGTTACAACATATTGTTAGTCTGAAGGATTAAAATCTTAATTAAAAACAAATATTTTAATACTTTAGGGATAACATGTTGTTTCCACCACAGTGAATTTTCTGATTGCAAAAGCTATATTTGCTACTGTTTCTTACTTTTTTGTTTATGAAGAATAAAAGACAAAAAGTACTAGAATTTATCTAAATAGCATACAAATACCCAAACAGAAGCAAGGGAGTTATGCT
Source organism: Galbula dea (assembly GCA_013399015.1). Lineage (NCBI taxonomy): Eukaryota > Metazoa > Chordata > Aves > Piciformes > Galbulidae > Galbula > Galbula dea. The sequence continues at coordinate 166,051 of VWZX01007337.1, forward strand.
CAGCAGACAACTGTTTAGAGGAAAAATTCTCTATCAACAATTCGATTCTGCCCCTCTACACCAGCACTGGTGAGACCTCACCTGCAGTGCTGTGTCCAGCTCTGGAGTCTTCAGCACAGGAAAGACACGGGCCTGTTGGAGCAGGTCCAAAGGGAGACCACAAAAATGATCAGAGGGATGGAACACCTCTGCTGTGAGAACAAGCTGAGAATGTTGGGGTGGTTCAGCCTGGAGAAAAGAAGGCTCTGAGGAGACCGCATTGCAGCCTATTAGTACTTAAAGGGGTCTGTAAGAAAGATGGAGACAGTCTTCTTAGCAGGGCCTGTTGCAAAAGGAAAAGGGGTGATGGTTTTAAGCTAAAAGAGCATTTAGACTACATAACAGGAAGATAACTAGACATTTAGACTAGATAACAGGAAGAAACTTTTTATGCTGAGGGTGGTGAAAGACTGTTCCAGGTTGCCCAGAGAGGTGGTAGAAGCCCCATCCCTGGAAATGTTCCAGATGAGGTTGGGCAGGGCTCTGAGCAACCTGATCTAATTGGGGATGTCCATGCTTACTGCAGGGTTGGATTGAACTAGATGACCTTGAAAGGTGCCTTCCAAGGCAAACCTTCCCATGATCCTATGAGTCTAATTCAGTTTCTCCTGTATGCAAAGCCCTAAACACAGAAGTTCAGCTGAATGCAAAATTGTTTTGTTTCAGACTTTTTTGTGTGTTATCGGAGGTACTGGAGCTACATACACAGCCCTCATACAGCCCTCCTAATAGGATAAAATATGCTGGTAACAATGTCACACAACTCATGAGCGGTGGCTTCCTTCATACACCAGCCAATTTAGGAAATATATCATTTAGTCTTGGTGTTATTCTACTCATGTTGTACTCAAATGACAGCAACCATTCATTCATTTCATCCCAAGGTAGGAAGATATGAAGCTATCAAAGAGAGCTGACAAGAGCCTGTAAGGCCTGATTTAGCTTTTCTGTGCTTTGGGAATGAAGCCAAGGAAAAAGCCATCAGGTTCTCATGTCTTTTCTTCATAACATTTTATTCATGTTTAGATGAAATGCAACCAGTAAAACAAAAAAAAAAAGAAAAGAAAGAGAGAAATCCCTGTTTCCTTTTCCTCTTTGTATTCCCTGTGGGCACTCTGGCAACTTGACAAAATAGTAACTGAGAACAAACGCTTCAGGGCCAAGTCCCAGCTGCAGCTGAGCTCCACAGGGGGCACGCTGGGGAGCTTTTGGGACACCAAAGGGAGCAGCCAAAGCGCTACCTAGCCAGGCTGGCATCTGCACCTTTGATTCCCCAAAACTCCCCATGGGAGACTTAGTTCAGATTTTGCACAGAAGAGAGCAGGAGCTTTAGGAACACTCAGAGAAGCAGGAGAGTATGCAGCCTTCCCAGCAGCAGAAGTGACTCTATCACCCTCACCCATGGCACCAAACATCTGGTGACAACAGGTGATGTTGGGACTGCTGTAGTTATATAGGTGCATATTTTGCTTTACATTTCAGAAAAAGCAGAAGATTAAGCCTTTAAGAGCCTTTTTTTAATACATAGGAACTGCCATCTTATATCAGAACATAGTTCCTTCTAGTCAAGTATCTTCTTTCTGATAGCAGTCAATAACAGACACTTAGGCAAAAGTAAAAAACACAAAGCAACCTCCAGAGCTCTACTTTAGAATCACAGAATTGTTTAGGTTGGAAGGGACTTTTAAGATCATCAAAAGCCCAACTGTTAACCCAGCACTGCCAGGTCATCAGGGAGGGGGAAGGTTTTTGCTGTAAGTTCGGGCATTTGGCAGGGAGCCAGGTCCAAACCATCACAGTACTCACCCCAGCTCAGGATAAACAGAAAATCTTACAAGGAGTCTGAATTTAAATAATACATTAAAATAATACGTTTATTTTCAACTTTGAAAAAATGATTTTCTTTTAGTGTAGAATCATTTTGTATACACATACAAATATGTAAGTATACAAAATTTTCCACTACATATTCTATTATGGAAATGAAAAATTAGCCCTCAGCCTAATCAAACCAATGCTTAGTAATCTCTTGCTATAAAGCTGACACTAAACACAATTTGACAAATGAAATAAATTACATTTAATTATATAAAATCTGTAACTACAAAGTCTTACTGATTCAGTAATGCTTTATTTTTTTTCCCCCAGTTCACTTCCTTTTCCTTTAAGCATCAGACTTCTAGACAAATCCTCAAATTGCAGCTTGCCAAATCTATTCCAAAGTTGCAACCCAGAAGCAAAACATCAGCACCACAGCTATCACACCTCTGCAACTATCCAGGAAAAACACATATCCATCATATGTCTCTTCCATCTGAATTTCAGCATATGTTTTCCTGCATTTGTATTTCCTCTGGGAAGGCAATAAATGCTTGCATTTCCCAACAACTAATCCTACTCTCTCTCTCTCAAAACCACTCTATCACCACTGGGGAATTAAACAACAGAGAAAAATAAAGAGAAGTAAAGCTGCCTGAATCCAACATTCTCCACCATTGATTACATCAGCAAAGTTTGTGGTTTAGACCATGTTACTCACTGTATTGATATAAGAAAAGACTAGTTTTCACCTTCATGTACTTTGCACATTTTTCATGTGGATAAGCATAGTAGTTACATGCCATGCATGCTTACACAAATAATTTATCTTTTTTTTTATTTGAGAATTATTTCACTCTAAGGAGCTTAGAAGGTACAGTGCTAGTCAATAGATAGATGTATATTGTTCAGATTGTAGGCCATTTTGGCTTTAATAAAAAAGTTGATGATGTTTTCATTCGAATTAGGAAATATTTGGTAAAATTAATAGAATTTGGTTGGTTCATTTCTAGTATAAGAGGAAATGGAAATAGTCATGGATAATTACTCTGCTTTTTAGTACTCAGAAACATGATTCTTATTCCATCCAACCACTCAAAAATTTTAAGGAATTCCTATCTGAAGGTGACTACTAGCAGACAAATGTTGTTCTAAATATTTCTGATAAAATTAGAACAGGAGATACCTCTAAAGAGTGATAACATATCAATGAAGGTGTATTTCTAAAGTATTGTTGCTGCACAAGAACTAATAGTTACAAGACAAATAACTTACATATCTCCACCAGCTTTGAAAGCATATTTATTTTAACTATGGTTGCTGCCCTTTCCTAGCCCCTTGGGATAACCAAGTCCTCAGCTGGGAAACTCCCAGCTTTGTCCTATCTCTGGCAACATACATGTGAATTAATAACATGTTAAGAAGAGGGAAGCCATTATTGCTGGCTACTGGTTAGGATACGGCGCACTCACCACCGGGGCCCGTGGTTCAATTTCCAGTTAGGGAAGAATCCTGCTCTGGCAGGGGGTTGGACTAGGTGATCTTTTGAGGTCCCTTCCAACCCTTGACATTCTGTGATTCTGTGAAACGACGGGAAGGGAACCGTACCTTTGCAACGCTCACAGCAAGCTCCTCTCTGCTTAATGACGAGAGCACAGTCCTTGGAGAGCATCGGACACTTCTCCCTTCTGCATGTCACTTCCTTATTCTGGAAAAAAAGAAAAATAGACAAAAGCTCTGATCATTTTTGTGGTCTCCTCTGGACCTGCTCCAACTGGTCCATGTCTTTCCTGTGCTGGAGACTCCAGAGCTGGACCCAGCACTGCAGGTGAGGTCTCACCAGAGCAGAACAGAGGGGCAGAATCCCCTCCCTCAGCCTGCTGGCCATGCTGCTTTTGATGCAGCCCAGGATACATTTCACTTTCTGGGCTCTGAGTACACATTGCTGACTCATGTCCAGCTTTTCAAGCATGAGTAACCCTCAAGTCCTTTTCTGCAGGGATGCTCTCAATCCCTTCATCCCCCAGTGTGTATTGATAGATTGCCTGGACCCAGGTCCTTGCACATGGACTTGTTGAACCTCTTGATGTTCACACAGGCCCACTTCTCAAGCTTGTAGAGGTTCCTCTGCATAGATCCCTCCCTCAGGCATGTCAACAGCACCACTCAGTTTAGTACCACCTGCTACCTTTCTGAGGGCGATTGATCCCACTATGTCACTGTTGAGGATATTAAACTGCACTGGTTCTAGTATAGACGAGGCAGGCAGTATCACTGCACATTTTAGTATCATCTGTCTGTGGCAAAAAGCCAGCAACAGCCAAAGAGCACATTGACAACAGTAAAAAACATCAATACAGGATGTATGTGCAGGAGGAATATTCCATTTAAAGCCTGTCTTGTCCCTGTGGTGTCAGCCCTTCTGATTATTATTTCCTTTAAATAAGGGCAGAAAACAAAGACTTGGGGCATTTCTTTCAGTAAAATTTTGCTACTTGAAATTCCTTACCTAAAGTAGCTCTCTAAAGGCATCTTCACCTATAATTAGTAGCTTAGTTCATTAAGTGCCTCAGGTGGCCATCTACTAGATGCAAGCACCCACCTCACCTAATCTTATGACTTAATTAGAGACTAAAAAAACCAAAGGGCTAGAAAAATGTAAATCATAAAACAAAAGGAAAAGATGCTGTGCTCTCCACTCTTTTTCTTTTGCTCCCCGTGGCCTTATTCAAGGTGCCTGTAAAGGATAACACACAGCTTTTATTACACTCCAGCTCTTTGTCTAAAATCAGAGGTTTGTTTTCTTCAAAGTCACTGCCTGATCTGATGGGAGCTATAAAGGCACTTCAGTCTTATCAGTGTAAATGAGGACTCCCTCTCACCAAGCCCGTGTGAAATCAGCAAATGAGAATCAGGTTCTACAGCACAGCTGCCGCAACACAAACAACTACTGTAAAAGCCAGGTCACTGTTATGTGCTGGCTGCTCTGCATCACTCCAACATTGCAGAGCAACCATAAATGCAATTTAACAGGTGAGTTAAGCTGAATTTATGGCAGGTCTGTAGCTCTGGACTGGCACAAAGCAGCCACAGTACAGTAGTGCAACTGGCTCAACAAACTTCTTTTTACAGCACGAGGTGAGCTCTCGATTCCATTTAAATGGACATAGTACCCCTTGACTTTGCCTCCATAAAGCCTGCTGAAGGAAACAACAGAATCAAATTTACCCAACTGCCTACAAACACTCTGTATTTGAAAGGGTTCTGCTAAGATCTGATTCTCTTTAATGAGAGTTCACTCAAGGAAAGATTTAATAGGTGGCTCCATTACCATTATCTGTGGGAAAATCTTCTGCATGGTGAAAGCAGGCTTGAAGGAAGGGTAAAATTCAGTTTAGAGGATTTGCCTTTGTAGAACATAATTTACCCAGTAGCAGCATGCCTCATGGACCTGTGCAAGATGCACAGTGCCCTTCTGGGCCAACCTAGCTGGGCTGGAACTACATCAGGGGATCCAGCAGGCAGCCACCCATCGAACTCCCTCTTCACAGGGAGAAATTATTATTGCAGATGTCAGCGAGAGGAACAAGAAATAAAACACAGCTCCATATTTCACAAGAACAATTATCCATTGCAATAATCTCCCCAGGGAAGTGGTGGAGTCCCCAGCACTGGACACTTTTAAGATTCAGTTGCACAGGGTGCTGAGCCATCTTGTCTAGACCGTGTTTTTGTCAAGAAAATTTGGACCGGATGATCCTTGAGATCCCCTTCAACCTGGGATTCTATGACTTCTTTTTATTCTTTGATTCCTAATGGATCCCCTAAGCAAATGTCTCAGGCAGCCCTGTGTCCCAAGGCACCTTCTCACTCTCTCGTCTCAGCACCAGCTGCTTCACTCTGCCCTCAGGTACATCCTGACATGGTTGGTTTTTGTTAGCAATGCAAAATGTTCCTAAGGATCACCTTGACACATATTTCAAAAACAGGGGATACTTACTACTTACTTACTGTCCCTAAATAAAAGCCTCCTGGTTTCCCCACATCACTTAAATCAGAAATCTTTGCTGCCAGTAATGAGCTTGGTACCATTGAGTCGACTCAGAGGGGCAACCAGATTTGGATGTTACTCTTCTTCCCTTACCACCTGTAATGCTGGTGGCTTAACCCCTAAACACTGACCTGCATTACAGGTGAGGATGAAAGTAACTGGAAAAAAAAAAGAAAAACTGAAGGGGGTTGTACATCCTAGGAGCTAGAAGGTTTTCTAGGAGGAAAATTTTGAAGTTCATGTCTTGGTGCTGAAAGCTTTTTTATATTAAGCAGTTGTTCCATGTAAAGAAAATTAGTGGCCCATGGTGCAACAGCAGGAACTGAAGTTTCCTTTCATCTTTGGAGGTTGTCTTAAGCAGTAGGCTACAGATTAGTATTTCCTTTCTCTATACCAGTAGACTTTGCTGCTCATTGGCTTAGCTTCAGCAGAAAAGGGGCTTGGTCCGTGTGCTCCCAAAAGCACAATGAGGATGTTTGTGGGGAAGGTGGAGGTGGGAGATGAATCTTTGAATTGCCTCTGGATACTAAGGGCAACAAACCTCAATCACTGTCTCCAAGGTGAGTTGTTACAGCATGATGCTAAAAGGTGGGCAGGAAGTGTCACACTCACCACTACCATCCCCCCTTTTTTTTTTAAAGAAAAGAGCAAGATCAGCTCTGCCCCTTGGAGGAGAAGCTGCTCCCACCACTCCTTTTGAGACTTTTTGCTGGACAAACAGTAGAGTTGCAATTGCAACACACTGCCCTGGTGTAGTCTTCACAGCAAAATCCCTCTTGTACTATGAGGAGATGATCATAGCTCTGGGGAAGCTTATCCAAGTGCCTCTTGCTGCTTCTAGGACAGGATTTAACCCCAAAATCCTTTCCAAATATCCTGTTTTATCTCAGTGCTGCATCTTGTGGAAAACTAGTTCAGCAGATGTGGAAGAAAGGGTTAATGCCCCACGTTTATCAATGATAGGACAGCATATGATAAAACAGGGCTGGTAAATCATTGTTTAGTCTACTGCAGCCAGGCATTATCCAATGCAGATCTCTTAGCCCCACTGGGTGTAAAACTACAACGATAAAACAAAGAGCAATTGCCATCAAGAGCTTCTTTTTTTCTTTCCTTCACCCTGTCACCCAAAATACTGCTGTTAATGTCTATTCCCTGTCTACTTGTTTCGACTTTGTTGCCTCCTTCCCTCCCATTTCACAAGGGCAAAGTGAAGGGTGAGAGCAAGTGGACTTTAGCAACAAATCTTTCCCTTCCAAATGCATCCCCTCCTACCCTCTGTAATCATAACATTTTACTACTCATCCCAGGCATACATTTAAAAAGTCGCTAAGTAGCTGCATGTAGGAGAGCAGTATTACCAAACCTCCATCTGTGCTGTCAACAGCGTCTCTAGAGTTGTTGAGCTCTCAGATGCTTTGATTTTTGCTATTCTTAAGAGAAAACTTCTTAGAAGACAACATTCAGAAGCCAACATTTATGGGAGGATAGGGGATTTTCTTCCCCTTTTGTTGAGAGGACACACACTCTGGGAGTGAGAAGCGAGGAAGAGACACATGGCTCATAAATACATAAAACCATTCACTAAATCAGAAACCTGGGAGTCAGTCAATTCCATAATAGGATCCCAAGATTCACAATAAATAACTTTTAATTATAGCCCTGCACAATAGTTATTTTAAACAGATGGTTTATAGATTCACATCTGGGATTATTTTTTCTTTTAATTTAGTGCTCAGGCACACACAGAAAGGGAGAGAACCTCAGCTAAGGGTTTTATTAGTGCTGGAAAAATACATTTTTTTTTTAAAAAAAGAGGTCACGCTGATGCAGAACAATGCTGCCACAGCTGACACAACTCCCCAGACTGCTCAGCTCAGCAACAGGTTTCCACTGGAATCCCATACTCCCTCAGAAAGGAAAATTTAGGGAAGTGCCAAAGGATCACCTTAGACTCCTCTCTTGCTCCCTCACTGAGCCCAGCTGCTGGAGAACTCACAATTTAACATGCTTGGGGAAAGATGAGAAAGTTTTACTGGGTGCCCACGTTTCTCCCCTCTCCCATGCTATGCCAGTGCAACCAAAAGTCTCTCTAACCTGGCGTGCAAAGGTGATGTCAAGTTCCCATGCAGAAGAGAGACACTAACCAGACCTAATACCAGCATTACTGCTTCATATTACCTTAGCTACAACCTCCTCTCAACACAACTTGTTCACCTCATATTTGTACACCTCATATTTTTACCTTCCATCAAAGAACTCCACACAAAATAGCCCATTCTGGTGACAAAGTATATCAAACTAATGGCCTTAAACTCGTGTGGTACAGTTAAACAAAATGCCAACGTGAAAAGAAAAAAGGGGGGAAAAAAGAACCCCTACACTATAAAGCAATATGAATATCTGGCAGAGGTCTTGGAGAGGATGTGTGCCAAACCACGGCTTGGAAGCCTCAGCCAACTTTCTACAGGGTTTCCCACTGGGCTCCCACCATTGGGATGATGGCCTTTTTCAACCTGGATTTGGCTTGGAAGAGTTAAAAAAAGAAATAAATCAGGTGTCCACTCCCTTTCTTCAGGGCTGTACCAAGGAGTGTCTCCATCAGCAGTACCCTGAGACCTCTGTTATGCTGTCAGCTGGCTGCTGAAGACCTTGTAGATGCAAGCTCTCGGGGGGCTAGATTTCCACAGTAAGAGCTTTTTTTTTTCTTTTTAAGTATTGAAAATGCTTTTAGGAAGCTCTCATTGCATGTCTGGTATCTTGAGGTTATTAACTATTTATACTGAAAAGGAAAAATGTTGCTTAAGCTTTCCTTTAACCAAAAAAATAGCTGTGGAGAGAACAATAACAAAAGCAACAGAGACAGATTGGGTAGAAATACAAACTACCATTAATGGCTAACCCTGAAAACATCAATTTTTTACCACTATTCATCATAGTTCTACTAGTAACTCTGATAGGACTCTTCAGCAAGTGATTCAGACTGTTCTTAAGTTCCTGCCATGAGAAGCCTGTGGGATCATCCACCAAAACAATAACAATTTTCCAACAAAGGCAAAAGTTACCTCTTGGGAATTTGGGATGCAACTTTCAAAGATGCACACATGACCTTAGGAAAAAAAAAGCCATTTAAAATTAATGAAACAAGTGCACTCAAGTCATATAAGGCAATACCTCCTTCACAAGGCACAGAGGAGGCTCATGCTGCATGCCATGACCTGCATGCTTTCCAGCCACACTGCTAGCTTTCTGCCAGATGTTGCACATGGCCAGAGCATCCTCTCAAGTGCACTTGGAGCCACACTCAGTCCACACAGGCCACGGGAGCAAAGGTCTGGGTTAGTGCTGCCCATGGGCTTCTTTACCAAGTAAAGCTTGGGAGCACCCGGCTCCCAAGTGTGTGCCTGTACCTATGCTTACGTGAAGACAACCCCAATGTTGGGCCAACTTGAACTTGAAAACAGGCTCAGACACGTGCACAAGTCATGGCCTAGACAAATCCTGAGACGCTTTCTGAAAACACTCCCCCCTTGCTCCTTTGGCACTCCTGCCTGGAACTCACCATCTCAGGTCTGATTTACAAACTCCACTTTAATTGGTGGAGGTGACGCAAGCAAGCGATTCCTACTAATATTATGGGACTGCTGTCTCCCATGAACATTTCTCTGCCTAAGCAAGACCCACACAACTTGGCTTCAGGGAGAAGACACCACTCCCCCAGGAGAGATGTATTCAGACACTTCAAACCACTCTCAAAGGAGATGAGGTCTCATGTCTCTTGATCTCCTTCAATTATGTGGGGATTTTGGGTTTTTTTGTTGTTCTTATTTTTTTTCTTGTGGAAACAAATTTTGGGGGTACAATAACAAAAGTGGTTTAGCACACTAGGTGTCTTTTTAAATTCAAGGTAGAAAAATATTTCCCTATGAAACAATGCCTGTTCTCTGCAAAATGATCCAGTTCTCTCTGTTCACTCACATAAACCTACAGACACCAAGGCATATGCTTCACTCCACAGAAAGAAAAGTCCTATTACTTAATGTGTCATCTTTTTCAATGGGAGGATTCACAGGAGTGAAGCCAAACCTGCATCAGTGCTTTCAGAATTAGGTCCTTGCCCATGGCACAAGATGACCATGATTTCATCTTGAATTGCAGTGGATGCAAGTGATGGCATTTTGTCAGGAACAAAATAGGCCAATTCAGTCCACAGTCTTTCTTTCGGTAGCCTCTGATTTATCCTTTTATCTTCCTGTAATCTCTTTAGCTTAACTGGCCTCTCTGAAGGCGAGCAGGAAGGAGGCTGCAGCTCTCCCTGCCATGGTGCTCAGCCAGAATCAACCACCCCCTTCATAATTCGAGCTCTCCCCACTCCCTAGGAGAGATGATTAAAACAAAGACCCTGTTGAAAGATGACACCGAGTTTCACCGCAAATGAGTATTCCCCACTGCTGTGAGGAAGACAGGAGTATGTGCAAGTCATTCAGGACACATCACTCACAACCTCTTATAGACTACAGATTGTAATTTTTTTTTTTCACTGTGCTTAATGATGTTCACCAGCATGAGGACAGTGACCTCGGTGGCCTGCTGCAATCCCAACACTCACTGACAGCAGCTTGCTGCACTACTACGTGATGAAAGGCAAGCTCTTTCTTCCTTTTATTTGTGTTTGCATTAATGCAACTGCTAAGGCTGCAGCTGGGATCAGGCTCCCATTACACAAGACATCATATAAGCACACACAAGGAGTACATCCTCACTCCAGGGAGCTTATTAACAAGGAAGACACAGACAGACCATAACTGCAGAGTTAGTCAGAGGGAAAGCCAGAGCACAATCCAGATGACTTAGCTCTCAGTCTCCCTGCCACCACTTCAACCTCCAAGTGCCACTTTGAATTAGAATTCTTCATGTGTGACATTAAAAGCAAAACTCTTTACCTGTCAACAGAATAGCATGGTTGTCTTCTAGCAATAAGAGACATGGTCTTTACAGGCTGCCAGCAGCTCCTACTGTAGTTCAAAATACTCCTTGTAGTAATTCAGGAGTCAGGTTTCAGGGAAGGTTTACACACCAGGGTTCCTGGGAGAGATCACACCTTTGCATTTCACAAGATGCATGCATTTCAAATTCATGGGGTCTTTTTCTGTGGCTTTTAAGTGTTTTTAAACAAACAAAACCAAAATTGTTTTTTTCCTTTTGTATTATCAGTCACTTAAATCTGATGCCAATACATAAGAAAACAGCAGTCACAGAGAATAATTGTCGATTTGAAGTTCAGGGTGCAAACCTCTCACTGGTAACCCGAGAGAAGAGACTGATCCCCTTCTCACTACAACCTCCTTTCAGGTAGGTGTAGAGAGAGATAAGGTCTCCCCTGAGTCTCCTCTTCCTCAGACTAAACAACCCCAGTTCCCTCAGCCTCTCATGTTCCTATGCTGCTGGAAGAAGCTACAGCTCACTGACCTAGCCCTAGGAGCTTCCAATCTACCCCTTGCTGAATGCTCCCGGTCTCTCAGGTCAGCCACCAAAACTTCTCACAATCGCTGCCCAGCTCACTTTGAGATAAATGAGTGATCTTGAAAGCATACTGCAGTGTAGGCTGGTTTACCCTGACTGAAGCCAATGGGGCAGAATTCATTCTTCCAGAAAAGTGACAAGCAGCTGAGGGCTATAAAATCTTCCTCTACCTTAGCTTGATCTAGAGGCCACCTGTACACAGCTGAAGTCAGCAGATGTGGAGCAGCATCACTGCCCTGGGTGTATTAGCTCCTGAAGCATGCTGCTCTGCTGATCCATGTTAAGTGCCATAGGGAATGGCTTGGAGAAGGAGAATCTTGCTCATAACATCACTGAGCCAAACTGGTGTGAAAACACTCTTAAGTAAATTCTAGCCCAAAATATTTTTGAATATGGCACTGAAGAATTAAGCTGATTTCATAGAGGGTAAAGCAGATTGTGCCAAAGGTTTAAAGTAAATTATTAAATCATCTGAATTCAACAAACTTTAGATCAAGCCATGGGGTCCCATCTAAAAAATTAACTCAGCCCCATCGAAAGAGTATCCTCATAATAATCTACTTTTGTTTCTTAAGTGCTGTCATCCTGGTCCTATAGACTGTGTTCAGCTTATTTTCCAGCAGGTATTGGCAATGAGAGAAAAACAAAATCATGAAACCAATAAAACAAAGAACATCAAAATCTGAGTCCAAAATCAGTTCAGAATTCCTATTTTTGGTTGAAACAAAATGTACTTTCTATTACAGACTGCATACTGACTGATAGTAATTTTTTTTTCCACTGGTGTAAATTAAAACTTAATTTCACATTTATTTAAAAGAGATACATGGATTTTTTTATATATACAAATATAATTTAATCACATTTTGATGGGTTAAATCTGCCATTATAATATCCAACCAATAGTTACCTGTCACTGCATCTTTATTGCCTTCTGTCCGAGGTCTGCTTACTCAACCCTTACACTGGAGATTTAGGCAGTGGCAAATGCCCTAGTTTTGGGTTTGAGCCTGTTCTAAAAACTTTGAACAAAGCAGCCCTTGAGGCCATGTACTTCTTAAAGAGTTTAAAAAGCCCAATGGGCCTCCTAACTTACTCTGCAACAAGTCATATCCCATGAAGAAACTCGCTTCTGGACAACACAAAAACAGGGCTAGATTAAAGAAAAGGGAAGAAAAAAAGCAAGGTCCCCTGCTGCTCTGTCTGGCCAGAATCATGTCTTTTACTGCCCATATCCTCTAAAGAAACGATGCTGTCATGATATATTACCCTAATACATCACCAAGTGACAGTTTTCTCATGATACTGTATCCTCAAAGATGTGATGCATGCCAGAAGCAGCAACAGGAGATCTCGGCTAGAGAGAAGGGGGAGGGGGGTTATTTTCTTCCAAATTTTTAATCTACACATTGTTTTTTAATGTTCATTTGTCAGGAAAATTCCTGTCAATCCTAGCTTCGTAATCCAGAGGACTCCTAGAATTTCTACAGTAGTAACACAGCTTTTAAACTGCAAAGCACAAAAAAACTCCTTTTCATTTAATTGAAGCAAGTTTTGAAACAAGACCAAAACACTTGAGAAGCAACAACCAAATAAAAATAGTAGTCCAAAAGAAAGCAAAAAGAGTCTGTTTTCTATTATAAAATTCTTTAGGCAAGAGGCCTCCAGACACTGCTGCTTTAATGAACTTGCAAGAAAACTAAGCGCTGACTCTAAATTTGTTTTCTTACGTGAGAGTGGTGTTAGGAAAACAAGAAAAGAAAAAAAAAAAGAGGTTATTCACATTGGTCTGCAGAAAGAAAGGGCACACCCAACTTGTCAGTCAGTACAGAGAAGAGTAGGAAGAGACAAGGACCAAGAGCATCTCAGACAGGACTCCTTTAAGAGGCCAAGAGCTTTCTGAGTTTTTTTAATGCTGCCTTCAACACACAGTGTCTCACTCCTTTTTGCTGCAACTGTTTCACACTAGTAAAGTCTCAGAAGGGCAGCCAGGAATGCTAACTGATGGACAGCTTGTGGCAGTAGTAATCCTGAACTAGGTTTCATGCAGTTGATGCCAGCAAGAGAAAGCTCAAGGCCACAGGAGAATTTAGTCAGAAAGTCTTCTGCGACCATGATGTTTTATTTGACATATCTCATATTTCTATGTGTTTCTACTTCATATCTACTTAAACTCCTGACGGATGGAAAGCTTCCATCAGATGCCAAGAAGGAAGGTGAAATAAGTTTTCCTCGGTTGTGATCAATTGCATTGCCAAATTAAGTTAGACTGTGACTTTCAAAACTTCCACCAACACTGTAACTACTAGCAGAAAAACCATATTTTGACTTGTGAACTAAACAAAAGAGAGATGAAAGTCATTGAGAGGGAACTAAAAGCCAAAGCTGTCAAAGTCACTTTCACAGTCCTTGAGCCGACTTTGACCATATTTTGTGGCCTGGCCCTCACTAGTTTTGGGTGAGATGGAGCAGCCCTCATTCACAGCAGTGATGACTTAGTCACATGACAATACCATTGAAGTCAATGAAACCACCCATGTGAGCTCAGAGGTTTGAGCTGAGCACTTCAGTGAAGAAACATGCACAATACCCTATTTACTGAGTAGACCCAGTTAATTAAACAGTTATTTTTAAATGTTGCTCTGGAAAGAGGTTTACTGTCCAAAATAAGAAAGTAACATTGCACAACAACTTTCTGGTTGAAAAATCCAGCAGCTAAAACATGTTTTTGCATAATGGTAGCCCTGCAGGGACAGTTCTCACTTCTGAAAAGCAAATTCCCTTCTTTCTGTTTTGCACATGTACAAACAAACAGATTCTGGTACATCCAAAGCTTGCAAACCTCAACTATAATACTACATTGAATAGAAGCCATACAAGCAGATTTTCCTCGGTCTCTGTTCCCTGCACTCCTTCCTCTCCCCTGCCCCACTTGCACTGCTGGAAGTAAAAAAAATACCTGTTTCTGACAAGTATATGAAGCTGATATTAGAGCAAAACTCTAAGGTGAATGGGGTATGTGAAAGCTATTTGTCATCTTGACAAAACGATTTTCAGTCACCAGTGGGACACTTTAAAGACATCTGAACAGTTGGCCTTGACCACCAGCATTTCTTACAGCTTACAAAGGAACCCATGGGACCAAGAACACAACCTGCTTTTGGAAGTGACTCCTGCAGTGGTACCTCTTGATAGATATAAAGGCAGTGTGATATATCAGGTGCCATTAAGATCTTTGCTAGCAAGTTATATTTACGTAAGTATGGAGCACAGATAGCATCTTGTTAACCCAATTAATGAGACTCAAATGTCAGGAAAGGTATTATGCCTGGCTTGAAGTTCACAGTGCTTGCAAAGCAGCCAGAGGTGATTTCATTGCATGGTACAGTACTGAAAAGGGCAAGAACTCAGGCAGCAGTGCTATTACCGGGGCAGCTGGGGGGGAAAAAACAGGGGAGGCAGAAAGATGGTTTGAAATCCAAAGGTTTCACACCTTTAGCATAAGAAGGGCTCTTCATAATGAGTGACTCGAGTGCCATGTGAAAATGAGAACCTGGGGCTGATGTGGAGAAAACTAAAGAGTATCCACATGAGATCTTGGAAATTTAATTTTTATTAATGGCACCTTCTTCTGCAATTTCAGAAAGCCTTCACTGCCAAGTCACAGCCCATTCTGGGTTGGAAGAGGAACAACATTTCATCCAGTCTGCCTACACTGCTGCTTTTTACATGGGCAATTGAAATGCATTTGTCCAGGCTAGAGAAGAGCAGGATGTTTCCTGACCAAGATGAGATCACGAATCTCTGCTTCAATAACATTCAAAATAGTTGACAATAAACTGCTTTTCTCCCACAGCCTCCAACTACGAAGCTGTATGATGTAAGAGGAGATACTCCTGTCAACCAGGTCAGAGCAGTGAACCTTAAATACAGCAGCATGAGGTCCCATGCTCTTGCTGGGTCCCACTTGGCTTGAAAAGAGAGACTGGGGTTTAGGACAAGGCCTCGTACACAGCAACTCCTGTCAGCTCTCTGCCTCTAAGAAATCCCTGTTATGAGTTGGCTTCTTAATGGGGAAGACAAGACTGTTAGAATGGGCTGCTTGGACCAACCGACCAACTAAGAACTACCCAGTGGATTATCTTAGCACTGCTGCTGGTAAGTCACAGTCACAAGTTGTCCACAAACACACAGTAGTAAGTCTCCAGAAGATGCTTAAATCCTTTTACAGCTGGTTCCATACATAGCTTTCCTGGAGTCACACAAAATGCACACCCTCTCAACTCAAGCTCTGTCTTACCAGGAGTTTTTGTGCTGTCTTGTACCTAAGAGGAAACACCCAGCAAACAGACTGAAGCTGCCTGCTCATCATCTCTTATCTCCAGATGGTTGCTTTCCAGACAACCTCCCTCTGTTGTAGGTGATTTGCTTTCTTTTTCCCGTTATGGCTCCCACATTTGTATGTTTCCACATGTGGACTGGTTTAATCATGCCAAGAAATCTGATGACATCAAAGATATTCATTCTGTACTAAAATGATTATATACAGTTTTAGGCATGAACGTTCACCCTTCATCTAACAAGTAGTACAGAAAACCACTCAAAATTCTTATTATCATGGTCTAGAGTTCTAGGTATTTTTTTACATCTCCACTTCAGATAGATTTTTGGGTCAGTTTTTGCTTGAGGATTGGAAGCCTTGCCAAGTTAAATCAGACATATAAAGACATTTTTTTCCAGAAGCTACACAAACAGCATACTTTTTCTGTTCCCTCTATGTTTTCATGTTAAACAAGCTCTGGTTCAGTATCAGTGCACTATGCTGCATCTCAAATGTCAGCAAGTTCCTCCAGAAATCAGCAAGTTCCTCGAGAAATGCTGAATGCATTTAGATCACAGAAAAACTACGCCTCAAGCATGTGTCTAATAAAAAGGTTTCTTGTACTAGTGCACTGTCAACATTTTAATGTATAGTGATTTTAATTGTCCA
Organism: Galbula dea; assembly: GCA_013399015.1. NCBI lineage: Eukaryota > Metazoa > Chordata > Aves > Piciformes > Galbulidae > Galbula > Galbula dea. The sequence continues at coordinate 182,472 of VWZX01007337.1, forward strand.
GCGTTTTTTATCCACTGCTTTTAATAACAACCCATCCACCAAACCTTAGTTTACAGGTTTACCTTGTATGCTTTGCATTGTGCTTGCCAACACAATTTTATTCATTTATTTTAATCAAAAGCATTTGCCAGACTGAATCACCCATCCACCTAACTCAGTTAACTGCCCCAGCTCTCCTCAGAATTGAGTATTTGGGTGGGGGTTTAAAGTGCTAATTGTGAAAATTATCAGCTGTGCACTGCCATATACAGAAAAAACATATTCTCTGTCACAAGCAGATGATCAATGGCCTCCCTGTGGTAGGAAAGCCTGCTGCCCTTATCAGTATTTTTGGGACCCACAGGCAATCCTTCCACTAATAGCCTTATCTCAAACCCAGCCACCCAGCCTGGCTCCTTCCTGCCCCAAGTAGCACAACCTGGAGGTGTTTCACTAACTACTACAATCAGATTATAACCACTACATAGCCTTAGAGCAGACATTTATCAGCTCTTCCCCATCTCTCCCAAACCATTCCTCAACTGCACATCACCACCCAGACAGAGAAAAGAAGGGGGAGACAAATGCAGGACAATCAAAGTCTGTTACTCTTCAGTCACTATAAATCATAGAAAATAAAACAGGAAAAGAGTGCAAATGTATGATTCTAGCTGGCTATCAGAACGCATTTTGATGGTTCCAGACCTTGGGGAGAAACCAATTCCCACTGAAGCTACTTAATATAATTGAATATAAAGATGTCAGGGACAGCTAAAAAAACCCCTAACAACAAAACAACAAAAAAACCCCCCACAAAAACAACCAATCAACCAACCAACACCAACAAGGAAACAAAACACCGAATACACAACTTCTAGCTTATGAGCTGTTAGAAATCCAATTTTCTGGCCAGTTCTCTAGAACACATTGGTTTGCATCCACCCCCCAACACACACGCAAGTAAGGAGGAGTGTGGAGCTGCTGCTTCCATGTCTCAAGTGAGACCTTTAGCTATGAAAGAGGAAATGAGCCATACCATGGCATCTGGAAAAAGGAGCAGCTGACCCTGCAGGCAACAGAGGAGCCTGAGGTTACACTGAACACCTCAGCAGCCCAGCGTTAGCAGTTGAACTTGATGATATTTAAGGTCTTTTCCAAGCTAAATAATTCTATGATTCTATGATACCTAGTTTTCAGTGTGAAGTAGAAATGGCAGTCTTCAATCTCAAGTCCAGCAAATATCTGGACATTAAAGCCAACACAGTGTTTAGCAGAGAGAAATTTAAAACTGAAAACATTAGGTTGTTGAGGAATTTGCACTAAATGTTTGACTAACAGGAAGTTTCAACACTGCAAGTTGGGGTTTGCACACACTTAAGGCGACAGATTGAAGGAGCCCGACAAGAACTAGACCTGCTCTGGAGCAAAATGCAGAGTAACAGTGTAAGTCCAGCAATAAGGCAGAGGTCAAGATGAACTGACACAACTGTTAATATTGACCCTTTGCAAAAAGGTTTACTTAAAACAAGGATTCAGAAAAACTGAGACCTCAGTCTGTCAGGGAAAACATCAGAGCTTTTTCAATTTTCTAAATTGCCTTTTATCACATTTTCATCCTTTGTGTCCACAAGAACAAACAGATCTCTAGCTCTAACACTATTGCACAGTACTGCCTTTTGCTCTAGCACTTTTCAGCACAAACATACAATGCTTCCCTCTCTGAAGAATCTAAGATACGATACACAAAATGAAAACTATAGCCAGGAGGCTGATGTGTAGAATGGGTGAGGAAACAAGTAAGGAGGATGCAAATCATAAACAATGCATGAAGACACATTATTTTTTCAAATCAGATGGTGGTACACAGTCCTAGTTTAATAGCCCATTTTGGGCCACTGCCTATAACAAGTGGATTCCAAACCAGGGGAAAATAGGGCAAAAAAAGCAGGACAAAAGCCTAGTAAATAAGAGACAGACAAAAAGTACATGAAATCTGTGTCTCTGTGCACAAGGTCAGCACCTGAGGATGACAAAGGATGGAGTTCACTCTGTCAGAGCTCTGTTGGACAAAAAATGCTGCACAGAGCTCAACCAAACAAATGGTCAAACCAGGAATTTTTTAGCTGCAGCTTAATGCATTAGATGAAGAGGCCAAGAGGTCTCAGAGGAAGTAATTACAGCAGTTACTAGGTACAATATGAGCAAGCACCGGTATGATAGTCATTTTAATAGTAGTATTATAGGTAAAAGCTTTTATACAATATTGTTTTTTCTTCACAATGCCTTTTTATTTGACCATAAGCTCAATATAAAAAGGTTGCATTTGCATTTGATTCTTTGGTTGTTACTTAACATTTTTTTCTTTCAAAGGTTTCTATTAAAATGTGCTGGGGAAATAAATTTAGATATTTGGTGGAGAAAAAAATACCTATTTTTATATAGCAGCACAAAGCAGAACAGCAGAAGTACTGACACTGTAAGCCATTCACTTACAGGACCATAATTCTTAAAAAGACTGTTAACAACTCAATGGAAGAAACTTGAAAGCTAATAAAATCTCTATACAGGTAACCGTATGCTTTTAAAATGCCATTTTGATATTGGACCAGCTCTTTAATAATGTTTTTCTTATTGGAAATAAAAAAGTGCCTTAACTTAGACTGATTCATTTTGCACTTATTGTAGACACATTCCAAAGACATTTGCAACTTATTTTAAAATTTCCATCTAGTTTATGGCATTTTTGTGCTCTTCATATTATTCCACATATTATTTATACATTTTAAATATGTTCTTTTGTATTTGAGTTCTCTGATCCTTTAATTATGACAAAGACAATCTCTTTTCCATACTTGATGGATTGGATCTTCATCATTGTTACAGACACATATCACCGGCGCTCTTCCAGAAGAGTTTTGCCAAAACCTATAATCAGTTCAGCACTATGTGCATATGCATGTTTGCTGAATGCAGCTGATTCTATATCAGAAATGTGCAAGTGGTTAACTCTTCACTACCCCACATGGTCTGAGAACATGAAATATCTTCTTCAAGCCTGCAGATTTCCAGAAAGGCTTCTTCATGAGACATCACATATGACTGCGCACCACATCTCCAAACTAAATGTCACGATAAAGTATAGCAAACTGAAGGCAAACATACCTGCATAGGAATGTGCCATACTCTGAGGCAGCTCTGGCATGTGGAGTAAAGTACAGAAAGTGGACTTCCAAAGGTCCACAGGTGGGACAGACACAACACCCAGCTATACAATATGTCCTTATTCCTCAGAGGAGAAAATCAGATGAGATGTTGCACATGTTTACTACTTGGCCAGGGTGGCCATATCTATAGATGGGACTAAACTGAAACAAACGTTACCTCAACATTGCTCTTGAAATCTTAGAGAATCAAGCTAGAGTAACCATCTTCTACCACAGTCTGTGTTTCACTCTCAGGCAAACCAAAGTCTTGTCATACAGATAATGCATGAATTAAGATTAAGTACAACTGAACCTACCTGAAACATCCTTAATGTTCCAAAGCAATCACCTCCACAACAGGTAATGAAACAACTCTGGGCTCTTCATTGAATTCACTTTTCACTTGCAAAACCATCTTCATTTATATATATATATATATATATATATATATATACACAGACACGCACACATTGTTTTTTGGTCTTCACAACAAAGCATATATGGGAGACCTAGATGCCCCAAACATGGAGTTATGACTGGATTTTTGTTTTCAGGTGCCAGAGCGGTAGGGTTAAGGGGTGCAGGGTGTTGATTTTTTTAAGAGATGGCATATACATCTGTATCTTTTTAAAATTGTATAAAAACTAATAAAGCTTTCACCTTGTTGGAGCATGTTTGTGTTCCAGGAACCCTTCATACACCAATCAAAACAACACACTTTTTTGCAGTAATATGGGGGTGAAAACTACCAGTACACTACTGTATGATAGGCTTTTTGTCTCTTTGTTATTTTTGTGGGTGAATAGAAAGCTGATTTTATTATACAGTAATAGAGACCAAGAATATTTAAATTGAAAGAAGATGCAGCCTTGGTAGATTCTGTAGGTGATGTATGTAAACTATTGAAAATTAAATAAAATAGGTATGAAAGAATTGTTTGATGATTTTTTTTTTTTTTTTTAAATAGGCACTACTCCACTAAAAGCCATCTGGGTCACATTATACCTTGACGCAACAACAATTGAATCCTCATGTACTAAAACTCTGCCATCTTCACTGAACATGTGTCAAACACTTGCTCACAGGCTAGCTATGCACTTCCAACTCATGCGTCGTGCCACAGAAATCATCTATCCTATAGGCAAAGAACTCCAACAAATCTAGAAGCTTTCTTCCTCTAGTCTGCACTGAGGAGATGGGGTGGTTTTGTTGTATTTTGGGGTGGGGGGGGTTTTGGAGGGCACAGGGAGGACCAAGTGTTGAGGTTATTTCTTCCATTTGGTAGTTTGCTTGGACTTGGTTTCACTACTCTATTGGTTAAAGCTAGGTAGAACAGTAGGTCTTATAATGACAAATTTAACATCATTTTTTATGAGCAAAGGTCAAATTCTACATTGTACGTTTGGATTTAAAAGCGGAAATTTAAACTACAGAATGATGTTTCATGCTGAATAAAACTTAGGCCAAGCAAAGCTCTGATTTCTAGTTTCCTGAGCTTCTGTCTCCAAACTTTTCTCAGGTTTCCAACACTTGGTTACACTTTCTGGCTCACATTTATTTCCTTCTGTTCTGGATTTAGGTGATAAAAGGTTGAGATGTATTATTACCACTCGTCAGGTGCAGTTGGCAAGTTTGAGGCGCAGGCATGAGGGAAGGGGGAGGAAAAAAGGTGGGGGAAATGGCACTGTTTTCGATGTGGTTTGTCAAGATCACTACTGGCTTTTATCAGCTGTTTCTTGACACGACTCACTTTGCTCTTAAGTGTTTTGGAAAAATAAAAAAGCAATAAAATACCTTTTCTCCCCACAAAGAACACACTGAAAATAAACTCTTCGCTCTCTTGAGAAGAAAAGCTCTTGCAAAGTGAACCACTTAGCCGAGGTATACTTACCTATTTCCTTGCAGTTCCTGGTTTCTCACCTGTTCCTTTCAGCTGGCATTTTTAGTACCTTCATTTTCAAACTACATACACCATTGGCCAATGGACAGGTTATTCTTGGATCTCTGCTTGCTTCTGGCAAAGTGTTCTTACTTCATGCAGATGATGATAAATGAGCACAAAATAACATGGCTCTCCACACCACCATTGGCACCACCTCCTGTCATCAGTGTCACTGCTGAGCTCATCTCGCCTTCAAAAATCTCAGCACCCAGAAGTTTAATTCAGGGTAAGTTAATTCTGTGGTGTTTTTACATTCTCGACCTAAAATTATGCCCAGGTTCTTGTTTCACCTATTTCCGACAGACTGTAGCATTTTTATGTCTTTTCCACGCATATGCTGCAGTATATATTTCTTGAAAGCAAATGCCATAACATCAGGTGTAAGCCTACTTCTATTTTGAGTTTTAGATACCTTCCAGCCAAAAAGCTGTACCAACAAAAACTCTGCTGCTCTTGATCATTTACCGTACTTGTACCAGAGGTGAACTTAAATATTACATGCCTATTTTATATGCTAACATCCATATAAAAGAAATCTACCAAAAATTCCCCCAATATTCCATTAACAGTATTTTCTCCCTTACATTTCAAAATCCTCAATGTACAAAAAGTCCCAAAATATGTTAAGTTTTCACATTTATAAAGTTTTGTTTCTATTAACAGAAATTTACTCAAGCCTCCACTACCCTCAGCCCAAAACTTTCACATCTCAAATATAAAGATCTGAATCTGTCATACATTACATGTTTTGGTTCCTCAAACTGCACAAGATGTGTGAAATGCTCCTATGGACCTAAGTAAGCTCCTTCTTCCACAGATGTGGGAGAATATTTTTAGAAGGAGATTTTTGCATTAGGTAGTGTAGTTATAATTGCTTCTAGTCTTGAAACATTTAATAACTGGAATAAAAGAATCAATTTCTCAAACTCAATCAAGTTTAGGAATTACCTAAATAGGTATTAGGAATACCGTCAAGATTATATATTTTTACCTATAATCATCATTGCCAATTCAGACAAGTTCTTTAAAACCCAAACTTTTTTCAGTCAAGTTCATAACCCACAGCTTCACCACTTGGATTTTCAGAGGCTAGCAGGACATGAGATTTCCTTATTATTGACCACTAAGCATAAAATAGTTTCACATTCATATGTTCTCTAACATAGTTTTTTTGTACTGTCAAGGGCCACATCATTATCTGAAATATAGTTTCCTTTTTTTTGACAATATTTTTTCCTCACAGAGTTGGGTTGTCTCAGTCCCTGTTAACTGCCCATCACATCCAGGATTTCCTTTCACTTGTTCACCTTCCTCTGGTACAGTTTACTTCAGTGTCAAGCATTTTCCATACTTTCATCAGAAAGTCTTTAGCCATAAACATGGTTGCAACAGGATGCTCAGCCACAGCACTTCACAAGTAGGCTGTCCTGCACTTTTTACATGACCTAGCTCAAAGAAAAACAATTTTCCAGTGCAACTTCTGTATATCTGCTTTACACATTAGTTCTAAGTACTAAAGATGCCAGTACTTTCTCCAGTTTCTGTGTTTAACAGCACATAAGATGAATGCATGGGAAATAAGGTACTTTTGGTTGCCTCCAGTCTGCTTTGTGGTATTCCAGGATCTCTGGAATATATTCCAGTATCTCTCTTTCTCTATGGAGAGCCAGGTGGTGTGGTAGCTTTCTGGAGCACGCTAGCTCTAACGGTGTTTTGCAGATAGCAACAGCAAGTCATACATCATATTTCTCAAAACCTCTAGATCATTAAGTCAGCTTCAATTTGACTTCGCCCATCCATGCCTCAGAACAAGCTCAGGAGAGCAGACAAACCAAAAAACTGGCATCTGTGCAGCCTGCCTGTTGTCAGAGAGACAAAAATAAAATGTGTTCATACTGTGACTATACCACCCACAACCACTTGTAAAGTGAAAGTGCATAAAGTGAGAAGGGGAGGCTTTGTAGTCAAACCATTAGACCAGGAGTTAAGAGACTCAAGCTTTCATCACAGTCCTACAAGAAATTCGCTGTGGACAAACCACAATCTTTCTTTGACTTTGATGTTTTTCTCTACAAAAAAACCTCCAAAACCAGCCACTTCTTGCAGTCAGCTGTAATTAATGACCAGTTCCTTGCAGAGCAAATTCATCCATGTTTATTAAGTGCTTAGAGATGGTTAGTTGGACAGCAATATACCATTGCTAAAGTGTTGCAATAGTAAAAGCTCATATTGAAACTATTGTCTTACAGATGTTAAAAATGACCATTTTGTATAGGTATTATTAAGACCATATAGCAGAGACATATAAATTACAAATTAGGGAGCTCTAGATTTTAGGCATAGTGGATTGTTCAGCTGGTAGGTCCTGCATACAGACCTACAGTGTACATTTACACACACAGTCTGTCTCATCTATTTCCTTACATTAAGGGCAAGCATCAGTGCTGTTCCATGCACTCCACCACATTTCATTTCAGTAAGTAGGGAAGTCTAAACCAAAGTTATCTTATGGTGGATGCAGTGCCTTTTTAATTAGAAAAGCATTACCTATATTTCAGAATTGAATGACTTACTCTGTGTACTACACATTACAGCTCCAGCACATCTCTCCCAGTCTGAATTCCCAAATCACTATGACTTCTTTTTCTACATGTTACAGCAGATGCTCAAGAATTAACTCGCCTTGTTTGGTAGCTAGACTTAGCTGTCTCAGGATCCTCACTAGTGTCCCTTTTGTATTCAAGTATCAGGGGGTTGTGTCACCTATAAATCTGAAACTAGGGCTAGAAACTTAATTAAAGCAGTGCCCTCAGAGTCTGCTTGATCTGCCTTGTTCCTATTATGAAAATCAGTCTACCCTGTCTCCACTGACCAATGAAAAGTGACAACTTTGGAGTTTGGTCTTCCTACCAAGACTTGTCAGTGATATACAAGGAACTGTATTTGTAATTGCACTTTGCAGTCTTTGTTGCATTGCTGCAACTTACTCAACCTATGAGCTTTCAGTTTTTACCATGTTTGTTCATGGAGTACTACCTGTTGCTTTGCCCTCCCAGATGATTTTGACTGTTAAGAGAAAGCTGGGAACTGCTTTGCTCATGCTTCATCCCTCTTTCTCCCTTGCTAAGATGAATCCCTATGCTCTGCAGGACACATCCTACAGAGTCAGTTCTGACAAATACTTCATAATTCAGTTCCTGCATTTCAGTTCTAACTCCTCTCATCTGTGAGATGAGGAAAGTCCTGGAAAGCTGTTATTTAGAGATTCCTCTTGCTCCCAGAGCTGATCAGAGTTCCGTAACTTGTGCAGTTATTTATAGCTGCTTTCAGTGATGGAAATGTATCACTGGTAGACCAGACCTGCCACAATCCAATCAAATATTTCAATGACTCACTTTACTGCTGTTTTTAACACAGGTCCTCACTGTTGAATTTTCTGTCCTCACCTGGACAGAAGCAATTGCTCCCTTCCTGCAACAACTGATCAAACTCTTTTTAGTTGCTCACTTCTTATGATATGAACATCCACCAGGTTTGCCTTTGAAGAGTATGATCAGTCTTCCAGAGAAAGTTTCTCACTGAATCACTATTAAATAATCAATATTTCTAGCTAGATGTAAGGTTCTCTCTTCCCTCCTTGTCACAAACCTCCAAATAATTTATTTTGTTTCTGCTCTCCCCAGACCTCTTAGAATAGATCTTTTCCCTTCCGGCAGGCCTAGACAAAGATTTCAGCAACAGGCTGTCCAAGAAGGCATTGCTTTGGATGCTGCACAGTATTACAGTCAGTATCTCCAGACTGGTTTCCTTCTCCTCTACCAGGTCTTCCAGTTTCCAACTCAAGAAACAGAGATCACACTTATCCTTTAACAGAAATAGAGTATCCAGTGCAGAGTAACTTGCTAGGCATCTGTACACTCAAGAAAACAGCGTCCTCCTTCCACAGAAGGCAGCCAAATGCCCTCAGTTGCCATTTCACTGAAGTAAGCCCTACAAACCGCAGCAATTTAGAGATCTTACATACCATGTTTTTTGCAGTTCTTCACATTCATGCACTAAAAGGGTGCTCATTGATTTAAGAAAGGCAAGGTCTAAAGAGATCTATAAATACAAGTATTTTACCCTGATGCATTATTGCCCTCATGCCCAAGACTGAACTTCTGCTCCTTCATCACAGATAAATTGCTTCCTCACTGGTTAACACCAGCTTCCATTAGCAAGAGTGGTGGCAGACATATTTGGGAAGGTGATCCATGATAAAACACAGCTTCATCTCTTTTTTTGTTTTCTCTTTCATTTCTTTACTCACCACATCCCATGCTCCTCCTTTCCCCATCCCCCTCTACTCAAAAGAATCAATAACTTATTCTATATCACTATGAGCTAAACAGTTATCACTGAGTCTCTCAAAATCTGTTAAACTCAATGCAGTGATAGACAGCCTCAGGGGGCTCAAGATCAGGGTCCTACAGTTGCAAAAATTGCCTTCTAAAATGCAGGCTGAAACAATACTTTAAATCTTTTATAGACTTATAGTAATGCTGGCTAATGCTAATAATATTAATAGCAATAACAGAAGGGGAGGAGAAGGTGCCTTGATATTTCAGTCCTAAAGCAGAACACATTCTGTACTTTCAGCTGCTCTATAACTTCTAAAATGTAAAAAAGTGGTGCTTCCTGATCTATACTTTACTTTGCATTCAGCAGCAAATTAAGCTTTATGGATTTCTTTTCAATATATTGTATGAAGTTTTATTTAGAAGACCATTTTTCAGTATCTCCTAAGCCTTGGCTTGTCCAGCTGAATTGCTCCCAAAAATGTTTAACTCCAAAGCAGAACTACAAGGGAAGGGAATGTTTCTCCCCAAAACACATATCAGCTAGCAGTATTATTAACCACTGAATTCCCAGCACAGCAGGGAGTGTCAGTCTTGGAACAAAGCACTATGATAAAAGCATCACTTGTGTTTTCACTGCCATCTTACTACAGCACGTATAGTCAAGTTTCAGCCTTCACCTTGCTCCCTTGGGCAGCTCCTCAGCCACTGGCATGTGAAACTAAGCACACGGGAGCCCGAACAGCAGCACTTCCAGCCCTTACCTTTCACACTCTGCTGAGTTACATGCAAACTCTTTTGTGTGCACACCTGACTTTGGGATAACGGTTCCCCCTCCAAATTCACACGGTAACTGCTGTTTCACATTGTCATATTGAAGTCACATATAACTTTGTGCCTGAGAGTTTTCAAGTCAAAGAAGTTATTACCAAAACATGGACTGAAATACTTTCCATTAGCTCAGGTCTAAGATAACCTTGTGTTACATAAAGGCAACAGAAGCATCTGAGATTTGATTAAGTGGAATATTTCCCTCTCTGGGCAGTTACTTTTAGTACAAGCCTGAATGTTCTTACTATCTGAAATCCAAACTTACCAGGCAAACACACATTATACAAGGGTTGTCTGTGATAAATGGTATCTGCAGAATTTCCCCTTCATTCTCACATTTTGCAACAGATCCTGAAATAGAAATAAGAATTTTAAAATACTGACATATTTCAATTCCCCCAGCTCATTTTGGAAACTGTCCTCATTGTACTCACGTTTAACCCCTCCTCCATTCCTGGCCTTCAATTTTAAATCTTGCCTTAATTTGTTCGTTTTAAACAAGCAAGGATGTTCAGCCTCTTATTACTGTACAAGCCTCAATGTTCTCTCTGCCCCAGTTATAGCAAGGACACTTTTTCTCTTCTCACATCACATCTGGAGAATAACAAGTGCTCCATGCAAAGCAGGATACTTCTATAATGACTGATCCAGAGCTCACTGAAATCAGCAGAAAGCTGTCTGTTACACCCTGAGGACTTGGACCACGAGCACAGCACGAGCCCTAAACCAAGCATCCTTTTAATGCACAACAGCCAACTGGCAAATGAGTCAAAATTAGCAGGCTGTCAGACAGAATCAAATTAGAGATCCCTTTATGGCCCTTGCGCTGATTAACCAGTATTGTGTCACGTTGGAATCACTTCTCATAATCTAATGGCTTCTTCACTTGGCACTAGAAATCGATTCAGCGTTTCCCTCCGTGCCCCAGACAGCAGGAAAATACAGACCTCAAAAGGAAGAGGGGAGGAAAAAAAAAGGGGCGAGGCGGGGGGGAGGAAGGAAAAAAATAATAAAAATAAAACGAAGGGAAGAAGGCCAGTTCCTGTGTTCACCTGCCCCATACCACGCGGTTAACCACACCTCAGCAATCTGCCCCTCCCGGGCAACCCCTGGCCCAACAGCGGGTCCCGGCGGCAGGTGGACACCGCGCATCTTGCGCGCCCACGGCCCCTCCGCGTTCCCTTACCTGTGAGCAGGGAGGAGGCCACAACCCCAGGGAGCCAGAGGGAGCCCAGGAAAACGGCAGCGATAGCCGGGAGAAGGCGCGGGGCAGCCGCCGGCCAGCCCCCGCCGAGCCGGGACATGTTCCCGGGGATGCTGCTGCTGCTGCCCGCGGGGGCAGCGTCCGGAACGCGCCGTCGGGTGGCGGATCCCAGCCGCCCCTGGCACGCCCGCCCCAGAACCGACCCTAGGAGCCGGGGGTGGAAAGCAGGACGGGAGACAGCGGCCCGCCGGGGAGTCCCACCCCACGGCGGCACCCGGGGGAGGGGACTGTGGGTGCGGGGAAAGCAGCTGTCAGCGCCTGCCCCTCGGCCCCGCACCCCCTCTGTCCATCACCCCCCTCCCCTGCCCGCATCCCTTCTTATACCTTCCTCTCCCCATAGTCCCTCCTCCGGCACCCCCCGGACCCCATGCCTCCCTCCCCTCCGGCGCACACATGCACAGACTGCCAGCCCCAGACCCCGTTTCCTTGCCGGTTGATGCCCGGCCCCTCCCACGCCGTCCCCGCCGAGCACCGACTGGGAACGGGACCGGTCGCGGCGTCGGGGGTCTGCGCCCGCTGCCTCTCTGCGGCGGGGTGTGGGGAAGGGGAGAGGACTGAGGAGCACGGGAGAAAAGAAGAAAGAGGAGCAAGGAGGGGAGAAGACGTGAATCCTCGGACAGGTCCTGTCCGGCGCCATCCCCGGTACCTGGGCAGCGAGAGGTGGCTGCCTACGGTGGGCTCGTCTCCCGCCCTGCAGAGCGCCTTGGGTCAGTGCCTGCTTGAAGGCAAGTCTTACGGGCCGTCAGCAAGCGGGAAGGGGGAAGGAGGGAAGAGCGGGAGGGAGCGGGGGAGAACGCAGGGAGCCTGCCTGCGGGACACGCCGCAGAGGCGCTCTGCTCCCCGGCTGCTCGCCCGGGGCCGCCGCTCCCTCTGCTGACCTCCCTCTCTCTTTCGAAAGTCCTGCGGCCGGAGCCACCGCTTCCCGGGGCCGCTGCCGCCCTAAGGAGCTTTCTCCGTCCATCCCCGCCCAGCCCCGGGACTGCCTCTGACCTGCAGTGAGGGTGCCTCTGGTCGGTCGCTCTCCGGCGAGCTGCAGCGGCTCCTTGACATTTTTCCTCTTGCGATCCACGCTTTGCAATCCTCGGTATAAACACAGGCAATATCTAGCTGTGTAGACATCACCGAAACCGAGCTTTTGCAGACAGAAACGCACGTACAGTCTGGCCAGCCTGACCCTGGCGGTGTGTGGCAGGAGGTTTTCCTGTGACAGATCTTCCCGAGCCTGTTCTACAAATCGTTTTCCTTCGGACTGTGATGTTTCATGTGGGGAAAATGAATGCTCTCTGACATAAACTAGTCTGATGACAAGCTGAAAAATATTCTTATTTTCTTTTTTGGGGGGGTGGATGTGAGACGCTATTTCAAAAAAGCTTGCAGTAGTGGCAAATCAGGTGCATGGCAGGCTGGTACCTACAGGACTACTACAAATACATTTCACTTCCCAGTAAGATGTGAGACAATCAGATTTGCATGTTCACTTTAAGAATAAAACCCAAAAGCCAAGACCGCTCAAAAGCCTCTATTTTTGTTCTAAAAAGAAAGAGACGTGTACCTCATTTCCAACATAATTTGTCACCTACCTTTAGGATACAAAGTCCTAAAATAGATAAAATTCCACCTATGATAGGGACTATGGAAAACTGATACAAGTAAACTTGTAGACATCACTCACAAAATCCCTTTCTGTGAGAAAAGAAAACCTACTTTTTTCAGCTCCCAACCTCAGTCTGTACAGGCTGAAGCTGCATAGGCAAATATAACTTAGATACTATTAGAAGGGCTTTATATTCCCAAAAAACACAAGTGGGACACAAAGTTTGCTCCACATTGTGTATAATACATAACAAACTCAGTACATAAATATAATGTGTATAACTTGGATATACTTTTTCATGAGAAACATCGTCTTCACAATTCCTTATATTTTAAGCATAGATAACCCTGTAGGGGTACATACTATTATTCACTACTCCAGAAGAGATTTTCACATCTGCATGTTTTTTTCCATTGGAAAGATGTACCGAATCTTTTGGCAAACGGGCTTTTTCTTACTTCTCTATCCATAATCAGCAGCTATGTTTCCCTTTTCTAATTCCAATACAGCCACAACCCTTCTAAAGCAACAGCCATAGGGGAAAAAACACCATCTACTGCAATAATTTCTCAAGTGACAACGACCACAGGAGAGTACTTATATCATTATGTGCATTGAATCTTCTCTTCATGATGGTCTAAAATTCATTAAATATTAACATCACCCAGTGTGAGAAACATAAAAATCACAATAAGGCCATTCAATAACAACTCAGACATTGAAATAACAGCAGGGAACTTGCTAAAATACTCTGAAAAGGATGCAAAAAGTTTCATCTCCTTTATAAAATGAAGACAAGAGGTGACAGCAACTGAACTTCACACTTCACACTGCCGTAACTCATTCAGTTAACAAGAACGCATAATGAAATACAAAAGGAAGGGCAGTTACAAAGCAATATACACAGATTTGTTATATAATTTTATATTTTTTTTGTGGGAAAAAAAAAAGAAAAAGTATGATCATTACTAAAGTACCTTCAACACCCTGATTAGGCCTGAAACTTACCTCTGAAATAGTATCTGCAGCATGAAAATATTGTCCATGGTGCCAGCTCACTGGGTCTGTGCCTCTTTCATGGTATCACCGGTGCTGGGCTGAGGAATTTGCCTATCTCCATTGCTTGAAACATCTACTGAAATGGGACTCTCAGCCTCCCTCTACCATGCCTACACCACACTTCAAAGACTGTGAGCTGCCCAGTAAAAGAGCACGCTAAGGGCCAGTGCTATCTCTGAGTCTCCTGATGCCCTGGTTCCCTATCTCCCCTCTCATCGGAGAAGAGGGAAGATGATCATCATTAGCAGCAACCTCTGTTTCCTCCTGATATTGATAATGGTGGCATGTCACAGAGGAAGATCACTCTCTCGTTTAAATCTCTCATGAAGTAAAACCCTGCCAGGCAGGAAAATATGCCCTCTTAACCCTCCCCCAACTTAGTCTCACCCATTCAGTGATACAGGCATGGTATTTGTCTCAGCTTTTTACCTCTCCCGTACCCTGTCTCCCAAGCTGACCTTACAAGATGTCAGCATCCTTTCTGGTTGTAATGCCACATTAAGTGCAGTTTCAAGGGGTCTTTCCCTTTTGCACTTGTTTGAAGAGGTACTTATTTTTCCAAGCAATGTTCAAACTGTGGTAACTTTAACAAAACCAGAGGGTCACACTAAAATCCATGTCCTGCTATCAAGATACATACAGACACTTTGTTATGCATCAGTAGTTAAAATAGAAGTCATCATCAAAACCCTTACCTCTTTTGTACAAGCATTACATAGTATCAGCTGTTGAAAGGACACATTTGTTAGTTCCATGTATTGGTCAGCCTGGGCTCATCCAGCTTGACAGAAATGTCCCTGTGAACAAATATCACTTTGTATGTTACTCAGCTCCTTCTCCAGTGATGCTTTCCCAGTGGTCAGCCATAAATAATGTCAGCCGGTAGCTGGTCATAACAAAGGTTCAACTTAGCACCCACCTAAGAAGATAAAGAGCTTTATGGTTAATATAGTTACAGTGGCGAAGATGGCAGTGACACATTCACATCTGTCTTCATGATTCTGTTTGACAGGCTAGACAGCCCATTCTTCATGGGATAGAAAATTCTTCCAGAAGCAGAGAAAGTCACTGAATCACTAGAATTCACATGTATTTTCTTTCTTTTAGGAAATTTACTCTTCTAGGTCTTGGGCATAGACCCTGCTAAGGATCCCTTACTATGCAAGAAAGTGTGCAATAAACATGCTACTTAGGAACATTGTGTAGACATTGGTACTCAGAGTGTCCCTGCTTCTATTCCTTTTATGTTGCTATGCAGTATTGCAGCACCATTTCTTTGTATTGATGGGACATCTCAAAATAAAGAGGAAAATATGTCTGTATTGAGGGCCATGTAAACTAGCACAAGTCAGTGTTTCCAGTTCTGTTCTGCTAAATGACTGTGCATTCACAAGGCACTGAAGGTGATTTGCATATCAGGTTGAACTTCCATATTTCTATTGTTATTAACGTTTTACTAAAGATAAAGGATTCTTGATCCAGTAACTTAGATAATCAAAAGAAGGTCACACAATTGCTGTAGTTGGAGGCATGGGTCTGATAAGCTTCAATCCTGCAAATTGTTAAAGACACCTGTAATTTGGGAAGGTATTCTGCTATCATTGTGCCTCAGCACACAGCAATCCAGAAGCTCCATAGTAACTCACAGGATCATGATGGAGGCATCACACTTTCATGCAAGAGAGCAGATGGGAGTTACCCTACTGTTCATCCTACAGTGGCTGATCAGGTCTTCACAGTTCAGTCGTGGTGAGCTGGGCTGAAGCCTTTCGGATGCATACCTATGTTCATTCATTCCTGCACCTAATTATGTATTAAATCTAAGACTATCTACCAGACTGAACAAACTATTTCTGTCATAGATTCTTTTCCTCCAGGAGATACTGTTAATAAACCTTAAGACTGGCCTGAGTGTATCAAAGAGGTGCTCCTGACAAAGCTCCCCTACCACATTATATTCAGAAAACTAAATGGATGTAAATGAGGCCTGGAGACTGCACTAAGAGGTTTTAAAACTGTAACAGGATTAAAAATGGCTCATGGTCAAAGACCTTAAATAAAAGAAAAGTACAAGAAAGTATCTAAAAGTTACAGTGAGACTCACTTGAATAAACATTTATAAATTTTATCAAACAACTTGTCATTTTGACAGTTTTCCATAAACCCCTGGAACATGCAAAGCATTTAATTTATTTGTGGCAAGATAAAGATAACGAGTAACTTTTAAAGTTTATTAACGCAGAATGTGCTGGCACAGTCAAACTTGCATACTTCTATTGTTTAAATCATATTTTCTAAGAACTTGAAAAAGTTGGCCTTACAAAAGGGAGTGCAAAAGTTTTCAGAACGATTCCCCCATTTTCTGTACTCATAGAAATGCAAACCAAATGAATAGAGCACAAGGTAAACTGGATGTAAATGCCACCACTACCTCAGACTGATAAATACTTGTACATAGCAGAAAGTATTGCTCCAATATGGAGACAACTGGCTGCTGTAGTAGTCTGTATCAAACTTGCTGAAACAAGAAGAAAAGTGAATTATAACAGAAATGCCAATGCTGCCCTGACGATGGGATTCCCAGCAGAAGCTAGTCAAGAGGCCATAGGCCAAGCAAACAGAATGAAGTGGCATACGCTTTACTCCATTTTGTTACTTCACTGCTCTAAATAGTTTGTCTTCCAGAGATAATAAAAATTATTTTGTGTGAGTTATGTGTTTTTGTGTTAGGTTTACCCTCAGACATCTGCTGTGCCTGCTAAAGGATAAGAGCTAATGGAATCACATGATGAAGGACACACAGGAGGAACTTGGATATTTTTCATTTTGTGAAACAAACCCAAACCTGCATTTTGCCTGGCCGCTATTCTAGTTAATATTGCAAAAAAAAAACCAACAAGGGGCACTCAAAGAACCATCATATAAAATGCAAGACTTATGGCTGCAGATGAGGATGAACCCTCTGTGTGCAACAGAGAACTGCTCTGCATGTGCAGAAATTCTTGATCCCACCCTCTGCCCCTCTCTGAAGAGAAGCCATGCTTATTTTGACAGATTTTACCCTCCAGCCAGGAACCATTTCAAAAGCAACTGCTCCTACCTCGCAGAGAAAGGCAAAGGCTTGTGCTGTTGCTTAAACACAGGTTTCTAACAGCATGCAACATGTAAGAGCACCACTTCACCTACAGAGATTCTACCCTGTGAGTTCATTCCTCCTGCTGCTCGTCTTGTTTTACAGAAGAATTTCTCCCAGGAGAGGGGTTTTTTTGTTTTGTTTTTTGGTGGTTTTTTTAACTGCAGCTAAGGGCTTAAAACCTCATAGGCGAGGAATGAAACACATCAAGTCGAAGCCTCCTCTCCTTCATACGGGTGCCCTCATTCACACTCAAATGAGTGAGAGGAGACTAAGGGCCATTAAGTTTAAGTCTTCTCTAATAAAAAGTTACAGCTTGCTGACAATGGTGGGTGAAGCCAAGGTGCTGTTTGGGCAGTGGCTGGCAGGTGGCAGTGTGGGGTGAGCAGAGTCCTGCACCGCAGAGCAGCCACAGAGCCCAGATGAGCTGGAGCTGCTTCCACAGTCAACCTGAACCGCAAAGCTGGTTCGAGCAATCTAATCCATATGTGCTAATGTCTTGCTCCTAGCCGAGCGAAATGCTCTCTTGGTTTGTTCTCAGAATGGGCTTTTCCTTTTCGATTATCTGGCTTTGGCTGTACAGGACATTCACTTTTACTGTCTCTGTAAGTAGTAAACATACCTGATTTTATTAGGAAACAAACAGTTTTTCAAAGAACCCCTATTTACTGTTAATTTCCAGAAACAAAGCATAAGGAATTTGCTGTTTACTCTTTTTCTTAATGAAATTGACTATACAACACAACGGCTGGTATAGGTAAGAAACCCTTCCTACCAGTTCTTCTTGGCTTCTAATTTAAATGAAACACAGTCAATTAAACATTAATACCCACCCTGTCCTACTGATTGACAGTGCCACACAGAAAGCTAGCAATGAACTGACGATCATAAGAAGTTTTTTCCAGCTCCAGCTGTCAGGATATATTCATAGAATCACAGAATGGTTTAGGTTGGAAAAGACCTTTAAGATCACTATGTCCAACCATTAACCACCACTGCCAAGTCCAACACTAAACCATGTCCCTCAGCACCACATCTTTTAGACACCTCCAGGAATGGTGATTCCACCACTTCCCGGTGCTGTCTGCTGTTCATAGAATACACATGAGAAAATCGGGGTACTCCTGCACTGATCTGTTGAAACTCCTGTTAGTTATGTAGTTTCTTAATGAGTAATAAAGCCTTTATTAAAGAAGCAATACAACAAGATTTAATAATTACACTGAACTGTTGACTAATTTGACTAATTAAACTGTGGATACTCTGCATGTGCTCAAACTCAAAACTAAACATGGTACACACAGGAAAAAACAAACCAACCCAAACCAAACAAAAAAGCCCACAACAGTAATAAGCAATTATACTAGGAACAACAAAATAGAAGTTTGTTAAAAACTCATCTCATTTTGCTACTGATTAATCCAGGTCAGATTAATCTCAGACGTTTACCAAAAAGAAAACACACAGCTACTTGAGCAAGAGAGAAAATGTACTTCCAGAAGGCAGTATAATTCATCAACCTTCCTCTGAGCTACCTATGGCTCTTTCAGGGAGAGATGAAAGCATTATTAAATGTGCCATAGGTCGGCTTTTAGTACCATTACACAGATCTGCAGGGGGTTTCTCCTAAATCCCTGAGTTCTCTGACAGTAACATACTTCTAAATACATCATGGAGAAGCATGAGGTGAGTAGAGACAGGGAATAGTATTTTCTTTGGGAAAGTATCAGTCACGTGTCTTGTATATATTAGCAGGTTAAACCCAAGAGAGTCAGTTGAATTACTTGTGACCAAAGAAAACAATTATCAACAGTTTTAAGGCTTCACAGAATTTTAAATTTGTGTTTACATGTGGTCTACACTATTTGTTTTATATGTCTTTAAAGGTAGACTCGGAAGTCTCAAGGTAGTGGCTGGCAGGTATTTGGACTTAGAAAATGATGTCTTGTGAGAGACTGCTTGGTGATAAACTATTTTCAGAACAGAATCTTTGGCTTTGGGGTTTTAATTAAGCCACTCTGAACACCAACAGTGAGCTACCCCTTCATCAAGTCACTTAAAATTCTGACTGGTTTTGATATTGTTAGTTTTTGATCAAATGGGCTTTTTCTTATGCTTTGATCAAATTGAAATCAGTCTGCATGGCTGTATGGCTGAACAACCCTAAATTTCTCTGCCCGTCCTCACAGCTGAGGCATTCCAGTCCTCTGATCATTTTTGTGGCTTCCTCTGGACATGCTCCAATTGGTCCATGTCTTTCCTGTGCTGAGGACTCCAGAGCTGGCTACAGCAGTGCATGTGGGACCTCACCCATTTGGAGAAGTATCATGATCCCAGAAGCAGTCAAGAACAGTCCACGCTATTTTGTTAATCCTTGCATTCAAACTGGCACCAGAACTAAATTAAAACACAAACTCAGCTAAGTAGCTGTCAATGGTCTCCCAGGCTTTCCTGGGGAGCCAGTGATTTCATTGAAGCTACGCAGAACCATCCCAAAACCAGAAACCTTCATGGAGAAGGCGTGAGCCTGCCCCTGTACTTACAGACTATATCAAGCAAGCTGCATGACTTGGCTACCTGCTGGTGTCGCTTGAGTGGCTTTCTTGAGACATGCAGTGTGGAACACCTACACAATGGAGACCCCAACCCTTCCCTAAGAGATCAACCAGGATAGCATTTCTTAACTTTCACAATTACTTTCTTAGATGGACTTGTTTTGAAGCATGTGTTTACCTTCATAAGCGTTCATATTAAGAAAGGAAAACATCAAATAAATCACAGAACTGTGGGTTTCCCCATACCACAGTGAAGCTGCTTTCAGTTCTGTTGTGCCAGAAGTAATGAAAGTAACTGGACTTCTTAACGATAATTTATATTTAAAAATTACAAATAAAAACATCCCTATACCCCAAATGATGATGAACTGATACGTAAGCATTCCACAAAATGAAAATACAGGCCATCTATTAAAGAAAGTGACACTGTGACCACCAACTAGTGCTCACAACAGTTCTATGCTTTGCTTTTGTATCCACTCTGGCTGGATGAATAGACAGTACAACTCCCAAAATGCAGGAGTTTTGCTGCTATAAAGCACTCGAAGGACAACAATCAAGCCTTGGCTTTGTAATGATAGGATTTCAAAAAATGGCCATTTATTTTAAAATAGTCTCTGTGGTTTGTAAAACTAATTCTGCAGAGGCACAGAGGATAGACCACACTTACTTTTGCAGTCTTTTGGCTGCTGGCCCAAGTACAGAAAGGGATTAAGACAGGACAGTTTTAATTTACATGATGCGAACTACAAGAAACAAGGAAGACAAGACAGTTCTGAAAGCTGTACATTGTTTTCTCCTAGAGAAGGTCTAATGCAAACTAAGTATTTTTTCACAGCTAGCAGAATCCAGCCAGATTGCAAAGGTATGAGCATGGGAGCAGAAGAACAATAACTCTATTCATCCCAAACCAAATTCTCCAAATCTGGAGTCTCACTTTCTGGGTTCCCAGACTGAGCCACTGACCTTCAGAATAATTGGGGTATCTAAAAAAACTGAGTGCAATCCAAATCACCAGTTAGTTTTGATAATGCAGGCCTTAGCAAGGGCAAGAAGAAGGGCTTGAGACAAGCCCAGCAGAGACCATGTGGTACCTTAAGCCAGAGATACCCCTATGGGCACACAGTGAAGATGAAGAGACACATGGGAGTCTGTAGGGAGAAGCAAAAAAAATATTATGCCATTTTGACTATTTTCTAAGCACTACCTGGTGCTACCATTCAGAAAGGTTGGGGTTATTTAGCCTGGAGAAAAGAAGGCTCAGGGAAGACCTTCTCACCTTCTACAACTACCTGAAAGGAGGTTCTAGCAAGGTAGGGGTGAGTCTTTTTTCTCAAGTAAGAAGTGATAGGACAAGAGGAAACAGCTTCAAGATGTGCCAGGATACATTTAGATTGGACATTAGGAAAAAATTCTTCACTGAAAGGGCTGTCAAGCACTGGAACAGGCTGCCCAGGGAAATGTTGGAGTCACCATCCCTGGAGGGATTTAAAATATGTGTAGATGTGGTGCTGAGGGATGTGTTTTAGTGTTGGACTTGGCAGTGCTGGGTTAACAGTTGGACTTGATGATCTTAAAGGTCTCTTCCAACCAAAATGATTCTATGATTCCATGATAAAAGAGATAAAAGGGAGTCAGATGATACCTCTGACAGAAATCAGGCAGAGGGACAGAGCTATGGGGAATCCATGGCAAGTCCTGAGGGATGTTGGCACAGCCTGACTGCAGACACAACTCCTCTGCTAGAGTTGTGTACTGGAGCAGTTGGAGAAGTAAAACTGAGCATCTTGACTTCTGCCCTGTTCAGAAGCATAGAGGAGCCTGTGCATGTGTGGGAAGAAGGTGAAAAGGACTAGTGCATGACTCTGGAGCTGCCCAGGCACACTGTCAGAGCCTTAGTGACAAGTGATGTCCCTCAGTGGTCCATATTGAGACCAGTGCTGTTTAATACTTTCATCAATGACGTAGCTAATGGGATTGAGTGCACTCTCAAAGTTTGCAGAAGACACCAAGCAGGGTGGTGCCCTTGACACACCTGAGGGAGGGATCTATCCAGAGGAACCTGGACAAGCTCGAGAAGTGGGCCTGTGTGAATGAGGTTGAACAAGGCCAGGTGCAAGTTCCTGAACCTGGGCCCAGGCAACTGATCAATGAATGCTGGGGGATGAAGGAATTGAGAGCAGGCCTGCGGAGAAGGACTTGGGGGTGTTAATGGATGAAAAGCTGCAGGAGTCAGCAATTTGTACTCACTGCCCAGAAGACCAAACGTATCCTTGGCTGCATCCAAAGTAGAATGGCCAGCAGGTCGAGGGAGGGGGTTTTTTCCCTCTACTCAGTACTGGTGAGACCTCACCTGCAGTGATGTGTCCAGCTCTGGAGTTCTGTGTGCAGGAAAGACATGGACCTGTTGGAGCAGGTACTGATGAAAGCCCCCAAAATGATCTGAGGGCTGGAACACCTCTGCTGTAAGGAAATGCTAAGGAATTGGGATTGTACAGTCTGGAGAAAAGAAGGTTCCAGAGAGATGTTATGGTAGCTTTTCAGTATTTAAGGAGCCTTTATAAGAAAGATAGCGACAGTCGTTTTAGCAGGGCCTGTTGTGACCAGACAAGGGGTAATGGTTTTAAACAAAAGGAGAGTAGATTTAGACTAGATACAAGGAAGACATCTTTTACACCAAGGGTGGTGAAACACTGGCCCAGGTTGCCAAGAAAGGTGGTAGAAGACCCAGCCTTGGAAACATTCAAGGTCAGGTTGGACAGGGCTCTGAGCAACCTGATTTAAAGATGTCCCTGCTCACTGCAGAGGGCTTGGATTAGGTGACCTTTAAAGGTTCTTTCCAACCTAAAAAATTCTAAGATTCTATGATTACCCCAGTTTCAGTTTGTCCTAGCTGAGAGTCAAACCCACAATCTTTTCACCACAGAAGCCAGATGACTAACAGTCTAGCCTGGAGTAACGGAACAGTAGGCTCAAGAAATTGAGGAGAAGGGCGGTCCTTTTGCTTATACCCTGTGGCTGGTTTCGGGGTTTTTTTCTGAACAAAAATGTCCTCTGGCCACTCTTGTGAGTCTACAATTTTGGCAACTGCTTCACCACACCCCACTGGATGCTGAGTCAGTTACACAACTTGTCTCTTTACAGGTGCTTTGATCTGCTTATCTCTGCCATTCCACTCACTTCACATGCAGCAGTGCACAGCTGGTTTGGAAGGAGAGGTAGATATCAGTAGGGGAAAAAGTGGTACAGAAAGGAATAATGTGTCTTTAAATTTGAGGACCATGGGAGCACCTACAAACTTACAGCAGTAAGGCAATGACCAGAGAGAGAGAGAGAGTGAGCAACGAGTTTCAATTGTGAGTCAACATGGAAGTGATCAGGTAACAAACCACTGTGCAAGATGTCACAGTGCATGGAGGTGCAGCTTTACTACAGCAATCCAAATAAACAAATACACAGGTAAATGCCCAAACTGACATCATAGCTGAGCCTCAGAGGGATGGACGTGGCCACTAGTGTGAGATCTAATGGGTCTAACTCCACTTAGATTCAGATTTATCTGCTGGATATCTCCAAATTATGAAATGGCAAAAAAGCATTTGTGGAAATGTTTTTTTCTGGCCAGTGCAGTAATCCTGAACAAGCAGGACTAGACTTTCTTTTTGTGACTATTAGTTTTTGTGCGATCAGAAGTGTCAGAGTGAAGGTAGAAAGCTCACCAGGCTTAGCAATTAGGTCCTTTCTCGGCGTGCTGTAAACTGGAAGCCAAAAATCAGTGGCCAGGTTTGAAAAAGTTGGTCTCAATGAGAAGTAAGAAAGGTTAAATGTACAAACTCTGTTACTCATTGGGATTTATTTGCTCAGTTCTAATTTTAACTTTGGTTAGCCCAATAAAAGGTATCGCATCACCGTCTGGGTAGCTGTCGTACAAAAAACAATGAGGCTACCAACTTTCCTCTGTTGGATGACATACTTGGGCAGTAGACCTTTAAAAAAGGCTTCACCTTCTTTAGAGCACATTTGGTTTTCCATTCATTATTTTCCTGATGCTGAAAGCAATGTTATTCATCCCAGAGAAGAACAGCTACATTGTATTTCAAAGGTTTAACCAAACCACTCATTTTGCTGCAAATTTTCCTTCTTTCAGATTTTAAAACACCTCTATAAAGTGGCTGCTGGGTAAAATCAATTTATGGTCAGTGGAATATGGCAGGGGAAAATAAAAGAGGCAAAAAGGAAAATGACTGCAAGAGTGACTGCTATCCACAAAAATTTGGATGATGAGAAGGACTAAAAGCAAAGGAAGGACTTGCCTTCCCCATGAGATGAGCTAATGGATGCTGAATGTAGAATGACTTTGTTAAAATAAAACGACAAAAAAAATAGGAAAATCAAATCAATTCTTAATACACTAAGCGTGTACCATCCACAATCTGTAACAACCTACACATTCACAATTCTCTTCCACCTTGTTTTTGCCAACCTCACCTGTAGCACTTAGACAGAAGAGCACCTATTATCTTTTCCAGTCCTGCTTACCTGCAGTGATGAAGTATCATCCATTTCTGCTCAGACCTTGCTTTCCTGTGACTCTCAATCTCTTGATTCACAGTGGTGTGGGTCTAGATAGGTACAATTATAAACAGCAGTAATAAACCATTCCATAAACCATAGATAAATCACAGAAGCCCCACCCCTGGAAACATTTCAGGTCAGGTTGGATAGGGCTCTGAGCCACCCGATCTAGTTGAAGATATCCCTGCTCACTGCAGGGGGCTGTACTAGATGACTTTTAAAGGTCCCTTCCAACCTAAACCATTCTATGTTTCATTAGCTATTCTGAAAGGCCAGTCATATTGTCCATATTCTTCTTTGGTTGTTTGGCCACAGAACCATCTATTTTCAGTCTTCTTCCACTAATTTCAAGTTGGTGGTTATCACTGTATCCAGCCCTGCTGCCTGACCACCAAACATCCAAATATACTAATGCTGGGGGCACAGTCTTACCCAGGTGAGGCAGGTTTCTTCTTCTCAGGAGAATACTTTTCTCTGTGGCAGCTGGCATAGGAGAATTAAGACACAATCCTGCTGGGGACCCAGCTCCTTGGGTTTCTTCTTCCTCCTCCTGGGCCTTCTAGTCATTGCCAGAAGGGGCAAATCCCGAAAGCTGAAATACTGTTGCCCAAAGCAATGGGCAAACAATCTCCTCACAAGTCACACATCTCTCAGCTGCTTTTAGGAGATGCACACTGAAGTCTGCAAAGCAGTTGTCCAGTGTCATGATGAAAGATATATGTCATACTGCCATGAAATATCTAGTTAATGGTGGACCATGGCATTCAGATATACTGCCAAGATAAACTGGACTTGTTTCTACTGGATTAGAAGCAATCACCATGTTGACCAAGCTGTATTCTTACCAATTCCTACACTACAGTTGTTGCTCAAGCAGAAGGAAGACACTACACATCCAGACAGATAGAAAAACAATTCCTGTTCTATATATATATATATGTAGAGCAACAATATATTCTCTAGTATTTATGGATCCCAACTGCCTCCCCTTCATTATACCAGAGGAAGAAAAATACAAAAACCTCCTTTATGTCTCTTGTAATTGAATCCAACCATGATTATAACATATTGTCAACACTATTAATTATTAAATGCTAACTTCATAATGAATTGGAATATCATCTGTTATAGACCTACTTCTTAGTATTTCTAACCCTTCCAAGATGCTGTGGAACTGGTGTATCCTTTAAAAAGAATAAAGTAAAATCAATACAATAAAACCCCATTACTTTCTCAAACACACTGTAGACTCTGTGAAACAGTCTCATCAGATTTAGCAAAGTAAGGAGGACTGGTCCAAGCCATCCTTGGATCTAAACCCTTGTTGTTTGATAAGGTTGTCTAAGAATAGCACCTATGCTACATTCATTAACAATGATAAAATGTCTCGGTATCATGAAAAGAGGCTGGAGGTGCCAAGTTTCGAACAGTATGTGAAATTCAGGAAACAGTAATAACAACAACATCATCAATTTAAAGAAACCATGGCAACTTTTTAAAAGATAGAGGGCCAAGCCTTCTGTTGATCAAATGCCAAACTAAGTAAGTGCACTCTTTTTAACAGAACATGTCCTGGAAATACTCCCCTTCCTTACTCTCCCAGTTGGGGAGCACGAGAGCATGCTGTTAATTACTTGACTTCCTAAACTATTTAATAGTGCTGCTTTGGTTGTTGAAAAGCTGCAATACATCATCCTGAAAGTGACTTCATCCCATAAGGGGATGAAGAAACATATAAAATGCTTTGGGGTTTTATTTTGCAAAGGCCTGTTTCACATGCAGCATCACTTTCTACAGAGAAGCAACTGCTTCTGGGGTGGAATGCAGCAGCTATTTAATTAATACTGACTACCTAACCCTCGTGCATACTACATTTTGGGAATAGTACCTTTTGGAGTGACCCTCATAATTTATTACATCATCTAGCTAGGAGTTAAATGGTGCTTATATGTCATCTTACTATGACATGCAGCCTCCAGTAGAAAAGTATGGATGCTCTCCTGTCAAAATTAATGGGAAAATACTCAGTTAAATTCAACAAAAGGAGATTTGGGCCTCTAATTGGGTAACTGTAATGACTCAGGATGACTGCCCCTCTTTCAAGATTTCTGATCAGGCAACAGCTTACACAATGGGAACAGCTTTTATCTTGTTTCTGCAGCTGAATACGATGCCAGTTTGTACCCAGCTGGAGCTGTGCTGGAGGATGAGCTGTGATCTGCAATGATCCTTCCCACTTAGGAAGCACTCCAAGTCTCTATTTTGCTCATAAAGATGAATCAAAATACCTTATCAAACACATCATTTTGCTCTAGAATTTTAACTAGTTTTGCCAAAAATAATTTCCAAAAGAAATATTTTTTTATGATGAGAGTGTAATGTTAAAGTGGTGCTAGCAAACAAGTGCTCATGCTATATTCATTTTATATATATATATATATATATATATACTGGAAAATACTCCCATTAGAGTTAACATAAATTTACATGCTGTAGCCTGAGGATGTGGATCTCTTCCAGGGCTCCTGGTTACTTTTGTGATTTTTTCCTGCTTTAAAAACATATTTGTGCTGAATCCTTTCATTTTAAGAATGAGAATGGATACTGAAATCTTCCATACAGCAGGTTCGTTGTCATACACACACAGTAAATCTAAGCACATGACAGTGCACGTGAAGGACACACCAACCTATAGTAAGTGCATATGAAAATATAATAGTATTAAACTCCCTTTCTTGCTTTCAACAACATGGAACTCTTGGAAAATACCACAGGATTTTAAAATAACAATTACACTTAGTTAAACGTGCTTGCATGTTGCATTTGTTTCTACTCCTTGCTATAGCAAATGTAAAGATACAGCAATCAGGACACATTGTCAGAGAACATCAGGTCAAATCAATTAACTGGGTTATGTTTGCATCGCATGATTAACTAAATCACTTGCCATACATCTAATGCTAACAAAAGTGCTAGGTCTCTCTGCTGGTCTCCCAGATAAAGCACACTCCCCAAAATTAGCAGCAAGCAGCAAGCTATCTTACAAAGGAACAGGACAGAAATAATCATTCCTGATACTATTGACAATTACAAGAATTTATACAACAAGAGATAAGCAAGTAGAGCAGGGCTTTATATTCTAAATCAAGCAATGTTTTTCAGTGTTTATATAAATATAAAACTTGTGTTGAACTTGGTTTACTGGAACATTAGAATCTGTTCTCATAGAAACGACACATTCAAACCCACTTCTAGCTTCGGTCACTTTTGCTAAAGATAAGCCCAGACCTATAGACACCAAGTGCTTCAGCCTCCCACTTGTTTTAAAAGTACCTGAGGGCATTCTGCCCCTTCAACAGGATCAAAGCTCATGAACCAGCAGAAAACAGTGCAAACTTTACCTCTGAGCTGCAAAGGAACTAAATCATCTGCAAACAGTGTATGAAGATACCACATAAATACTGGAGAAACCTTATGCTATGAGGGAGTAAATGAACAAAGCAACATGATTGTCAAGGGTTAACAATGAACATAGCTATGGGAAACTCAATGTTAATTTCAAACAAAGCAGCGATGCAGAAGCTTGGTTTCAGGATTACATCATATATTTTACAGCACCTTTGCAGCAGTTTCTTTTAATAGTTGATTCATAAACAGGATATTCTGATAAGAAGGAAAGATACTCATTCAATATGATGCATACCCTGTATTTTTTTATACACTGGAAGGACTTCACATAGAAATACAATCTCTGCTCAGCAAATATCAGCTTATGGCAGTAAATTACTCTTTATAAGCAATACAAGAATATTGAAACATATCTCTAATGCTCACTGTACAGTAAATGCTGAAGAGATAAAAAGACGTTATCAAGCAGCTCCTTGAAAGTAATGAAATGTTGTTTTTCTCTGCCATAGTTTAATAGTAGTTGGACAGAAGAATCAATCTGGGGCTGCAAACCACAGCCTTGGTTTGAGCTCAGCATTGTGTTCAAAGCCCAAAAGATTAGCAGAGCTCAGGCCTCCAGATTTTGGTCATCAGAGTAGTAATTGTTTTAATCTGTTTTTCTAAATTGCAACAGCACAAAAACAAAATGAAAGAAAAGCCCTTGGATAACAACATTCAGAAAATAAGCTTTACCAACAAAACAAACTCTAGAAGTATTTACCTGCTTAACAGAAACTAAAACTGTATGTATTTTACATTAGGATTTACTTTAGAAAATGCATTTCAAACTGCTACAGCACAAATATAGTGAAGTTGCCATGACTTACCGTGTGGTTTTCAAAATGTCACAAAATTATTTCAGACATATGTATACAAAACTAATTTCAATAAAATATTTTAAAGTATTTTTTTTTTCTGTGAGCCACCTAAACGTGGAATATTCTCATTGAACAGCTAACCATGCAGACAGGCTGCATGTTAAAGCTGACCAGAACAGCTGACCAGGCGTTACTCTCAAGTCCTGCTCAGAATGGTTTGATTGGCCAGCAATATCTGTCTTCCCAACTAGCAATGTTTCCTTACATTTTTCAGCTGGCCAACTCTCTAACTTCAAAACTTCCTGTAATTAGGCAGATTTTTTCCAGCCAAAAAGAATGTTCTTAAAAATTCAAACTACATTTGAGAACCAACTAAGCATTACTTTATGATATTTGCTCTTAGCCTGCTGCACAAATGATTACATTTCAATTACTTCCTTCCTCTGAATTAGATGGACTATTTAGGCATTGAGGAAACTAAGTAATTTTTACTCAATGCAACTTTTAAATCCTGATGTTATTATCAAATAATGCAATTTAGTGCTATATACAAAGAGGTCATACATTACTATCAGAGACAGTTCAACCTTTTTGGTTTTTTTTCTTTTTCTCCCTCCTTTCTTTATTACCAGTATGTTTTTCCCTTTCCATAAAACTATTCTCATGAGACCTCATTTTACAAAGCACAGAGCAGAAAAGGCAAATAAGACTGCTCCTGAGCCTTACATCTTAAAGTGACAGAAAATAACTTAAATAAGAGTGGATGATATAATTGACCTGAGTGCCTACATGTCATTTACCCTGAACTCCCAATGAAGCCAGGCAGCTCTGAGCACTAAGATCACATTGAATAATGGTAATTATGACAGAGTAATACATTTCACAGAAGTCTCATAGTTGTGTGTTTTCCAGCTAGACTATAAGGCTATAGCTTAGGATTCTTTGGTTCAGGACTCTACACTGTTATGCTATGGGCTGTCAGTAGTCACTGTGGTTGATTTTTCTAGATTACCTAGTAGCCACTGACAAGAGAACAAAAGAAGATTTCAGATCTATAGTTAAAGTTTAAGCCTAATAGCTAGGATAATTGATTAGTTCTCCATGGATTTTCTTGGGGAATGTACACTCATTGAGGTGTGTGCAGAGACTACAGGAGATTATTTTATTGTGTAATTTTCACAGCGCAGCAGGGTACACTGACAGTGGGGGGGATACCACTCTCCTGACAAAACCATGGGGGAGGGATCAGAGTGAAGAAAACTCAGCCAGCAGAATCACTCCATAACAAGCAAGGCAAGCAAGGGGCAGGTTTGTTCCTTCCTGGGAAAACAGGAAGATTTCTGACCCCACAGCCTGTAGATACCTGAGGTCTCCTGGGGGACGGAGTAATTTTTATTGGGAGCTGCTGCCCACTTCATTCTTGAGAGTGGCCTTCCCCAGTTCCTTGGCCACTTAGCTCTATTTAATAGCTAACATGCTGAAAAAACCTCCACGAAACATGATTATATCATGTTTACTGAGCCACAGTAGGAACAGTGGGTTAAGCAGCAGACACCTAAGTAGCGCAAAGCCAGATTTGTTTTGAGGGTGGATGCAAAGCAGTTCAAAGTAGATATGGAGATGATGAAAGTTATGTATTAAGATATCCTGAAAAATAATGTCATCTTGTTATAGAATCATGGAATGCTTTGGGTTGGAAGGGACCTTTAAAAGGCTGTTTAATCCAAACCCCCTTTAGTGAGCAGGGACATCTTCAACTACATCAGGTTGTTCAGAGCTTCGCCCAACCTGACCTGGAATGCTTCCAGGGATGGGGCTTCTACTACCTCTCTGGGCAACCTGGGCCAGTGTTTCACCACCCACAGTGGAAAAAATTTCTTCCTTATACCTAGTCTGAATCTCCCCTCTTTTCATTTAAAACCATCGCCTCCTTGTTCTGTCACAACAAGCTCTGCTAAAAAGACTGTCCTCATCTTCCCTTTCAGCATAGAAAGGCCACAATAAGGTCTCCCTTATCCACAGATCAAGCTAGCAGAGACCACAGCAACTGTCACAACCTCTAATGAAACAGCATAAAAGAGAGTTGCAGGAATCCCCTCTACAGCTGGGGTAGGAGTTGGTGAATGCCTGCTGAGGAAACAACTCGGGTGTGGGATGAGGAGATGGCTCACACAATTGCATCCACCAGAAACTAAGCTGAGACTAGCAGTGCTTTTGTATCTGCCATCCAAAAGACTACAACTTGTATTTTGTTATGAACAAGCCAGGAGAGGTCTTGTTCAAATGCCTGTTTTTATACTTGACTCAGGTCTCAGTTACTTTCAGTTACAAGTATCCTTTATCTCAACTAAATCTGAGGAATCCAGACATGAGACTGATGCTTCCAAACCCTAAGCCAAGGTCTTCTCAAAGGTCACCTCAGTTACTGGGGGTTGCATTTCAGGCACCTTGCACAGACCTGACTTTCAGAAGGTGAATACACAGTACTTTCTAAAAACTCAACCCTCAAAGCACCCTCTAACTGGATTAATAAAAATTAAGGCACTCAAAAATTGCTAATTACTTTTTAAAATCTTACCCATAACTAGAACAGACTGCTTGACAAGAAAAACAGAGATCACAGGTAACCATAAAAAGATCCATGTGTTGCTGTGCTCCAAATACTTACAGTGTAAACTGTTCACATTCATAGTGACATAGTTAATGGCAAAAGGGTTTGCCCTTTATGTCCAGTAACAATATATTACTCTGCATCTCTAGAGAACAGGAGTCTGTATAAGCAATGAGAAAGGGGGAAAAAACATGATGGATTACCAGTTTTTCTTCTGGTGGTGAATTCAGCTGTCTAGAATCATGAATGTTAGTACAGGAGGAAACAAGATAGTTATCTTTTGTCAAAACTGTGATATAACAAATGTTAATATAATCTCAAAGGGAGGTACAGTTAAGAATCTCTTTTAAAAAAAGGTAAAACATATCCTGAAACAAAGGTTGCTTTTAACTATGTGTAAACAGTCTCTGATCAATCAACTGAATCCTTAGAAAGGGCTGACGAATTGCAAAACATAACACAACACCCCTACCACAGTTGGGCAAGTGCTTAAACTTTGCTCCCAGAAAAGATGCTAGTAGTTGGAGACACAACCAAAATTACTAGAATGGAACTTTTTCATACAAATTAGCACAGCCCTCTCCTTCTGGAACCTGCAATCAGTATGGAGCAAAATGGATTGATACTGCTGCATTATAAATGCATTTGACATCAGATAGAAAATCCTCCTGAGGGTCGTCTTCAGATTTCATGGCTTTTCTGCTTCCTCTGCTGCATCCTCAGACAAACCTATAAAGCAGAAAGAAGATGCTTTAAAATTCAGTGTACTTGGCAACTACACACACTACATTGTTGATGCCATCAGTTTGTAAAAGCCTTGGTTGTAGCTGGAGGAAACAATTTATTACATGCAAAACAGTTAGGATAAAAATGCATAACTTGCAAATTCAAGTGCTCACAAGTTTAGAAAACATAAAAAATTAAGATAAGAGCTTTTTTACACCAGCTCTTTTAGGCATGTGATGGATGATACAGTGTAAGTTATAGAGTCACAGACAACTTTTACATCAGAAAAAAATGACTCCATAAACTCATCAGCAAGGATTTTTGTGTCGGTTTGCTTTGTTTTGTTGTTTGGTTTTTTTTAATATGAGAGTAACACTTTGGGGAAGGGGAAAACAGCAAAACCATTGTATTGAAGATAACTTCTGCCTTAAACTAAGAGTTTCTTATTTTCAAATATCAGTTCAAGAGAGAAATCCATCTTGGACTGGACATTACTCTCTGCAATAATGAACCTGACAGAATTGGAAAAGTACCTAGAAACTCATAAAACATTGCTTGGAGAAAAAGAACAGTGGATAATCACACAAATTTGTATAGGCACATACTTGCAAGACTTGAAAGTGATTATTTAACCCAGCAGTTTCTTACATGTCTACTATTATTTTAGGTTGAAAATTATTTATCTTAAATGCTTTTCTAAAGAATGTAAAGCAAGCCAAAATAAACTGGCATCATCTCCAAATTATATAAGAATAATAATAAAAATAACACCCAGCTTTAATGGGTTGTGTGTTGTCTGGGTTTGGTTTTTTTGCCTTATGAGCCACCTCTGGAGGTTACTGAAATCCTCATGTACCCAGTGAGGTGAAATGACCCAGTCGGTCAGCAGAATAAAAATAGAGCATCCAGATGTTCTAAACCCAAGCCACTGGTCACCTGTCAGCCCAACTGCCTTTACAGTCCTATTCACACAGAGTTTAGCACCAACAATCTATCCAATTTTAAAATAATAGGCTTTCTTTTAGATTCATACAATTCCAGATGAACCAAAACATCTTGATTTATTTTTTCAGTTTTTAATTTACTCTATCAGCATTGTTTCATGCTTGGGCATTTCAGTATTTGCAATGGTTCTCACGGCTGATAGTAGTGAACTGAACAAACTATATCTCAAGCCTTAAGGCTGAAGGAAAGCACCAGTGAAACTAACAGAGCAGGAGATCAAGGATAAAATTGCCAAGATACAAAAGACTAAAGCAGTAAAATTTCAACAACAGCAGGAAGCCCAAGGCCCCCAAGTGGCTGAGAAGCTCCTATGACTGAAGCTTCTACTTTTTTTAAGGACAATGAAAAATACCATGTTAAGAACTGACTTGGGTTTACGAAGGTCAGCCCTCAAATGGTAGATCCTTTGTCCAAAACTCTTGCCACATAGCACATGCTGGGATGCCAAAGGAACTAGCAGCAGGTCCCATCTTGTTTCATTAATGATCTAGGGGAAGGAGGTAAGTAGCATAATAATGAAATATGCAGATTATAAGAAACCAAGATGAGCTACAAATACTGGACAGGAGAAAGAAATATTGCTCTAGGACTAACAAGGCTGAGAGAAGATTAAAGGAGATACCACTTAAAATACACCATGGAAAGAACAATTTGAAACACATACTGGCTGAGGAAAGCCCTGCAGAAGTAGCACAGTGGAAAAAGCTGTTAAAGACATGTATTTGCAGTAAAACATTCCATGTAGCTCAATGCAGGGTAGAAGCCAGTGCAAAACTCACAGTTACTACTGTTCTTGACTATCTGTTGAGAACACATTTGGAGTTGTGTACTACACTGAAAGCTACTGGAGAATATCTTCCTTTCCTACCTTAATCAAGGAAAAGAGTTTGCAAGGACTATGAAATTGGGTTTTGTACACTCTTATGAAAGCACACATAGTTTGGATACAAAACAGCAAAAAGGAGTATGATTACGGTCAGCTCTTTGTACTTGAAGAGAATGCTGTAGATTTACCAGAGACCACAAAGCATTAACCTGTGCATTAGCATTGCCCACTAAGATACACATTTAAGATGCTGCCACTGCATAGTGCCCTCAACTCCAATACATTTGAAGACTGGCTAGAGGATATCTAAGATATATAACAGTACAGAAATTAAAGAAGAGAGGTTTACAAAAATATCAGAGTAAATAAAAGATAGATCTTCATGAAAAGGCTGTTATATCCTAATGTATGTTTTCCTTTAATAGGCTGAAAGCATAATGTGTTAAAAAGTACAAATTATAATGAAAAAAGAAGAATTTACCTGAGCCATAAAATGGTGCCCAGGATACTGCTTTTGTAACCTGTTATTCCCATTGACTTCTTACAAATAACCCTAACATCTATGTCTACAAATTGCCATACCAAAAAAATGGGCAATGAGAGTGGCTACATTCAAGCTCATGAAACACAGTGGTTCCACTCAACCTAGTGCATTAACTGTAATTATGGGCTGGCAGAAATGAAGTAAGACAGAACAATTTACTTCATTTACACACAGCTTTGCCCAGGAGCACTATACATGGAATAATTCTGCAGGGATCAAAGAACTACCAACGAGTAAACTGTGGGAGAGGTGAGCTGACAGGTGATGTACAGACTGCAGCTATTTTTACTCTGCAACTCTGAAACAGGAGGCTGTATGAAAACATGGTTTGCAATAATCAGCCTTCTCACCTCTACCCTGTATTTTTGCAGCATGCAACATATATTAGTCATCTAGAAGAACAACATTAATTTCACATTGATCTGACACATGCTATACATAGCAGATGAGATGATTAATACTAGAGTGTTTTATAATCAGTATATTCTGACAAGCTTAGGCAGATCTTAAAATACAGATGGTATAAAATTAAGTATTCTGTAGATTAAGGCTCCTTTATGTTATTTCATCAGAAAAAAACCCTTCCTTTCATCCTCATAACCCCCATTACGAAGTTCTCAATGTTTCATTTTATAGATCACCCAAAAATCCTACCAGAACAATATTGGTTTGAGCACAGACTTAGAGAAATGTGTATTAAAAGGTTTTTATCTCTATTTATCAACACAGTTATGAATTGGGAAGCTGCTTTTGGAAATAATTGAGATAAATGTCACCTTCTCTGCTGTAGGCAATCCCAGGAGTTTTTGGAGGCAAGTTAAAATATATGATCATAAGTTAGTAACTCTATTATTATACATGAGATTGTACACATCTGAGGTCAAAACCAAATTCCACCTTCAGTCAGTCAAATCCTTCAAATTCTTTTGTGTTTGTCAGAGCACATTAGCACCCTCTTGAAAGTAGTTTCTATAAAAAAAAGACACTTTAGTGGTGTTAACTTGCCACTTGAAAAGCATGACTATGTATACATATCATTGAGTCACAGAAAGTTCATTTGTAGATCAAATCTATTTTTGAGTCTTGAAAACAAAGTTCAAAGAAAATTAGTTACAGTGAGAGAACTTCCAAACAGCTAAAACCTCCCAAATTTCCTGGAAAAATTATTCATGTAAGTAGGGAGAAAAAAACCAAAACAAAACAAAAACCAGAACAAACAAACAAAGCATTTAAAGGGAGGGATGATATTTGAGCATGATGGTAGAAGGGAGGAGAAGGGATAATTTTCTGTAGTCATAAATTGTACACACTAAGCATGATGCTGTAAGGTTAAGATGTTCAGGTTAAACAATTAGGCAATGGAAGAAACTACCCAGGGAGGTGCCTGAGTCCAGGATAGGAGAGGTTTGCAAAGACAGGGCAGATGAAATCCTGGTGGGGATTAGTGAAGAGGAAGATATACAGGCTTTGAACTGGATGACCTAAAGGATCTTCTCCAATCCTATCATTTATGCTGCTATGATTCATCCTAAGGAGAACATTTTGGACTCTTATGAATTACTGGCTGAGTTTCCTGGATACTATTGTATATTAGTCTATTCTGAAGCATGCATAAAACTAAGTCAAAGTTGGCTTTGTTTGATCTACAGTATTCTACACTTCCCAGTCTCTTTTTCATACAGTGACTCAGAAAAAGAGCTGTTATAACAAGACAAGAAAAGTTATTTTGAGTTCAGATTAAGTTAGAGAAGGGAGGCATCACTTTCTTCAGTTATTCCCACCTAAAAGAAAAGAGGAAAAAACCACCCCATCTCATGGCCTGATAGTTAATATTGCTATTTCTAGATCTGTCATAAAACAGCCTAAGAACAAACAAGAGCTTTAAAACAACTAGTTTTTGTAACTTTTTGGATCCAAAGCTAAATTATTTCAATGACCCAAGTTAATAACTCTTTTTCTTATTTTGTCAATGAAAGATGACAGATTTTTCCCAGCACCATCAAGTCACACTTCTGAAAATCATGATCCTGCTTTTAAGAACTCCATCTGCTCACTGCTAATATTTTCATTATCATTATAAACTGCTTGAGCAAATACAGAAAGCTCCCTTTTTCTTAGCATGATCTTTACTCCGTGGATGCAAACCAAAGGTTTTTTTCAGGAAGTTTAAGAAAGTAACAGTATCTTGATTATCCCATGCAAACAAAAACAGTTTAGCTTGGAGTGCAAAAGGGATTAGTGTAAAATCATCAACATTAATGTGGTGCAGAAGATTGATCATCATGATAAACAAGCTACAAACTTTCCTACACTGCCTTAAAGGGAGAAACTGGACATGATCACAGTATTCCGTACCACTTTTTATGGAATAATAAAACTGAGAGTGAGCTGTACCACTGCCTCCCAAGTCACTAGTGAGTCACTGATCACTGTGTCCATAATTTAAAAATGATCAGAGTTTTCTATCTGAAAGGGGAGTGATGGCAGCTGAACAAGTGGGAAGCATGAAATGATTCATTCGTTAAAGAATTGTGTAAATCAAATAAATTTGCTTTTCACTTAGGAACTAGTATGACTGATAGCAAGGACTTAATTTGTTTTGCCCTAAGGGACAATATACATCATAGAACGATAATGTGGAACAACAGTTTCCATCACTCAATCTTAAATATACTCCCTACTATCTGCTACTACTATGATAAGTCCAACCTATAAAAAGTTATTATAGTTAAATTTCTAAAGTGCCAAAAACCAGCAGTGGTAGAAGGGGCAGCTCTTACCCTGGGGATAGCAGGGTCTATTCTCTCAAAACTTCAAAAATCTTGCTAAAAATCTTCCTTTGTCGTTCTGAGTTAATAGTGACCTAATAGCAATGTAACACCATGCAGATAAGGAGGAGGTAACATTTACAATAGTAACATTTATCAAGTGTCCATATCTTTTATTTTAATTGACTTTTAAACACCTTACAAAGTTCTTGTACATTCCTGCCCCGAGGCAGTAGCCCACAGTGGAGGCTCTGCAGACATGGGCTTGTGGCCACTTAGGCTGACTGTGAAAAGGGACACACTGGAAAAGTTACAGTGTCCCTCCCAAGGCAATTTCTTTGTTTTGTTTGTTTTCCAAAACACAGCAAGTAAACAACCCTATCATTAGTTTTATCCTGAAAATAACTTACCGTCTGCTTGTTTTGCATAACACTTGTCTTTGGCCTTCATTACATTCTATGGTATCCACACAGTTACCCATACACATCCCTACTACAACATTTTCTGCTGAGAACCCCAACACCTAAAAAACACTAGAGCTGCCACCAATGGGCCCAAGAAATGAACAAGGAGATTGAATTACTGCCCATCTGTTTTAGGTAAGCTAAGGAGGTGTGCATCAGTTCACAGCTCTTGGGATTATCAAGCACTCAGGCTGTAAATGCTAGAGTTCAGACCTATGTTTATCATATTCCAAAGTTTCTGTGCTCTCTTTAAGTCTTTCTTCTGCTTTGTATTTGGAAAGTACCCAAGACATATGAAATGAGTCTAATATAAAGTTGCCAAATCTGAACATCAGGAAAAACATCCAGTGATAATGACCAAAAATTTCCAAGGCACACAGCTGCTTCTTCTAATGACCTAAGTCACATAGATATACATATATATACACCCCCATCCCCCCCCCCCATACACACACTCCTGGAATAAGCACATTCTGTACAAAACAAGGAGCTGACAAAAGACTGAATCTAGCTTTTACCAATATCAAGGAGAGAAGAACAAGAGGAATGGGATGCTGGTTAGTCTGAAGCAACAGAACTCTGTAAGAGCACTCTAATAACAGTATTCTAAGCTCCGTTCAGGAACAAACAAAAAAAACCAACACAAAAACACACAACATATCAAAACCACAACCAAACAAAAAAACTTATTACAGGTCAAATTGAATATACCTGCAGGGAGACAAAATTTTGGATAAGAAATACCTATTTAGTCAAATAGCTGGTTTATCACAATCACTAATCAAATCCTAGACATTTTTCTAGGAAAGCTTGTGAATTTTTTTGAGGAATCATTGTTTTCATTTTGAGATGATCACAAGAAGTCATTGCAAATGACATGTTTCAGCTGGAATAGGTATTTCTTGCCAGGAAGTAAATCCCTAAAACTGAGTTTGCTTTTTCGTGGCCAAAGCTCCCTTCTTTCTAATTAGCTATCAGCCTTTGTTAAGGCAGTAAATTAATTCAGTAGCTTCTAAGGCAAATATGCACAATACAAATGCCAATGCTTCAGTTTATTCTTCATTGTGCTTCTATCTTACCATTCACTCCAACCCAAAATCCTATTAAGCTTTTTAGAAAGGTTGGATCTTTAATAATTTGCTGTCAGAAAAAAAAAATGGGCCATGTACATTGAAATTAGACAGATGAGAATATTTTAAAACCAGAGTCTTTTTGCATAGATGTAAGTCAAACCCTTCACTTTTTCCTGGGGAGAAGTAATGCCATAGTAATCAGTCTTTTGCCTGCTTGAATCCTTGTGCTGTTTTGTTGACTTCTCAGACAGATCCATCAGCCAGGTGACTGTTAAGAAATCCTTTATCTTCCCAAACCAGCCATCACCGTGACAGACAGGCAAAACTCCAGGGGTTGGTTAGCTTTAGGGCAAGATTTTCCACCATTTTCATATGAATGGCAGTGAATCTTACTCCTGGAGACAGCCACCCAGTGTCTGCCTGCAGGAAGAGCAAAGATCCTTATATATGAGAGAAAGATATATTTATTACAGTCAATTTCTACTCCCATATGTTGGCTGCAGCTTACAATTGACATCTGAAGACATACAACCTAGGTCTATGTAACTACAGTTAATAGAAATTCAAATGTTCCTCACCTACTGATGTAACTTCAGCTAATACTGAGAAAACTTTTCAGCTGAGATTTTCCTTACAAAATTGCAAATGCAGGTCAAACCAACCATCAGTCAAATTTATGCTGAATTTATTAGATCTATTTGGCTAAAAAAAGAGTAAATAATTACCGTATTCTGGATATTTTTAAAATCTTTTGAATTCTCTTTTCACACTGAACTATTGCAAATAAAATTACTTGGCTATAAACCACTGTTTTGTTAGATTTTGGGGGGGGTTGTGTGGTTTTTTTTGTTTTGTTTAAGAAAAAAATTTAGGAGATACAGATTCTAAGTTTAACTTGTATGGCCACAAAACAACTCAGCACCTTCATACATAAACATGAGGAGAGATTTCCAACATTTTCTTTACAGCTTAGAGTACACTTATAAGCCCATGGCTCCTCAGTACCAGAAAGACAGAACAAACCCAAAGAAATTCCAAAAGCAAGAGCATAAAGAATTGTGTTATTTGTTGGAAGACAGAAAAGAGGAAAGGGAGAGAAATAAAATAGCTAAATGTAAAGCAACATTAGTGCAAGGAAGAGATGTAGAAGAGAATCAAGAAGGTGAAGTCAAGGAAAGAAATTTTCAAGGCTGCTTTAATGTCATGTATTTTCCACCTTGCTCATGAGTATCACAATGAAGACAACAATCTGGTGGTGTCAGGGAGATGGGCAAGCTGATATAACAAGTTTTCCATTTCTAACTCCTATTATACAACAGATCTGAGGTGCTACAAATTCCTATGTGTTTTGCAATGCTCACAGAAACATCAGCTTTTGCTTACTGTCAAGTATTCAGCAACTGAATATTCTTCAGTATGTTGCTACTTTTAACAATGGAACATTACAGTGCAAATGATAAAATCATATTCAAGATTTCCATGGATTCTTCTGGAAATAACATACAACAGGATTTTACCATTTGATGTTATTTTTCCTCTGGAGTCTTGAGGGAAAAAGACATTGGTAAAGAGTAAGGTTTGAGGAAAAATGTGTTTAAAAAAAAAAAAAGGAAAAAATACTTCTGTGTAATACTTTCCAGTCTTGAATTTCATACATTCCTTTTAAGCTACAGTATATGAGAAAAATGTTTTAAGAGTTTTTTTCAAGTGCAATTTTTGATAAGTCTCAGTGTCAGATTAAAAGGAAAAGAACAAAATAACAAGAGACAGTATTAAAAGTAGCAGATGAAATTTCTTCTAAATAGACATTTAAGTCCTTTCTGTCGCTCACAAAAAATCTCCATCTGCCTTTTTTGTTGTTGTTGCTGTTATTTGGGGTTTTTTTTGTTCTTCCCCCACTAAAATCTTATCTCTGCAAATGCAGATGATCCAGTTAAGGATTTCTAAAGGTCCAAATTTGTGCATTTCTGAATGATAACTACAAAATTCTGGGCCCTCCAACCTCATACCAAAATCAGCAGAGCCAGGAAGGCAGCATTTTGCTGGGTTGACCCTTTTAGCACCTCCAGAAAGAACACTAGAAGCCAACACACCCGCATCTAAGGTCTGGAATAATGAAAGTAACAATTTAAATGTATTATGGATTTTCTCATGGGCTTAGAAAGCAATAAAAATTAAGTATAGTTAGACTGCAGGACAGAAATATAGTTTTCATAATTTTCTGTGACTTTAGGGAAAACATTCTTGGCTTTTATAAAGAGGCAATAGGGTATTACAAATTTTGAGGAAGCATAACTGCTATAGGGGTTCCCCCAACCAATGTGGTTTATGTTAGAATCATTGCTTTCTGCAAGGACACTGCTCCAAATAAATTCGTGTCTTGTAAATGAATTGGTTTAATTACAGTGCAACACAACTAACTGTCCTAGATGACAGGCTTCTCATTGAACTGGACACTAACAATGCTATGAAGAACAAACAATTTAATTCTGGTAGTTATGTAAAAGTTAAGATAATTTTCTCTTGACTAATAAGGTGAGGGTCTGAACAAAGCTCAGAGGGCAAAGACAAACATGCTAAATTGGGGAAAAACCCTCAAAAGTTCCAACAAGCAAAACAATTTCTGGAAAATACACCGAAATTTTAACAGTGAGACAATCTTTGTTGTGCTCTGATTCAATTTATCAACTACTTTGCAGTTCTTTCCAACTTCAGAATAAGTTTAAACAACACCAGTGGCTTGGGACATTCAGAAGCAAAATTCCAAATCCCAACATGATTAATGGGTATGCCACAAATAGTTTAAAATAAAATGAAATAAAAGAATCCTTGATTTAAGGTCAGGTACTGTAAACATCCTGGTTTATGGGGGATTAGCAATTCCACTGAATTTAAGGAGTCCCTCAGGAATTCTTAAACATGTAGAAGTACAGCCTAATTTTCATACTATATATTTTTTAAGCTGCCAACAGATTTTTCTCTTTTTATTCTGATGAGTAGCATAACATAATCAAGTAAATACCAATTAATGCAAACAAGTGATCTCTCTTGAAGGATGACAATCAGGTTTCCCAGCCTCAGCTTTTGTATCTGAATAGCAGAGAAAGAAATGCATGATAATTAATCAGCTCTCATTCCAGTTCAGAAAATTCTCCAATCATACACACGATCAGTTGATATCAGTGCAAGTGAACACACTATGTGTTTTCCAATCTGTCATCCATAAAGTCATGGTCTGCAGCCAACAAAATGACATTAAAAACAAGAAAATAGACATCATCCTTACATTTGTTTCAGCTAAAGGGGCAAAGACATGATGATGACCTGCAGGAAATGGACCAACAGAAATACATGATTGTGGAAGCGTAAAAACCACTCATTCAGTGGTGCATGAAGATGAAAAGTAGATCAAATTGCATTCTTACCAGTATTCATTTAATCTACAGATAATAAACAAGAAAATAGTAAAACATATGAACACCACCACCAACAGTGTGTGATGAAGTTTCAAATGCACTATTTAAAGTAGCACCTACCCCTTCTCTCTAGAGTAAAACAAGCACTTTTGAAACAGGTCCAGGTTTTAATATCTGTTTTAATGGGTTGCAGTGAGGACCACCAAGCAGCTCAAGACAGACAGTTCCTT
Source organism: Galbula dea (assembly GCA_013399015.1). Lineage (NCBI taxonomy): Eukaryota > Metazoa > Chordata > Aves > Piciformes > Galbulidae > Galbula > Galbula dea. The sequence continues at coordinate 224,872 of VWZX01007337.1, forward strand.
TAAGCATGGTGGAATAGTCTGTTGGCTTACACTTAACATGGCCAGATCTTCTCTACCCACACGGGAGAACCCAAGTTGTGCTGTCAGAGAGTCTGCCTGTTGGATTCCATACACGTTACCAGACTGAGTCCCTGTGCAGTAGCTTGGAAAAGGATGGCAAGTCATTTTAACAAGCTACAGATTCAAAAAAGAATGAGCTCTTCTCATATCTGTCACATGAGATGACAAGTGAAATAACTTCATTTGCAAAACCAAACTGGATCAGATTGAGATACCTATCTTCAGAAATGCTGCAACACCACTTCCCATTCAAGCAAAGACAGGTTTGAATTACTTCCGAGAAACATTTCTAACACTTCTTTATCTTCCAAATTCCAGGATCAAAATGTTTTCTTCCTTTATTCTCTCTTAAATTTGATCTAGAAATTCCTTTATCTGGCAATATGATGTCACCTTCACATGACAATATCCAGCTCTGGCATATTTCAAGCCTCATCTGTTTTTCCAGGCTCTTCCAGGAAAGACAGAAATATGTAAGGAGGATGACAAAGTCTCAATACAGTTTGAAATAAATCACTTGTATTTGTGGGATCTTTCTTTGTAATTTTTGACACATTGAGCTCTATGATTGCACTCAATGGTGTTAAAAGTCTCTTCCACCCTAAAAGATTCTGTGGCTCCATGATTCTATGAATAGTGCAATCTATCCAAAACTTTGGTTGGAGATTTTTGCAAATATGAATAAATATTTTTAATTAACTTAATTAGCTGATGGAAATGATACCAGTCTCTGTCATATCTTCCTTAAAGGCATGTGCTCATTTGACCACAAAGCACACCATCTACTTTCTTAATCAGTGGGTATTCAAATCAGGAACTGGCACTGGGCTTGAGGGTGGGATCAAAAAGTGACCTGCAAAGCTCAATGGGATTATGAGTCAACTGAAGTCATGAGTCAACAGCCGCCTGTTGCTGACTGACTCTGCCTCACTACTAGGTGTTACTTCAGCCATTAATGCAGATTGCTGTGTGGCTGTAGGGATATGTATGCCTGCCAAGGTACATAAAAAATATCCAAACCAAACTAAAATCTGCCAGATTCTGAAAATATCATGTAACACTCTGCTCTGTATCTGCAAGAGCATTCAAAGTAATGTTTGGGAGAATTGACCACAACCACACCCATCCCTACATCTGCAATAGAGCCTGAAGGTTTTTCATTGACGGCCATTGCACCGAATCATTCAAAGAGATGTCTGGCTATTTGATTGCTGTGATTTAATAATCCAGACTATGCTTAAACCACTCACAGTACTTTCAAAACTGTTTATTAGCATTGGCTTCTGCTTTACTAGCTATTTTCAACACCCTTAATGCTGAAGTTCCTCCTCTGGCACCTCTGAGAAAGCCAAGGCTCTGTGAAAATGGCAGCCTTATTTTTGCTTGACCGAGTACCTGATAACTGCATTGAATTTAACAGTTTGTTTAACCTCAACTCAGGCTAAATCCATATAAAACACACTGTGCACTGCAACTTTAGGTCCAAAACAGAACAGCATATGGAAGACAGCATCTTTTATTTCTCTCATGATATGAAATTTAACAGCTCCTCTTTAACCCACCAGTCAGCTGCAAGGTCATAATTTAATAATTCCATCCTTTTATTGCAATCACACCCTGAAAATTTAGGTCCCCATGCTCAACATCTCTGAGCAGAGTATCAGACATACCAGCCTGAGGATTTTTGTTGTGCTTTCTCGAAATCTTATCTTTGGGCTAGTACTTTCCAACTAGCAACCGAGGCTCTTTCTGAAGACTCCCAGGATGGGAAGCTCATCACTGGCAGCCTATTCATTCATATTCTTTCAACACAAATAACACTTTCCATGGACAAAAACTATTTCTTTCTTAAAATATTAATTTCATCCTTCTTAACATTAGACTTCATAGGCAATGAGTACATAATTTAAGACTTACATCCCAAGAGAAATCAGCTTTTTACCAAGCAGTCATTAAGACTGAACATTAACCATTAAGAGTAGGTTTGGTTCAACAGGCAGGGTACAACTGCAATGTACAACATAACAAAATTATTTGTCTCTTGGATAAAAAAATCTCACACTTGTCTTAAGAAAAACATATCTGGCTGTTTAATATAATATTTTTAATCAATGTTTCTATAAAACACTTATTTTCTAGACAACTACAATATGTGAAAGGCAGAAGTGTGCAGCCTTTCATCTCTACACAATATGAAAGAACAGCATTTCTCTAAGAGACTTTTTGCTGTAAATGCAATGCTTATAAAAGCAGCGCAATTGAAAGCAGGTGGGACACAGTACAAGGGTTTCTCATCGTTTTAGGCATAGAGTTCAGCTCACACAAATAATGAAACCTCTATGCTTATTCAGTCTAGTACTTCTCTTAAAGCTAGGCTACCTAATTGTGCCAAATAATGTGTTGTCCAACTTGGACTAAACAGAGAACACTAAGCTCATTTTCCTAGTGAACTGTGCTGTACTTGTATGATTTCTACATTACAAACAGACATTATTTATAAGAAAAAAGAAATTAAAACTTTCTAACATCAGCACTGTTTCCAATTTAATATATTACTGGTGAAATCTTAAAGGATAATATACTTGAGATTAAAACTTAAAAAGAACATTACAACCACGATATAAATATACTCACTTGATCATACATAATTAGGTAATTGTGTACATACTGTAGTCACTCTGCCAAATTCTGCACCATCACTATTATTTATATTTCATCTGATAGCTTCAAGATACTCCTTAGGCCATTTTCTTTAAAACTGTAAACAGTAGATAGCATCATCCTCTACACTCATTAAAGACTAACAAGTTGCTAACAAAACTTTTACCACATTCCTTTTTTGCTAACATAAAAGTAAGAAAAAGATAAAAGGGTAACTTGCATCTCATTATGTTGAATTGTTACAGTGAGAAAGAAAAACAAAAGATAAAGCAGGGGTTTACACAGAAAATCTGCTGATAGCTGATTTCTTCTTTCTGATCTCTTGGTGAGATAAATAAAGGTTACAAATCAACTTGAAATAGTTGGGAAGTATTCAATATATCAGGAAACATTCTGGTGTCTTTCATTCTTTCCACCTCACATTATTTTCATAATAATCTTTTAAATTTGGCTTATGGCTGGTACCAAGCACTAGAATGAGTAAGAACAGCTTTTTTCCTTTAAAATCTGACTGGTCAAGGAGTGTAATCATCACTGCAATTTGCAAAGGCAATTTTTTATGAGATCTGCATATAACTCTGAAGTACCAAGAGGCCAGAATGAAGAAATCAGAATTAAGTCAGATTGTCAGTATTGTCCTGGACCTCTGAACTGTGCAAAGTCTGTGATTGCAACTTGGTCTGGAAGTAGAATGCTTGCTTTATGGAAAACATTGGTATTTGCCATAGGTTTTCATTCTAAGCTATATCAATACATGGAAATATAACAAAGAATGAAATTTTTCACTAAGTTTCAGAGTGGCAATGTCACTATAAACCAATTTGTGGTTATGAATATCAAGAGAAATGACAGTTTTATTTCCTATCCTGATTCCTATTCCTGATTTCTGTCAGTTTTAGCATCATAGAATCACAGAATCCTTTGGTTTAGAAAGGACCACCAAAGGACATCTACTCCAACCCCCCCTGCAATGAACAGATCTTCAACTAGATCAGGTTGCTCAGAGCCCTGTCCAACCTGACCTGGAACGTTCCCAGTAATGGGACTTCCACCACCTCTCACCTTCTGTCACCAGAGTTAAAAAAAAACCTGCACCAATGCTTCAACACCCTCAGCACAAAAGATTTCTTCCTTGTATCTAGCCTAAATCTCCCCTTTTAATTTAAAACCATTACCCATCGTCCCATCACAAGAGGCCTGCTAAAAAGATTTTCACATCTTTCCTGTAGGTTCCTTTAAGTACTGAAAGGCTGCAATAAGGCCTCCCTGAGCCTTCTCCTCTCCAGGTTGAACAACCCCAATTACATACTCCCTCTCCCACAGTTTGCTATACTAAACCCAGCTATGTCCCATCTCATCTCAGTACCCTCACCTACTCTTCCCGTCTACTATTTCCTCCAAAGAGCTACAGATCAGGCTGGTTTCGAGGTAAGGTTGCGCTTACTCAAGATCACATCAAATGCAAGAGGTAACTTAAGTTTCTGTTTGAGCTTTCTCTCAAGTCACCTGAAACTTTCATGCCTGACAACTTCTATGAAGTTTGTATGAAATAAATTATTTTTGAGATGTTTACCTCTCGCATCACAAACTGTCCACGGGAGCCCAATAAGGGTAGAGAGAGAAGAACAAGAGAGAACCATTATGATTACATAATGTTTCAAAGCAGGTTAAAAATGAAAGGCATTTTTGTTAGATATGATATAACTGGACACTTTGAAATGATACCTTTGAAATATTTCAGTTCAGCAAATACAAATGTCCCATTTTAATATGTCCAATTGCTTCATGTCAAAGAAAAACAGATGCATTTTCAGCTTGGCTTCCTGCAATCCATCTGTGTCTCAGAGATATTCACTTAAGTTGTGCAAAAACCTTTACATAAATTAACTCACCACAGGGGAATAAAAATGGTATCTTTGATTTTCCCTGACTCAGTGTTAGCTTTAAATGAGAAATTTCAGAGAATCAAAAAGCACTCAAAATCAAAAGCCCACACCCTCACATTTAATTATATACTCTACTAGGAAAACAGTCTATAAGGAAGCACTTCTAAGTTAGCGGCTTGTATTAAACCTAAAAAACCCTGTGATTTATACCACCACTTAGCTTCATAAAATGCCATATGTTAAAAAGTAAACAGAATTTAAAAAGCAGGGTGAATTCAGTACCTCTAAAAATGCCTTTTGATTGTAAACATTCTGTAGAAAGATGGTACTGAAAACTGCATAATAGAGGTAAAGAAAATGCCCTTCAAGTAGAAATGCCTGATTTTACTCTCTCATCAACATAGAGAAGATGAAAAGCTGGTGGAAAGATGAAACTGGTGAAAACTTATTCCTGTGGGCTGCTGCTCATGGAATAAAGGAGAGGAGAGGAATCCACGGAGCAAATACTTCTCAGGATGGGTTTGCAAAAACAGTGTTAAAAAAAAAAATCCTTCCTTACATTTAGTCTAAATCTCTCCTCTTTTACTTTAAAACCATTACCCCTTGCCCTGTCACAACAGGTCCTGATAAAAAGAGCATTCCCATCTTTCTTATAGGCTCCTTTTAACTACTGAAAGGACACAAAAAAGTCTCTCCAGAGCCTTCTCTTTTCCAGGCTAAGCAAACCAAACTCTCTCAGACTTTCCCCATAGGAGAGGTGTTCCAGCCTTCTGGTAATTTTTTGTGGTCCTCCTCTATAGTTCTGGATGAAGCACTGGATGAAGGGCTTCATTCTCCCTAGCATAAGAGCAATGGGAGATTCTTTTAGCTGGTACCACACAACCCTAAAGTGTGCCATCAAAGTGACTTTTTAATGGATCAGTGGGGAAAGGAAGATGTCGTTACATGTCTGGCACATGCACACCAAACACAGAGTACCTCTGTGCCAGGGAAACTCTCAGTTAGGAGCCTACAAAAAACCTGCTGGACCTACATCAAGCAGAATGTGACTATTAAAGGAATACTGGGTATTATTAAGCAACCTTTAGAATGGCTGCTCCTCACTGGAGCATTCCACTTAAGAAAACACAGCATGGTAGAAAAACATAAGCCAACAACCTTCACTGTTCACAGATTTTAAAGAACTACGATGATCTCAATACAACAATTTCCTCAGATGCCTGGAATAATACAGAATATAAATTTCACCCAATAATTTACTCAACAAGCCCTTAACTTCAAGTTGAGATTTTTGATGTAAAGACTTCAATTGAAGAATGAATCACATCTGTAAGGAAGTTATTCCCCTCTGCCCAAAATTTGTACATTATTTCTAGGTCCAAATTTTTCTTGCTTCTGCTTCCAGCCACGTACATGTGCAATACATCAGCTCTACAAACATTATCTGCTTTTGTTCATCTTTACTTTACATCAAACAAAACACGAGAGGAAGTAAAAAAATAGCTGTAATATGCACATTACAGAGCACTTAATCTCATGTCTAGCATCGTACAAAGTACGAGATAGCGATCTTGAATAGAACACACATTGTCTACTGGAACTGTCATAGCTTGGACAGAGAGTTCAATTTGCCAGTACCAGAAGGATTAAGTCAAGGTAAAGCACATACTGGAGCAAACTATGCCCAACATGGATAGTTCCCCATTCGTCAGGGAGCGCTTACAGAATGAAGGAGACAAATGACACTTGCTACACTCTGCACTTTTGCACTTTCAGCAGATTTTTCTCCACAGGATAGGTAAGAGTCTGTTGGGCTTTTCTCTCTTTTTTTCCAAAGTGTGTTTGAAAGCCAGATGACGTGACTTATGCAAAAAGTTTTGCTTTAATGAATTATTCTACTCCCAGATCATTTTCTTTGTAAAATAACAGTACAGGTTTTTTTAAAATAAATCTTCTTCTCTGGCAAATAGCTGTGGAATTGGAGCTCTGTCCTGTGCTGTGTGTCAGGCACTGGAAGAGCAGCATTGAGACGTGAGGGTCTCGGCAAACTGAATTTGCATTTTATAAGCTAAAAACACTGCACAGAGAAACTTTATACCAGAAAGGTCCTTACTGGTAAAGGCACTGATGTTTTGTTCAGCAGAAGGCACTGTCAGACATATTTCCCCAGAAGCCTTCAATGTTACTGTTGTAATGCAGTAACAATGGTGGAATAACCTTCTTATTAAGGAAGATTTGTACTTTATCAATAAAGAAGAAATTATGAAGCTCAGAGGAACAATGTGTAGAGAGAGGAAGACAAACTGGACATTTGTTCCGTGTCCTAAAATTGTCATTTGAGCACATAAGGTAGGAAAACAAATGGTATGAGAATACAGTTGCACCAAGTTGCATCAGTAGTGTGAGAGGGAAAGGGAAGACCACAGTTTTATGCTATTTCTGAACCAAGGGTGATTGTTCATCATTTTTGATGGAGGACACTGACCAAAGACTGTGGCTGGTGGGTGAAATCTTCAGCCAGATTTGCAAGATTAAATGGCACACAGAAATAGAGCAATGCAAGCCAAACCAGAATTCTCTGTGGGACACTGGCTGAACTGGGGCAGCAGGGCTCATAGTGTAAAGAAAATTTCAGGAAAATATCATTTTACCATGTTCATCAACAAACAAGAACAATACAAGGAACAGAGTTACATCCACATCTGCGTCATCTTTTACTAAAGCCTCAGGCCCTAAAGCCATTCTTGGCAGCTGCTCTGCAGAAGGTAGTCTTACTAGAGTAACAACAGCAGCTTCATAATGTAGACATAGACACTGGGACCAGGTCCCCGGGTCGGGTCATCCAGCTGAGAATGAACAAGCTACTGTTGCTTTTTTCTAACCACTTCCTGACTACAGTTTAGCTATTTAGTATTTCACCACCTGGTTTGTATTTGACTTGCAAAAATCAAAATAAACAATCTCCCACAAGGAACAACAAGAATATTGCACAGTATGCCATTTGTGACCAAAAAGGCTAGGAGCTGAGGCAATACATTCTGTGGTACCTAAGACACAGGTCAGATTGGTTGCCAGCTAAGTTGCTATTTCTGGTCTGAAGCATCTGTTGAACTCTCTGAAACAATAAGAAGGATTTGTTCCGTCACTGAAATAGAAAACCAAATTTACAAACGGCTGTGTAAATAAAGTGGAAGTTCATTCAAAACCAATGACCCAGAGGCCAGTTATTTCTAGAATATAAAGAAAATTAACCTGGGTCTTAAAAGTTTGAAGCTATAATTTTACTGATTTCCTGCAATATGAATGTATACACAGGAATAAAAAGGGCTCTAAAATATAAAATTTAAAGAACAAACTGGGGTTTGGGGCTTTTTCAGATGTTTCTCTATTGAAAGAACTAATTTTTAATTTTATTGTTAACTTTAAAAGGCACCTGCTGAATTAAAAAGCTGGAATTCGGGTTTTTTCCTAGGAAATAATACTGCGTGTTTTATTGCATATAATTGTATATTATACTGCAATACCATAAAAAATTTTGTAAATAAACCCATTTTAACATTTTATGGATATCTCACATCATATAATTTTAATTTATCCACTTTTAATTAACTTTGGGATTAGCTCTTCCTATGCAATTAAGCTTCAGGCTTTAAGTAAAATCTGTATCCCAAATGCCCACATGAAGTTGCTCACATAGCATGTTTGCTTAAAAATACAACTTGTCCATCAAGCAAAACCGAGTAACAGCATTTCCATTTCCCTCTATGCCTTGTGTTTCTACCTTAAACCAAACCTCTCTTTACCATTAAGGAAAAAAAAAAAAAAGAAAAGTACTCACATAAAGGCATGGGAATGGCATACATAATGCATTTTGGACGCAACAACCCCCAGCAGCGCTACAGTCTCAAGGAGGAGTGGCTGGAGAGCTCCCCAGCAGAGAAGGACCTGGGGGTGCTGATTGACAGCTGGCTGAACACGAGCAAGCAGTGTGCCCAGGTGGCTAAGAAGGCCAATGGCATCCTGGCTTGTATTAGGAATAATGTGACCAGCAGGAGCAGGGAGGTGATCTTGCCACTGTACTCAGCACTGGTGAGGCTACACCTTGAGTACTGTGTGCAGGTTTGGGCACCGCAGTATAGGAAGGACATTGAACTACTAGAGAGGGTGCAGAGAAGGGCAACTAATCTAACCAGGGGTCTGGAGAACAGGCCTTATGAGGAGAGGCTTAGGGAGCTGGGGCTGTTTAGCCTGGAGAAGAGGAGGCTGAGGGGAGACCTTATCGCTCTCTTCAGCTACTTGAAAGGTCATTCTAGGGAGGTGGGTGTTGGCCTCTTCTCCTTTGTGACTAGTGGCAGGACTAGAGGGAATGGGCTTAAGTTGTGCCAGGAAAGGTTTAGATTAGATATTAGGAAGAATTTCTTTACTGAAAGAGTGGTGAGATATTGGAATAGGCTGCCCAGGGAGGTGGTGGAGTCACCATCCCTGGAGGTTTTTAAGAAGAGGATTGATGTGTTTCTTCAGAGGATGATTTAGGGATAAGAGTAGTGTAGGGCTACCAGTTGGACCTTGAGGGTCCTTTCCAACTGTAATGATTCTGTGATTCTGTCTTTTCCCCCAGTCAGACTGCTCTAAAAAGACTTCCAGTCACATACTCTTCCCTCCTGCAGCGGGCCTGGGAGGACATGCCATAGGTAGGGACAACACTTCTGTTTGCATAAGGACCCATTGTTCCAGCAGGTAAGAGACACATGATACCAAAATGGCTAGATTGCTTTCTTGCACCCTTCCAGACACCGTGCTTCCACCACTGCTCCTCAGGTGCCAAATTCCTGCCAGCCGAATGACCTCATTCATGATTGTCACAAGTTCAAACAGGACTGACAAAATAAGCGGATTCATAACTGAACCTAATCCCCAAACTGTGATAGAAGCCATTTGAGTAATCCCTTATCTGTCAGGGCTGTGTTCCACTTCCTCTGCACATTCTCCACCAAAAAGCGCAGAGATGAGTAGAGTGGTTCAGTTGTGGGAAGCTGCTGGCATGGAAGGAAGCTCCAGCTGAGCTTATAATGGAAACCACCTGTCCCTTGGTTATGACAGAACAGAATATCTCATTATATTCTCTCTATACCCCTTACTTATCATATAGGAGACTTTCAACATCATGTTAAAAAAAAAAAAGAGAAAGCAATTTAAAGGAATAAACACAGATGAAGAAGATTAAAAATAAAAGACTACTTTTCTTTTTTTGTAAATTGGTACATCCAGCACCTTGGTGAGTTCATAAAACAAAACATATACAAACAAGATGCAAAATGTGATGGAAAATACAACAGAAAGTAAGAGTTATTACAGCAGCTTCTTTGCATTTCAAGACAATGCCATCATTGCACGCAGTACGACAAATTCCTCCTGCTGACTTATAAATGTCCCAACTCAGGTTCCCAAAGCAAGTACTAAGCATCACTGGCATAAGTCCATTTCTCCCTTCTCCATCTCAGTTATGTTTTCTAATTTGGATAAAATCCATACAGGGTGTGTTGCAAGTTAAAATTCCATAACTTGTTACTCTTTCAAGGCAAAATAGCCACAAACAGCTATGTTTGCATTCTACAGCACGCAAAAAAATAACCATGGAAAAATGCTTTGCTGTTGGTCAAGACTTAACTAAAAGCTGATTCAATGCATTAGCTCAGTTTTGAACATGTAAGCTAAATCAGCTATCAGAAATAGCATTCCATCTTTTTTTGGCACCTTAACATGAATGTGCGTTTTACCCAGTTCTTCTCCAGCTTTCTGGGACCCTTGGTAAGACAGAAACCAGTTAATTTTTAACTTCCACTGGTGTACTTCAGACTGAGCTATCAGATCTCAACCCTTGTGGCATAGGGGTTAGAACTAGATGATCTTTAAGGTCCCTTCCCAGCCAAATCATTCTATGATAGTATGATTTGAGAGGATAACAATATGATGCTATAATCCCATCAGATTTTACAAACACAAGTGAGATGGCCCAGTGAGATATTTGGCATGGTGAACTTCCAGGGGAAAAAAGGTGCCAGACAGAGCAAACTATATGCTCTACTCTAAACCAGTATCAAACTATCAAGGCATGAAAGTTAAAGAAATTGTGTTTATTAGAGGGGACACATCACTGAATGGAGCATCACAGCACTTTGAGCTAAGTCATGGTTAGGCAAAGATAATTTGGGGTGACCTAGAAGTCCCTAGAAGTTAGATAAAGGCAATGAAGCTGATGAAGGGCCTGGAACACAGGTCTTATACAGGAGTGGCTGTGGGAACTGGGGTTGTTTAGCCTGGAGAAAAGGAGGCTCAGGGGAGAACTTCTCACTCTCTACAACTACCTGGAAGGTAGCAAGGTGGGGGTTGGTCTCTTCTCCCAGATAACAAGTGATAAGACATGAAGAAATGGCCTCAAGCTGCGCCAAAAGAGGTTTAGGTTGGATATTAGGAAAAATTTCTTTACCAAGAGTGTTATCAGGCACTGGAACAGGCTTCCCAGGAAGTGGAGGAGTCATCAACCCCAGAGGGATTTAAAAAACTGTGTAGATATGGTGCTTAGGGGCATGGTTTAGCAGTGACCTAGCAGTGTTAGGTTAAAGGTTGGACTTGATGATCTTAAAGGTCTTTTCCATCCAAAACGATTCTATGATTCTATTCTACAATTCTAATTTCCTAGCCTGTCGCAGTCATCAAAAAGATGGTGGAATTTAACATACAACTAAGAAGGAAAAGTAAGAAGCAAACAAGTACACTAACAATATTCACCCTGCAGTCTCAGTGGGATATAGTACTTTCTTCATGCTCTCTCCTGAACTGTTGTGTAGTTTGCTACATACCATTAAATACTTACTGCATTCCACCCCAAGGGTAGCTTGGTTTCAGTGCTGGGTGAAGCGATCCTTATTTAAACATTATTTAGCTCACAGGAGTGCTGTGAAACTTAATTAAATTAATGCCTGCAAAGTGCTTTGAGGTTCTCAGATGAAAGGTGCTATAGAAATCCAAAGTACTATTACTGTTTCTAAGGATGGGTGAAGTAATCTGGGTAAAATAAAAACCTACATAAATCTTCTCTCAAAGTAAAAGTTTTGCCGTTTCAGTTAACCAATCTTTTATTTATGTTTCCATTTTTAAGACCATTACAATTCATAACTTCACCTTCAACTGGAATAACCATTTTATAACTACATTATACAAAGCATACTACTACCTCATTTGTTTTCAGCCTTAACTTCACCTCTGCTTAAAAAGGCACTCTCAGACTGCACTGCTCTTGAAGATCATAGCCATCTTTTTACCTGTGATCTATGACAGAGAGCTTTATTAGACTAAAAATAACCAGGTATGGGATCTTCAGTGAATCTATAGCTTCAGAATTATCAATCAATTGTTACTGGAGAGTTAGCTCCAGTCTCTAACTGCAACGAGCAACAATAATATGCTGAAATGCAAATGCAAGCTATAAGTACCATTGTCTTCATTCTACAGACAGGAGAAACAATAGCTTTTGGAGCAGAAAACAATAGCTTGGAGAGATGGGATTTTTCTCTTCAGCCTCTGTGACTGCCTTTGGAATAATACAGGTTTTTTATATGTCCAAACTAGGACACTTAATAGAATGTTCCTTCTTGAATCAAAAATTGAAAAGATTATAATCAAAGTACTCTGTTACCATGCAAAACAAGGCCAGCCTTTTACATGACATGTAGCTGAAGAATACATAAGAAATGCATTTCTAAAAAGCATAAACACAGAGCTTTATTAAAATCATGTTACAACATGTAAAGCTTATATCAAACAGGAGGTAATTAAATCCCAGAAAACTCATGAAAATGCCTGTTCTCATGAAATTCCCAGCTTAGTTTCCAAATCAAAACAACATGAATAAATACCCTAAAATAAAAACTGCAGGAATGGGGCTCTCAGTTCTTTCAAGATTTGCCCCTCACCCTTTCTTTCCTTTGCAGCCTGGAACTGAGGGGAGGAAGGAATGCTGCAACTCTATCACCTGCCAGAGAGTACTGAGGGATAGGGGTACATAGAACAGGACAGCTACTCCACTTCAGCATCACTTTATTCAAGGCAGACCAAAAGGAATTTTTATTGATTCAGTGTGCTTTGGGGGTTTGGCTTCTAGTTACAGGTTGTATAACACTACTGTGAGAAACCATTTCTAACCTTGAGTATGCATGGCTGCTTATGACTGCTTTTATGTTATGAGGTAACTATACAGGAACAGAGAATGCTGTGGTCAAAAGAAAGGAAGTCCCAGTCTCTGCCCTATAAATATTTACTATAACTGCCATCTGCATATAAAAATATGCTTGGTTTGACTAAAAACACACAGAATATCTTGGATTTTTTCAAAAGAACCCAAGAGCAGCAACATGAAGCAAGACAATATAACGCATCGAATGTTGCCCAAATGTGAAAGTGTAATTTGGTGAGCAAATAAACACCCACCAGCCTAGAGACTGATCAAAATAGTGTATGCTATTTAAATGCAGCCATAAAAGTGAAATCTGGTGACTGTTTGAAAGAACAGGCATCAAAATACTGCATTCCACAACTTCTATGGTGAATTGGTCCTACCACAGCCTGGCATGTATTTCCCTTTCCTGTGTTGCCTACCACCACGGAGACCAGGAATCATCTATAGAGATTTCAATTCATGCAAAGAAGCCAAATGCCCACCTGGGACACTCCTCTCATATAAGTCTGCATATGTTCACTACATATTTTCTTTCAGGTACCTATCCACCTCTTTCTGGAAACTGTACTAACTGCTTCTTTGTTGTCCTTTCTATGGAACCCACACAATATTAACAACCCTCTTTGTAAAGCAGCAATTCCTCTTCAATTTTTTTCATACATGGCACCTCAAGTCTTGTCCATAGCTCCTTGTTTTCTGCCCCAGACTAGTTCAAAAAGTCTTTTAAAACCCACTCTTTCAATTCCCTTAAGAATTACACATTTTAAATGGAATCCCTCTTGCTTCAGTAGGATCCCCTTCTTTTCCAAATAAGTTAGACCTAGGTATTTTGCACACCAAGAACCCCTGTATTACTGCATTATTCTAACTGTCCTTTACTCTGCTGTAACTTTTCTGTTTTTCCCTCTGACAATAATATGCATTCCTTATACAGACCCAAAATAATCTCCCACAGCTATTCCTGAAATTTTGAAGTGTTTCTTGCAGTTTAATACAAACATTATTTATTCAATGTCTTCAACCCAAAAAGCTTGAAGAACTTAACACTGTATGTTAAGCTTTACCATATCTCCATGAACTGCCTCTTTATTTACAACTCTCTTCCCTCTAGGCAAGTAAGACTATATCCACATTACAGAACCAGAATCCAATGCAGTGGGGACCAGAAAAGCCTATGGTCATGGCTCCACACTTGACTAAAGCTCATCTAAGTATGGGCTGCAGCCCAGAATGAAGGTTCACCCTTCCTCCTCCTAGGTCCCTGTGAACAGGGCTCACACAGCCAAACTGGGGAACAGATCCAGCTGAAAATAGCTGTCTCTTGTCAAGCTGCTAAATCTCTCTCAGCTCAGCTGACCATCCCACCATGCACTCGTGGTCTCACCACACAGCAGGGAAAATGCATGGCTGAGAGATAAGCATAGCTCCCACTCCTTTCAGCAGGAGCTTGAACTTAAACATGATTCAGGTAACTATAAAACTGCATCTACAGTGTAGAGACATGTATAACAGATGGTCTAAGGAACCATTGATACAAAATGGAGTCTTACCTCCTTGTCTCTTACTCCAGCTGCTTGTTTCCATTCCTTCCTTGTGCTTGTGCTAAGTCCATCAGAATTTGTGACTGAAGCTGGCAAAAACCATACAAACATTTGTTTGGGGGTTTTTTCCATCGGTCTAATGAACAAAGTGCCAGCATATGGGCAAGGCAGGATAGTGAGCTTCAGAGGTGGGCTCCAGAGCAAGAGAAAGGAAGGAAAACAATCTCCTGTTTCAGCAAGGAGTGATTCTAGACCAGATCTATCATCTCATATAACACCACACTAGACTTCTGTGAAGGGCTACAAGCTAATGTTGTGAGAATTAACATAGAAATACCTACTACCCTTTTAGTACTGTACTTGCAAACACTTTAGACCTTTATCTCAAATAGCCTTAAAGATCTTCTCTCTTGCTCATTTGTTTGCCTGTGTCAACTTCCTACTTTCCTTCTCAGTCTCTTCGATCTTAATATTTTACAATTCACCAATTAAGCTCTGGTGTTTACTGACTCCCTGATTGCTCAGTTACCTAAACACTGAATCACATTCCCCCCCCCCCCGTGTATTAACCCCCTTCACCTTCCTTAGCTGTTTTAAGTTTCACCCAAATTCTTCTAAACAGTTCTAATTTCTCATAGTCCTCTGTTTAATACTTAATTTATCAGAAGCAGAATTTAGCCAGATTTACTTTCCACTTAACAATCACATCTCACCCTTGTCTCCCTGTCCTGTTGCCCCAAACTGTCACAGAGAGAAAAATACAGTGAGGGTGAGTTGTATTAGTCAACAGAGACTACACAGCTACCAAATGATGCATATAATTAGACAGTGTTACTAGACAATGTTATGTTGAGTGAAAAAGCATGTGAAACGGGACAGAAGAAGAGCTGAGCAATGTCCTGAGTAGGATGTAATCCCACGAAGTTCTGGGTGGCACAGAAGTCCAACACTATTAATGTAAGTGAAGGTACCAACTGAGCAGTCAATAAATGTACTTCCTCAACAGCTGAACACCACTGATCTGAACAACGGTTATGTGCCAGGCTATATAGCTCTACTCCCATCAATGTCTAGAGACTCAGTCTGCAGGAATGCTTTGCCACAAAACAGTAGATAATCTCTTGCCTACCTGGCACAATCACACACACAAAAGCAGTTGTGAAAAACCCTCAGCATTGCACCAGCCACAAGAACCTCTTGATCCTACAGCATTAAAGAGAATTACACAATTGCATGAAGATAGACATACAGGCTTCTGCAGGTCTCTTTAGAGAATGACATGGACATCTCTTTAAAAGAAAAAGAGAAAAGTTTTTTTTATTTTTAATGAAGGGACATAATGTTTTTTGTAATTTTAGTACTTATTTTTAATATCAGGGCACATTTAGAATACTATGCTTTCTTACACAACTGGTCATGCAAAGAATGAAACTCCCAAGAGGAATGTGGTCCCTACCTTCAGCTTAAGAAGCCTCCAAAAGCCAATTTTAATGCATTACTCCTAAGAGAACAAATTGGCTATTCTGTCAACAAAGAACACCAAGAAGTCGACTTGTCTTGTGATGAGATGGGCAAAGATGAAATGTGATAAATATGCAGCTGATGAAGGAAATGTATAGTGAAAACTCTTCAGGATGGTACTCAGTCTGCTAGCAGAGGACTCTGCCTTGCCAGCTGCCAGAGCTCAAACAAAGCCTTTGATGAAATCACAACTACCCTTGTCTCAGTTTGACAAAAAAAGAGACTGTGGACAGTTTAATTATCACAGAACCATTACCATCAGCGGCAGTTTCATAACCTTGAAACGCTGCCATTCTCCAAAGCCATTTGCCTGAAAAAAAAGAAGCTCCTAAAACACAAGAGGCTGTCATAGTGTCCAAACAATGGAGCAATTCTTATACAATCAGACGCCACAACTAATTATTCAAAACAAAAACACCCTCCCCACCCCCCATTTTTAAACAAGGGAACAAAGGATGTAACTTTCCTCCAGAAATATTAGATTTTAAAAGCAGTAAAAATACCCCAAAATCAAAACAGATGAACACTGTGGACTTGCCTTTCTTTCTTGCCTGTACGTGCACAAAACTGATTCTGTTGGAGGAATGAGTACATTCAGTGTTCATGCTCCTAACAAATGCAATAAAAAATAAGTAATAAAAGCAAACTCTATAGGAGCTTTTTTTGGTCACTTACATTTCAAAGGAACTGCCTGCTTCATTCACACTATCTTATTTAGGTTAATCGGACTGCGTTTTATTTTTTCTTTGGCACCTATAAAGACTGCACTGATACAGTGCCTGTTAAGAGAAACGTTTCAATGCTCTTTCTTTTCATCGTTAGTCACAATTTCCTAGTGCTGATATTTTGCCAGGAAGATGGAGGAAGCAGTTACAAATGCAAGTGATTAGTATGTGTGTGAGTGCCTCGACACACACTTTTGGTCACTTACTCATACAAATACTGAGCTGGCCTAGGGACATCTTTGTGTCATTTTCCATTAATAGGAAAATATGAACTCTTTATAACAAGCTGCTACTAAGCATTATTTCCTTAACTTCTATTGAGTTAACTTTTCAAACATCTGATGTTTGTTATTCATTTTGTACAGCGTTTGGACGTTCTAAAACCCTCAGTAATCAAAGCAATATGTGCTCTGCAGAATGTTCTTTTTGTTAGTCTATACTGGTTGTATATCAATCATCTGACTACACAGCGACGGGAGTAAGTTCAGCTTATTTTTCTTTTATGAGACAGATCCACATGTAACAATTATATATGCAAATAGTGCCCAAACACATGGAAACAAAACTGCACAAAGAGATAGATGGCAAAATCCTCAGGCAGTCGACTTGAATAGGGCCAAAATTACATTCCCAAAATTCTGGCTACAGACATCCTGTTTGCAAAGGTAAAAGGAGTCCAAAATTAAGCGAGTTTGTGAAGAGGAGGCCCAGAAGCTGGAAGAAAAGTACACTGCCAAATAGGAAAACAAGTGAGAGAGAGAGAGAGGAACTGCTGCAGAAAAAGCAAAAGCAGTGCTGAAAGTCTGAAAGCAATGAAGTGAGAGGACCAAGGCAGGTGATTTGGGCAGGTAGTTAATGGAGGCAAAAAAACCCCAGTAGCTGTCAATAAAGGAAGTGATATAAGAAATGTATCTAGTTTGCAGCACATTTCATCAAACTTAATTAAGTAGGAAGAATATGGTTATTAGTTGTCTGAAGGGGTGCTGGGCTAAGCAGGGGGTTTTCAGGAGCTATAAGAAGGTCAGCAGCATGTTTGCTCTGAGCCCGAAGTGGGCCTTTTCTCTTCTGACACCTCGGTTCTTGGAAGCAGAGGTAGTAGCATGAGGATTTGAGTGGTCTGTGCCGTACACATGGGGAATGGATGCAGTAAAGAAAAGCAGAACTTGCCCAAGACTTGGGTGGGGGGGCGGAATTAAAAAATCAAGTGACAGCAACCAACTACTAAAGGAGAGATGCTTGTAACTAGAGGCTGTGAACACTATAAGTAGCAGCTCCTCTTTCTAAGGTGTCTGACCTGCATTAAGACTCAAAGAAATCCTTTGGAAGAAATCCAAAAGGATTTCTGCTGCTACAGGAGAGCCCTGGGATTTGCGGTCACGTACTGTCCAAGAGAATGTTTCTCTGGCTAACCTGAAACGAGAACCAGGCAGAAAAGTTTCTTTTACTTCATTCTTCTGAGCTGGCTACTTTTCCTGGAGTCTTTCAAACTAGAGGCAAAAATGTGTAAAACTGCTTCTACAAAAATACACCAGTGGATATCCATGGAAAGAGGTTACTGTAACCAAGACATGCCTTCCTTGATTTTAGCTAGCTATTTTCTAGTTGCGTCAGAAAAGGAAGAACACTTCTTCCTCTTTCTTGAGTGACTGCTTTTTTCCCCCCCTACCAATTAGAAAATTACCATATAAAGTCATTTGGGAAAGGTGTGTTGCATTCTGCGTATTATCTTTATAGGATACACAGATAGGAATCACTATAAGGGAATAAGCACACAAGGAATAACTTTGAAGATGGTTTTAGCTCACATCCACATCCGAGAAAATTCTGCACAGCCAGCCATATGGGGAACTCAAAAGTCACTTCAGTAACATTTGCTTCCCCTGCCAGTGCAACTTTCAACCCTGTCCCTAGCAAAATAACCATGTCTAGAGTAAAATGTTTTAAACTCTGCATAGATGTAATGCCAGGAAAAAAAAAATTCCTTCCCTTCCATGGAATCAGTTAGAGAAGGGATAAAATACAAAATAAAAATTATAGATGTAACTAGAGTTGAAGTGAGGTGAACAAGTAAAGGAGCAAGGTACTGCTGGCATCCTGTGAGACATTTCCACGAAGTCTACTTTTTTTTTCCCCCTTAGAAGACACAAAAAAAGACTGTGTAAGAAGCATGCAAAGCTAAACTTACCAAGTTCTGAACACAGTCAAATCCTTGGAGTCTCATTGACTGTCCCCACATAAACAAGGAGAGCAGACTGGTGCGGCAACAGATTACGTACGCATGTGGCAAAGCACTTGGATCCAGCAGTCACTGCATCAGTGTCACCTTCAAGAGGCTTGGGATACCCTGTTTGGCAGTTGGAATGGCTCTATGTTGTACCAGAAGGCACACAAATATCTGCGTGCCTGTGAGTAGTTACGAGCATGCACGACTGTCAGGGATAGACATCAAAGATAACTTAATCCTTTACTACACGCATAAACCTTTAACTTCCTAAAGAAGCTAAAATGCAACACAGAGAATACCTCAATTATCCTGATAACAGTGAATTTATGGAATGTAAAATAATACAGGTGAAACATAATTTATATTATCAGACTTCTACAGAATTCAGCTATATGTTAGCTGAACTTAGAGACAGGAAGATGAAAGATTATTTGGAATGATACCAAACTAAACAACAGAACAAATCCATAAGAAACTATGCATCTTTTAATTGGGACTTAGTGTAAAACTGAAGGGAGGGAGAAAACACCACGACTCATTGTCGAGAGAACAGAAATGTATTTAACACTTCTTCGATCTCATATAAATAGTAAGCTTATTCTATGAAGATTTATGACACTAATTCCACTAGATTATTTATTTTAAATGAGGTATTTAAATCAATTCACAAATGGATTGTTCCACGCCAACTTGGAGAGCTCACAGGCACTGTACAAGAGTTTTAACATAGTAGCCCTTTTGCCAGGGGAGGGGAAATAGTCCTGTTTTCCCTTCCCCACCAAAAAAGGCTTTGCTATTAAAAATATAAACTCAAATCCAGGGTGACAGCTCATCTCTCCCTAAATCTAGGCATGTTTTTTTTAAAAGCCTATGTAATTATAAAGAGTAAGGAATTATATACAAAATAAAAATATGACAGAAAGGGAAGCTTTCATCTCTCATGGAAGCAAAGACTGTTTTTGTTGATACATATGGAAAAAATTAGGCCCAATTATATGTTGTGCTTTGGCACTGGGGTTCCAGCTTCACCACAGGCTTATTTTTTTCACAGATATACCATTACAGCCAATTCTACCCTTGAACATTTGAACCCAAACCTTGTAACACAGGCATTTTTGTTACTAGATTACTTGTACCTTGGATGAAATGCTCTGTGTTGCCACTGTACTATATTTAGAGGTTAAAAAAGGGTTATCTGTACAGACTTCAGAGAAAATATATTCATAAAAATATAATAAGCTTAAAACATCTTGTGAATAAAGCACACTTTATTGCAGCATAATAACACTGCCTCCGCACAATTCTAAACATCCACTGGTCAGATGATGTGACCAATACATCTGTTCTAGAACAAGCAGCAGTCACAAGTATTGAGGCCATGTTACTGAGAACACAGCTGCAATGGGCAGGGCACGTCTCAAGGATGAAGGACCACCAACTCCCTAAGACCTTGCTTTATGGTGAACTTACCACTGCCTGCTGCAAGAGAGGAGCCCCAAAGAGAAGATACAAGGACTCCCTGAAACAACATCTCAGCCTTGGCCATATTGATCATCATAACTGGTCTACTCTGGCCTCCAAGCAGGAGGCCTGGAGACACACCATCTATAAGGCTGCAGATGCTTTTGAGAAAGCACACAGGATCACCCTTGAGGAGAAAAGACAACGCAGAAAGAATCGTGCCTTGCAGAATACACCATCTAAGGAGTCTTTCTGCTGTTCCTTTTGCAACCGGTCATGCCTATCTCATATTGGCCTTTTTAGCCACCAACATGCTTGCAACAAACGTGGGTACAGCCCTTCCCAAATCTTCATTTGTGAAGCCTAGCCATGATGAAGTTCTCATTTTCTAAATTAGGTTGTGAATTACAGTCCTGGGTATCATGAGCTAAATATTCACCAAAATTAAGTTTTTAATGCAGTAATACCATTTTGTTTTATGTGATAAATCTTTGAATATTCCTTTTTTTTCTGCTGAAAGGTGACATGATTACTGAAAGGAACTAGTCTAGGTAATTCTTCAAGACAGAAATCTTGGCAGGTGAAAGAGGAAAATGTCAAGAGTTTCAGAGCTCTTTTGCTATAACAGTCAGAGATGCTAATTTACTAGAGCCTGTGGACTGCTTAAATATGGATGGTCATACACTGAGCAAGGTAACACTTGATCTGGAACAGACAATTGGATGCTCTCTTTCCCTTGAGATTTTTCAAAGAAATACAATATCCTTAGCAAGCATGGGGTTGGAAAGTGTCGTCTTCTATTTCATAAAGGCAGGATATGGAGGATACATCCCTCTATTACACCACAAATAAGACAACTGAGTCAAAGTCTACAGCTCAAATTTGTGATGCCTATGTGAAAAGAAATACAAACACCAGCAACTGTCCTCTGCACCTCCCTCTTCCCCCTCAAGTTAATGTAACTGCAAATACTGGAAATGAGACAAAGAAAGCAAAAACTCCTGATAAAGGAGTTAAAAAAATGGAAAATGCAAAGACATCTTCATGACTAAGAAAATAAAAACCTGTCCCTCAGTAACAATGGTGACAAAGGCTTCTAGAATCATAATCAACTTGATTTCATAGGGGTTGAAGCCAGAAGGAAATGTTAGATCAAGTAGTCTGACCACTTGCATATCAAAACCACTAAAGTTCATCCAGGTACCTCTGTACTGATAACATGAAGCTTATGTTTGTCAAAAAGATAGTCTTCTGCCATGCATCTCATTTTCATATGAGCCCACCAAAAATGCAAAGTTGAACAACTAATCGCCTCTTAATATAAGAAATCTTGAAAAAAGACAGTTTTTCAAATCCCCAAAACTCAAAACAATGAGTCAGGCTCCAAAATTTGTGACACTAACTTTAGAAATAATATTAGTGTTTCATTTTTGCTTTCTCATTCCTCAGCCTTTAATGAAAATATTTCCAAAACTATAACATCTAGGGGAAAAAATGGGTTTAATATGGAAGTTGACAAACTTTTCAAATCTGTTGTGTTCAAGAGCTGAAGGTCTTAGTGAAGCATCAGTTTTTGCAAGACGTACAACTGAGAGCTAGCAACACCACCACCAATTATAGGCACCATTAACTGGAATCCCTTTGCCAAAAGCTGTTATGCTTATGAGGCATAAGAAAATGCACAGAGTAGTTAATGAAAACATTTGCTCCTCTTCCTGAAGGGAAGCTTTAGAAGGAACTTTTAAAAAAAAGGATTCTTGAAGGATAGTTTCAGGTCTGGAGCATTAAACACACAGAAGAAGAATTAAGACTTAAGAAGGACTGCAGACACCAGAAAGCGGCAGTAGCCTTAAAGAAGGAAGCAAAGCAAGAAGATTCTTGACAGTTGAGGACCAAGAGACTGAATGTGATATAGTAAGAGACACAAGAATAGAGATTGGCCAGAGAGATAGAGGGAAAAAAATTACCTAAGAAAAAGACATTTATATAATTTGTAACCAGGAGAGATAATGGAGTGGAAGCCATGATAAATAGAAGACCATAACAGTGAAGGTAATGCCAGAAAGGACAAAAAGGGAAAAATACATTAAAAGTGTGAGGTTTACAAACAAAGATTTCTATGGTAATTGCATTAATTGTCACTTTAGGAAAGATAATTAGTAACACTCAAAAATATGTGTCTTAAATTTGTAATCAACTGTCTACTTCTAAAGGCCTTGCAAAAATTTTCACTAGAGTTCCACAGCTCTCTTAGAAAATCAGATCAGTTTACAAATTGAAACATTGTGAATAAGCACTAGTCCTAGTTAACCCAGAAGCATCTCTGTGGCTGAATTCTTAAATAAGTTGAATTATATTTTATTATTTGAACAGAGAACACAAAGACAGCTATTTTAAAAAACTGTATTGAACAGATCTGTCTGAAATACTTATGAAAATCATTATGCATATCTGGACTAAGGATACAAGCTTCCCAAAGATCACAGGCATAAGTAAAGGTGGCCAGGATGTCTATAATCTGGAGGAATGAAACGCTAGAGCAGGCAAGCCATCACCCATCTATCTGTGGTATTTCCTAAGTGCCTAAGATACCTTGATATACAATGTCACCTAACTGAAATACTATAACAATAATTGGCTCTTCCTGTACTTAGACAAGAATGAACATTATACACAGAAAATGGCAAGGGACACTAAAACCAAATGCAAAGGACAAAGGAGAAACACTCAATGGAAACATAATGCATGTAGCAAACACTAATAACTTGAGCTATTGTGGCTTACAGGGAAGTGTACTGAATATTTCCCCTGTGTAGCAAAGGCTGCTGCAGAACTAGGAAAGAATTATTTTCAAATGGTAACAACTACATGAGCACAAAAGATAAAAATTCTGCATATTCTGGTTGGTTTAAATTAAGCCTTAAAATGACCGCAAGTTTTTCAAGAATAAGCATAGTTATGCAAACTAAATACTTACTGTATCTCCTGCCTTCAAAAAAAATGGGAGGAAAACTGGAAATGACTGAATGTACCCACCTTTATCTAGCCCTTGGTGAAGACACCAGAAACATCTTTTCCTGTATAGGAGACGTAATTGATTTTTCTTAAAAATTAAAATTGCACGAGACTGTCAACAACAGAAATGATCAATATTATTAAACAGCATATGAACTGAAATAGATTACTTAAAATTAACTCCAGCCATCTTGAAAATACCAAAGATGCTCTTGTGAATACAGTGCCCCTTCCAGTCTTTCACAGGAAAATACAGCTACTGTTGATATCTACAATCTTGACGGTATGGATAATCACACTCTGATAAGATCATGTCGTCTGGGCACTGCAAAATTACACAGTACTGCAGTCTGCTACATGCTTTTCATTACATACACAAAGACAGAGTAAGCTGCAAATTCTGAAGCAATGCAGCACTCTCTTTTAGAGCGATACACCCATTAGGCTGATGTCACATTTCCTCTGGATTATCCAAATCAAATTTGTAACTAAGACCCAGTGTTTGATAAGTAGACTTGAATATGAAGTTTATTATAAGATTTCAGAGCTGGTGATTGAAAAACAGCTGAATAAGTATGACCAGAAAAGTATTTTAATATATCCATTGTTTATTTCCAGCCTGTTCTAGTGCTCTGGCATCCTAACAGGAAAGAAGTTTTTCCTTATGCTTAGGTGAAACTTCCTGAGTTGTAGTTTGTGTCCATTACCCCTTGTCCTGTCTCTGGGCACCACTAAAGAGAGTCTTGCCCCATCCTCTTAACACCCACACTTTAGATATTGATAAATATTGAGAAGATTCCATCTTAATCTGCTTTTCTCCAGGCTGAACAGCCCCAGGGCTCTCAGTCTTTCCTCGTAAGAGAGATGCTTCAGTCCCCTCAGCATCTTTGTAACCTCCACTGTCTTCCTGTCTTCTCTACTGGCTATTGATTCAGTGCTATTGGAAGAAAAAAAAAAAAAAAGGTTATTTTACATTTTCTGTTTCCTGGAAAGTTTCCTAGGATAGCTTCTCATGAATGACACTTCATTTAGTAAGAGAGCAAACTTTCTTATAGTTGATTGACAATGCATGATGAGAATGGTGCTGAAACTGCAGAAGCCTAAGCTAGTAAATCCATCTACTTAGTGCTACAGAGTACCATGCATGTTTAGCAGAGTGGAATATTTAACATAGTGGCTATGGGTAGCAGTTATCTGACTTCACATGCCACCTTCACTTCTGGAGTAAAGGGTGGATTTTGTTTTGGTTTATTTTTTTTTTCATTAAAAAAAAATCTTCCTATTCTGTCCCCATGATGAAATTACGCCTCAAATAAACCTCATGTTACTGCCACAGAAGTGAATTAGCCACATGTGTGACTGGATTAGCCACATGCATCTGGGTCCATTCAGGAAAGTTAAAATGATTATGTGAGAAGGTTCAAAGAGGAATGCATCAAATAACATTTGCTACACTTTGTGAGGGGAGCATTTTTAGCACTCTAGTGGCACACCCTACCATCCTCTTAATTCCAGAAGGAGACCCTCCACAAGGACATCCATCCAATTTTGGCTTATCTGCTTTATTTCTCAATGTTAAATAAGTTCACTCTCACTTTCTTGAGCATCTCTATGTACACAAGCACTCTGGAAACAATTCACTGCAATCTTTTTCCTTTCCTCTGTCTCCACAGAGACTTATGCAGGCCACAGTTTTAAAGAAAACACAATTTATAAGTCAAAAAAACCCCAAAACTGGTTGGGGGAAATACAAAGTAGATGACAGATTTGTAATATAATATGGAATTTGCATGTGTGAGTGTAGGGGCACACAGGTTAAATTATTGCTTGATGGATTTCCCATAGTAATGAAATATAAGCAGTTATTCTGACCTTTTAAAAGTTGCTCATTGGCACTCTAGTGCTGAAAAACAATCATTAAAAATTATTTTCTGTAGTAAACAGATGGCTCACCTTTGCAAAGGAGCTCTCAGGTGCTCAAGGGCATGGATAATGACTCCTATATTTCCTTATGTCCCACATGCTGGCAATGAGGTAAGAACAAAGGAAAAACAGGCTGAGAGATTTGGGGATGTTCAGCCTGGAGAAGAGGAGGCTCCAGGGAGACCTTATTGCTGCCTTGCAGTACTTAAAGGGTCTATAGGAAAGATGGGAACAATCTTTTTAGCAGGGCCTGTTGTGACAGGACAGGGGGCAATGGTTTTAAGCTAAAAGAGGAGAGATTTAGACTAAATATAAGGAAGGATTTTTTTATACTGAGTGTGATGAAACTCTGGCACAGGTTGCCCAGAGAGGTAGTAGATGCCTAATCCCTGGAAACATTCCAGGTCTGTTTGGACAGGGCAACCTGATCTAGGTTGGAGATGTCTCTGCTTATTCCAGGGGAGTTGGACTAGATGACGTTTAAAGGTCCCTTGCAACCCAAACCAATCTATGATTCTATGAAATAAGAGTGACCCTATTCTGACAAGACTCTTGCTGTCAGACAGCCTTTTGGGCAAGAACAGGTACATGTGATTTATGGCGCCAAGTACAAGGGCAAGATCACCTCCCTGCTCCTGCTGCCCACACTATTCCTGATACAAGCCAGGATGCCATTGGCCTTCTTGGCCACCTGGGCACACTGCTGGCTCATGTTCAGCTGGCTGTCAATCAACAAAAGCACAAAAAAAAGCACAAAAAAGTATTTTGATCATGGATTTGCTAATTCTTTGAAGTAGGAAAACTCCCTTTTATAAGCTAACACTGCCTCTTTGGCATGGCTCTGGTATAAAATAACTTAACTAATCATTTCATGTTAATGATGCAATGAAAATACCACAAGGCTGTCCTTACAGCCCTAATTACTACTAGAGGGATCTAAGGGAATACTTTAGAATACATTCATCCTGTACTCCATACACCATAAATTCAATTAGCAAGCTATGTGTTCATACTTAGATTAATATACTTTAGAGAAATTAATTCTTCATTAGTGACAGATATATTAAATACTTTATTCCTGTTTCTACTAGTTGCTACCCTCATTATGATTTATGCCAGTGATTAATTTGAAAACTTTCATGTAATATAAGATTACTGTTGAGTAGCAAATAAAAGTGAGATTTAGCAGTATATATATTTATCATTCTCAAGAAGCTAACTTCAACAAGTCTGCCTATCTTAAAAAAATACCTTTTTTAGCCACCAAATGTCCAAGCTAGAGGCAACAGCAAAATTTTAACCATGGTAACCTTTTGGATTTCTTGCTTTATTGTCCCAGCTTAAGTATTTTTCTGTGTAGTACATACTCCATCTCTCCCTGGTCTTTTTATTTAGATTTAAACTGTATTTAATTTTAAAAGGCTCAACACAAAAGAACAAGTTGAAACATTCTAAATAATGAAATTAGATCCTTAGGAATTTCTGAGGCAATTAAAAAAAACAACTATGGCCCAAATAAGGAGTTTCATAGACTTGGTCTAAATTCTTCTCTGAAGAATTGTTAAAATAATTGTCTTCCTTCCAAATTTCCTCTTTCCAGGAGGAGCTTGAGTATGCTGTTAAAAGTCAGCAGGCTCATTATTAGCTATAATATTCAAGATCAACATTAACAACTACATTACTCAAGAATGACATTCTTAAAGTAGATTTGCCTTTGCTGAGCCTCCTTTCAACCTGCCACAGAAAGAAACCATGGGTTCTTGTTCTGTTCACTGCAAAGGTATAGAAACTGCATTATTTCACTGTCCACCAGCATAGATTTCTTTTTCTCTTACATTCTATTTATAAATGAAAACAGATGAACTCAATAAAACATAAGTCTACAGAATTATGGCTTTCTTTATTCTAGTGGTAAAGAAGTTTATACATAATTGGCACACAATTGTATCCAATGGTTTACACTTTTTCTTGAACTCGAGAAAAGAAGCACTCTGTTCAGGAACCTGATGGTTTCATTTCAGTGCAATCCATCATATTTTCTGATGCTAGTAAATGCGGATTTACTAACACCACTGGCCTACTACTGTGATGCTTAGGAAAGCTTCCCCATTTCAGCCTCAAGCCTAAAGTGAAGATCAATACAGTGCACCAAGACAACAGATAGCTTATCAATAATAAAGACAGTGTGGCTTAAGAAGATGGAGGCCAAATTCTCCTTTCACATTCCATTTAATGGAGAGCAGAACTCTGCCCTTTGTTATGCAAATACTATATTAGTAAAACTTACCTCTCTATACATTTCATAGTTACATGTCAAGTTTTATTTGAGGTATATATTAGATTTAACATTTTGGTTTCCTGCCAGGACTCAGATTGCAAAAACTGCTTTATATTTTCATTTAATTATTTCTGGGCCAGACAATCAACTATCAAACCTTCTATATACTTCATGAGCAATTAATAAATGCCATTCTAAAACGTGACTGACATAAACATATGGCAGTGCAGTGTGTTTCTGAGACACTAATAAACTAAAAGGTAAACATGAAAAGTCATTCACACTGGCTTCAGAACATAGGCCGGATCTTCAGCTAACATAAAACCATCAACAGTCTGCTGACTTCAGTAGAATGGCACTGATTGAACATGCAATGGGTTTCTGGCTTTTTACTCAAGTCACTATTTCTTTCAAAGCATGACACCACAACACACTCAAAATGCTAATGTTTCATTTGTTACCAGATGCAGTTTTATCTAGCAGTTGACTTCATTACATGGAGGGTGAGAGTAGGATCCAGCTCACCTAATGGTAATTGTGCAAACATTAGACATTCACTTTGATACAATAAAAATAGATCGATAGATAATGGAGAAAGAAATTCATAACCAGAAAGTAATCCGTTGCTTTACCTAAGACATCCATCTTAAGAATGGGATGATGTTTCACCCTATCCTACTTTTCTGCATGCTCCAAGTGCCTAGCACTGATCGCACACCAAACTTTGAAACCGTAACTGTAAAATAATCAAATCAGCAACTTTTCATATTTCTTTTTCTGCAGCTTACCTGGAGCTGCAGAATGTACTTACAAGCTGATTCTTTGCCACATTAGGAATGAAATAGCATTGATCAATATTCTACTTTTTTTTTTTTAACTACATGCCGCTTGTGGAATATTGTGTCCAGTTCTGGGCCCCTCAGTTTAAGAAGGATAGGGAACTGCTGGAAAGAGTCCAGCACAAAGACAATGAAGGGGCTGGAACATCTTCCTTATGAGGAAAGGCTGAGGGAACTGGGTCTCTTTAGCTTGCAGAAGAGGAGACTAAGGGGTGACCTCATTTATGCTTATAAATATGTAAAGGGTGGGTGTCAGGAGGATGGGCTCTTTTTCGTGAAGCCCAGTGACAGGACAAGGGGCAATGGTTGTAAGCAGAAGCATAAGGTTCCATGTGAATACAAGAAAAATTTTTGCCCCAGTTCAGATGCCAGAGCACTGGAACAGGCTGCCCAGAGAGGCTGTGGAATCTCCTTCTATGGAGATATTTAAAACCCATCTAGACATGCTTCTGTGTGACCTGGTGCAGGGAAACCTGCTGTGGGAGTGGGATTGGACTAGATGATCTTTCGAGGTCCCAACTCCTAACATTCTGTGAACTGTACAAGTTGAAAATAGACAGGACGTATAGCACCAATATTTTACAACATATTACTCAAGACGAATCCCCTTAAGAACAGAAAGCAGTACTGCTTCCATCCTAAATTACAATATAGCTGCCTTGAAAACATAAAATGGAAAAAGATTATAAATCACAATCTAGCTTTACGTTCTTTCCATCACAAAGAGATCATACGGAATCACCTTTCCCTTCTTAATCTCTCCTGTCATTCAAAAGAAATTAGTTTTGGAAAATTTTAACAGAATGAATACATTCGTATAGATGAATACAAAAGTCCCACTTTTCAAGTCACTTAGGTCATTGAGCCAAAGACATGCTGTTTTATAATGCACACCTTGTTGTGTGCTGTAGCTTGCACAAAAATATTATTCATGCAGTGTTTGTAATAACATACCTTTAGCATTATGATAATAAACATTGTTAACAAATGTTCTATAGTTGGCAAGGACACTGCTCCACCTTACACTAGCTGCTAGCCTTGCAGAATAAAGTTTCACTTCTTAAATTTAAAAAAAATAATTCTAAACCAGAAGTTTTAAGACATCTTTTTGAGAAACTACTTGGAAACAAAAATGACCACAGGAGGAGATAAAAGACATGAAACCAAGAAAAGTTGCCTTAAAAATCTCAGCTATGTTACAGATCAAATTAAGGTTAGAATTCATCACGAAGTTTTCAACAGTAGTTTTAAACTTGAAAATGCAAATTTGCAAGATTCAAAAAGAGGAATAGAGGATGACAAAAAATGCCTCCTGGTAGGATATTAACTTGACCTGAAGACTCTCTTCCCAAGTATTGGGCTCTTTCCACAGATATCCAGACATTCCCTATCTATCAGTCTACTGGCTCCTCGTATATGGTTGACTCACTCTCTGCAACCATTTCATTTTGGATAATTAAAATTCACTGAAGCAAGGATGTGTAGTCAAAAATCTCCACCTCCCAAGAGAACTCAATGGCACAACCCTTTACTGTGGTCTTTCCCTCTCATTAATACTTTATTTAAAGTGAAACAGGTCCAACAAAAGAGACTAAGAAAGCCTAATTCCAAAATTATCACTGTACCTGCTGGTACAAACACATTCATCTGCTTTGTAGGGGAGAAACAATCATGCCTCTGCTCAAATCAGTGAATAAAAATATAAATTCATAAAACACAACAACAAGCACAATTTAAATTGATTTTTCTAATTACAATCATTTTGAAACTAAAACAATCTGAAAATAAACTGGAAAGAAACAATAACTAGCATTATAGAATCTACTGAAGGCATTTAAGTAAGCAGATGTTACTTTATTTTGCATGGGTGAACCAGTCCTGTCCCTCAGCTTCTGCTCTCATCAGAGCAGGAGCTGCAGCCCTGGCCACCTGAACTTGCTCCAGTATGTTGATATCTTTCCCACAGCAGAGGCCCCATACCAGACTCAGTACCTACACATTGTCTAACGGATGCCAAGTAGAAGGGGGGGAGGGAACCAAAAAAAACCCACCCCAAACTGTTTTCACAACCTACAGGATGTGCTCCTACCTACAGGCACCTGGTCTCCATCACTGCCAGGGGATAATGGAGGCTCACGCTCAGCAACCTGCCTCATCTCTGCACACCCTTCTCATAGAGCTGCTCCCCAGCAAGTCCCTCTCCAGTATTGTTGTGAGGAGTTAATCTTTCCCAACTGCAGCACTTTGCACACGTCCTTGCTGAATTTAACTAAGTTCCTCTTGGCCCTTTCCTCCAGCCTGCCTTGGCCATGCTGGATGGAAGTCCTGATCTTGAGGACATTAACTGGTCACACCAATTTCACGTTTTGCACACCTGATGAGACTGCATTTCATCAGCTCCTCCTGCTGGATGATAAAGATGTCCAACAGCATTCAGTAATAAATAGACATCATTTGTGACTAGCCTTCAGGCAGAGCATGACCCACTACTTCCCTTTGAGCCCAACCATCTATGCATTTATTTGCTAATCTATTTGTCCCTCTCTCCAGATCATAAGGCCCCAACTTGGATATACTCGCTTCTGAGTTGCTATAGTGTACAGCTACATTCTAAAGTCAAATTTGTTTTTTAATTCTTCATATTTCCCAAATCACAAATGATATAAAGGAGATTTAAGGCAAGGAAGCCAATGCTTCTCTAAGATATTAATCTTGCTTGCGGACTATACATCATAATCCATATTCCAAAATGTGACATCTCATTAGGATAATTAGTGCTTGTAGATTATTTCTTCAATTTCCTTCATTGTTTTTTATTTTTATAGTTTAGGTTGCATTATCTTTATTCTATTGTACCATGCCATATGCAAAATATGACCTTTGTCACCGCAGTTAAATACACGTAGTTCACAGTCTCTTTCCAGCTAGGTTTGGTTACTAAGTCTGCCACACTAGAAACAGCATAACTTGGTTCAGGAGATTTAAGCTATATTCCCTTAATACCTAGACTATTGTCTGTGTAAGTATGCAGGCTGCATTGTAACAAATACATTTTTTCATCAGAGATTTTGTCAAAAAAAAATTTAGGCTGAGGTTTACTTTCAATTAGAATGACTTTCAAATTTACTTTGCTTCTGTTTCAGCAAGACTTTGGCATCAAAATCACTCAAAGCAGATAAATAAAATTGCAGTAGATGTCCTATCTAAGGGGAAACTTTCAGTTTAAGAGCCCCAAAGTACAATGTAACGTGTACTATGTATTTTTGACAAAAGCCTTCTATCCCCATCCCCACAAAAGTATTGAAGCTAATATTTCTTTGAGGCTTTGGAAGGCTATTAATGACTTAATGATTATATTAGTTATTTTAATCCCTTCTGAATTTATCTTAAGCATTCTTCTAATTAGATAATCCAGATTGCATGAAAGCTTCTTTTGCTTTCTTTGTATATGTTAAAAATCTTCAAAACAGTAGAATGTATATTTTCATCAGCTAAAGAAAAATGAAGCCAGTAAACTAAACTAGGAGATGCACTGAAAGAACATTCTTGTTTTCACTTATACACAAGGAAAGACTTCAATTGGAGTTGATGAGGCATACTGGAAAAGTTAACATTATCAAAGAACTGATGTTTGGTTCCTGTTGCAAACTTTGGCATACATAGCCTGGTACTACAACTGGTAGTTGATCCACTTCTTGTTGGGAGTGTAGCTTCAATCCTTTTGATCAGCCATTTTAAACATATAATAATTTTAGTATAATGAAAAGATGACCTTTATATTTATACTTGACTCAGTCACTATGCACATAAGAGTAGTATAAGACTCCAAATAAACTCAGATGGATTTATTTGGAAAACTGAAACATTTTACAGCCCTCTTGGTTTTAGAGTCCCTTCTTTCTGGCATAACCTATAGTAGATCTCTGATCTCCTGATGTTTTTCTATTTATAGAAGTATTTGGGTGGTTCTTTTGCTCAGATACTACCAAAGAAATAGCCTAAAAAAAAGTTTTTAAAAAATTATGTTGAGAGGGCCTTTGATCCCATGAGTGACCAAAAGCAAGGTCAGAAGCATGATCCAGAAAGTCATGAGCTTTCTGGTGGCTTTGCAAAAAGAGCAAGTTCAAAGGAAGATGGAGAAGGCAGTCAGGAAGCTACAGTAGTTGTTTTTAGATGAATGACAGCTGGCTGGATAACTAGCTACAGGGCCATGAGAGAACAAATTTCTAGGGAAAGAAAAGGCATCTCTGTTTATTCTTTGGTAATGAGAAGTGCCACCTTTGCAGGATAATTAGTTCAGCTACAAAAAGTGTAGAACACAGAAGCTACTGAGTCTTACCCAAAGTTTTCCTCTTCAGAAGAGAAAACCCCAGCTCCTTCACCTAATCTTGTTTTCAATACAGAAAGAAACTAAAGACTTTTAAACAATAGACTTCCAATCTAGTTCTAGCTGTTAGGAACAAGCTGACATCCCAAGAAAAACAAAGTATCCTGAAGCACTCAAAACTTTTCAAAATGTCAGCTAAGATGGAAACATGAGTCAATTGCCACTATTAGTCTTTGTATTCTAGCCACATACTAAAGAATTTGCTTAACTCTTTGCGACACCTGGACAGTATTTGGCCACAAGTAGAAATTGATTACTATGAACATTGATACTTGTTTCATCTGATGTCATAAATATAACTGGCCCAGGGGATTCACTGCCACAAAAGGAAGTAACAGAATGTCCAGATTAGTCTGTCTACAGTCTAAATATTGAAAACTATGTGAAGATTAAGGTTCATCAATGGGATTACTCTTCTGTGTAAAGCTACTGAAAGAGTAAAATCTCTTTTGACCAAATGCCAGGTTAGGTTCTTTGTGTTCTGCTGCTAGCATGAATCCTCTATGACTGCTTCACTCTTCCATCATTCAACCTCAATTCATTTTTAGAATGCATGTATCATTTGGCTGCACTTTAGAGTAGATGATGAATCATATCTGCTTCTCTCTTACCACATTATATGCAGGTTACCAGGAAAAAAGATTAGTCAGGAGTGCAGACCACAGCATTAAGAGAATAAGTGTCTTGGATTTTTTTGTCAGAAACATTACAGGAAAGCCAGAGATGGGAAGGTCACTTTAGGAAAACAAGCTCATTTGAGAAAATACAAGTATCAGTTCTAAGGTAGAGGGCTTTGAATGGTGTATAGCAATTACTGTAAACCTCATATAGCACCCATCATCAAATTTGAAATATTTTCTAATATTGCACAGATACACTCACACACTAAAGTGACAACAGCATAAAACCAGCAATACGATCAATAAAACAAGACAGAAGCCTACAGGCTCGTCTCCATGTGTATAGTGCAGTTACCATTCAAACTGCAACAGAGATGGGTTAAGTCATTCTCCCCTGCCTGTACCTTCATAAAGAGGTGGTAATTCCGGTACTTAACAATGCTCCACAAAGGAAGTTCCAAAAATGCCACCACAGGCTCATACATCACTGCCTAAACACAGGATGAGCTTAATGCTTGTCACTGTACCTTCTATTAACACTTTCCTTTAACTGCTCAGTTTCCTAGCACATGATTCATTAGCGTCAGAAAAATATCTTGAAATGTTCTAAGACTATTCAAATTATTATTATAATTGGCATCAGCCTAAACTACATTCACTTTTCCAACAGTAAACTGTGAGTATAAGATGTGATTTGGAAGTCCTACATTTCTGGAGAGTGATATGAAAAACATAATACATCTCCCACTTGAACTGGCTTTCTGGTTTGGTTCTGAAAAAAGGCTGTGCTCTGGCTAAGATGAGTCATAGCACTTTCCTTTGCCAGGATCCTATGACATCTTCAGCACCTTCAATTCCTGCTAAGATGACAGCACTTTGATCTTCAACTTCATGTCACCTCAGTAAAACATTTAGGTTTGGCAGTAATTGCTGTTTATTTCCTTTCTTTCTCTTGAAAATGGTAATGTCAAGTCACTGTGTCTCCTTTGCAGCCCTGGATGTTATCAAGACCTTCCTGAAATTTTTCCATCATGTTGTTTTGCCTCGTTAGAAGAATACAAACAGAAATTCTGTCTTGAAGGTGAGCAGCTTTGTTATGAAATCTCCAATCCCTCCCAGCAATCTGCATAAAAATTTAAACATTCACAATTGCTTTTCTAAAGTCACTCACTAGCATTTCCATAAGGAAAAACAAATCATCTTCCCTAATGACCACTAATCATCCTATTGGGGTAAAAAAAAAAAGAATTCTCAAGTCCATTTTTCCTTTGATTTTGTCTTAGGGGAATTGGTTCCAGTTAATACATAGCACACCCCTCCCTTGGCTAACCAGCATTGGTTGGAGGTGATTTATCCAACTGCCATTAACTAGGTAATTTGCCATGTATCATTACACTGCTGACCAGTGATTTGGGAGTCCCAGTAGAATCCCTGGGATGTAAAACTAGTGAGAACCTACTATATGAAAGCTGAAGTTATTATACTGCTCCTCTCTGAGCTATTTAAGCTACTTTTAGGAGACCCTGGAGCTTGCTCCTTAAAGTGCAGTATTTATTTTCCATGACAGTTTCAGACTTAAAAGCTCAGGGCCTGATCCAAAGACTCTTGTAGTCAATGGCAAATTTCTGACCGATTTCCTTTGCATCAAGGCTTCACACACCATCTGCCAAAGTTACAGCCACAATAGGACCCTGTTATAAAGACACAAATGATAGTTCATAAGAGGTGAGCCTTTACACTTACCCCTACTGCTGCTAACAGTTGGGGAGGTGGAGAATATGCCACAAAGCCATTATATTGTCAATTCAAAACAAGTATGTAAGAAGCAAGACCCTTGATTTTGAGTCCTTAATTTTATGATTTGGAAATGGTTTTGTCTCTTGTTCTTTCTCTCTTTTTTACACAGGAGATCATTTGAGGTGTGCCTTTTAAAAAGAAAAAAGTGTATTCTATATGTATTCTGTATTCTATATGTATTCTAAATGTATTCTGTGAACAGAAATATTTTTATTTCAATGGCAAATTACAATGTCCTTTTCTGTCTAACTGTTCAGGATTTTGTAGAGTCATTGCTACATGAAGTTTGCAAGTATCAGCTCTAATTCCTACTTAGTAAGATTTCTTATTAGTTTAAAATAAATAAAAAGCACATATCCAGACCACTAAAGAAAAGTCTATGGCTTCTGTAAATTATCCTGATCTGCAAATTAAGGATTTTAAACCAGAAACAACCGACATTCAAATATTTTACTCTGTTACAGGAAATTTTAAAGCAGCACTAGACATTTTTATACCACAATGACTATGACTGTAATTTTTTCTACAGTACAGAGGCAGTTTACAGAGCCCTGAATCTGTCATTTATCCATTCGGTTTGCTTCGTATTTAAAATCTCATGTTGTACATTTAAAACATCTGCTCTTCTGGTAGTTCTTAGCAACAAGGAGGGAACAAAATCCAAACCCAAGATCATAATATGGCTAAATCACTCAATTTTACTTTCATATTAAAGCTGCTTTGAGGTTTATGAGCCAGAGAAAGTTTGTCTCATTACCAAAAGGAAATGAACATGCACCTTAGAATGACTAAGACTATTCAGAGAAAAGATTGTCATCAGACTGAGAGCTGGTGCTTTCAGTAGTTAGGACTGAGTAATGATATATACAATATGACTAATATTCTCAAGTATTTTAGCCCATTAACTATAATATAAATGAATCTGTGTTTAAGATATTAAATAGTTCTCCTTATCTCTCTCAGAAATGGTATAAGCAGTTCCTTTTATGACCAAACATGCAAAGTTTTCTTTCTAACACGGGCATATAATGCAACCTGAAAAACTAAAAGTACTTTTACAGCTAAAGTAAAACAAACCCAACAAAAACTTATCAAAAGGTAACCTGTTTTTTTCACTGTCAGAGATCAGAACGTTAAAGAAAAACAGGAAAAAAGGTAAAAGGATTGAATAAGTATGAATTTTATGTACGAGATTCATATTTTTCACACAGCAGAATGAAAGCAACATCTTAAAACATTTGTTGTCTATTTCCAGATGACTCATCCTCCTGACTCTAAAGCTAGCAGTAGGATCTTTTAACTTCAATATCCTTGTTTCACACCTGCCTTACAAAAGTGACATATGTTTAAGTTATTACATTATGCACGTGTTCATACAACATACCAGGAGTTCATGTTACTGATGTGTAAAAAACCCAATGGCTTCCTACTACCAGTTAAGCAGGATATTGTGCATACGAGTGCACCACAGCACGACTGCTGGGAAATTAGACACACTACGAACACTTCTTTGACCAGTGCCAATATTTTCCCCTGTGTCTCACTTTTATACTCCACTTGCACAAACTCTTCTGGGTATTGCTCTGCCTTATTGGTAGGGCAGAGCAGCTGCAGACAATCCTTTTTGGAGAGTTCCACAAAAAGGTCTGCTATGCTTGTTAAGACATTTAAGGTGTCTGTTGTATTTAAATCAATTTTTTAAAAAGTAATTGAACGGAGTCTAGTAAGAGAGAAAATTCCACACAAATGAAAAACATGTGGAAATGTTCAATAGGTCAACTATGTAAAAACGTGTTATATACTGTGTTTATAGGTATTTTATTCACAGACAAGGCTGGTATTAGGGTTTTATTGATATCCTAGTGAAAAGCAAGTTAATCTAAGGGTTGCAAACCCCTTTTCTCAGCATTTTAATGCAGACCACAAAATAGCTAGGTAACATACAATTATGTTTTGAAAACCTATTAGCTTGCACTTAATTTACATTATATTTTGATTGTAAATCACTTCTGGCTTTGTATCCAGAATTGCAGGTGACATATACACATATGCCAATCCCAATCACATGCCATATGAACATTTCTGAACTTCAAAGCTGAGATATAGATCCAAACAAAATCAGAATCCTATATTATACTGCAGCCTTATCTTCAGTCAAAAGTGCTGGACATTTTACTGCAGCTAATTACACAATCTAATCCAAATAATACAGCATCTACTTCATTGTGTCTGGGAACATCAATATTTGGCCAAAAGCAACTAGGCCAAGTTTAAAGATGGAAGTCCAAAGGAAAAATCTACCACACAGCAAAGACCTTGTGGGTGCAGAAACTTCTACACCCAGAAAACAACTTTAAGAAAGGGGGAAATTAGCACCTGTAAATAATCTTTATCAGTGAAACCAATAACGTGATAGTGAATACAACATGATTTAAGCATGGTAGTGTACTAAGACCTCTACTATTTTCTTCATTACGTGGTGGTTTTAACCACCCTGCACTCGACAGGCTTGTGGAGGAGCTCCTGAAATCCTTTGCAAATTCCTTTTAGACCTTATTAGACTTTCGACTTTTTTAATCTGAAAGCAATCCATATTTACATAGTTGAGGAACTGTATCAATGCAGCATATTATACTTATATTTGCCCCTAGAATTCATGCCAGTCCTGCAGAGAGCATAGCCATCAGTTAAGTACTGCTAGGGACCATTAGGAATCTCTGTACGTCACACAGGATTCACTTTTAACTATCAACTTGGTAACTGTCCTTATCTAGCTATAATAGCTATGCATTTAAAAATCTAGAGGTCCTATATTCCCCATTAGGAGTGGGTCCAGAGGAGACCACAAAAGTGATCATGGGGCTGGAACACCTTTCCTACGAAGAAATGTTGAAAGAGTTGGGGTTGTTCAGTCTGGAGAAGGGAAGGCTTTGGAAAGACCTTATTGCAGACTTTCATTACTTAAAGAGGGCTTATAAGAAAGAGTGGGACAGGGTTTTTAGCAGGCCCTGTTGTGACAGGACAAGGGGTG
The DNA here is from genome assembly GCA_013399015.1 of Galbula dea. NCBI lineage: Eukaryota > Metazoa > Chordata > Aves > Piciformes > Galbulidae > Galbula > Galbula dea. The sequence goes on from VWZX01007337.1 coordinate 263,077, forward strand.
ATGGTTTTAAACTAAAAGAGGGGAGATCTAAACTAAATAGAAGGAAGACTTGTATGCTGAGGAAGGTGAAACACTGGCATAGGTTGCCAAAGAGGTGGTAGATGCCTCATCCCTGGAAACATTCCAGGTGAGGCTGGGCAGGGCTCTGAGCAATCTGATCTACATGAAGATGTCCCTGCTCACTGCAGAGGGGTTGGATTAGATGACCTTTAATAAGGTTACTTCCAACCCAAAGCATTCTATGATTCTGTAGGGAATGCTTGAGCAACTGTGGCAGGAAGTTGTTAGCTGCTGAGCTCACGACTCTGAAATCTGCTTTCCATTTACACCTGCTCCAGACAGAGTCTGTATACCAGAAACAAACCTTTAATTAAGGTTGGGAGGTGTGACTGCAGAATACAGGAAAACATTTGTGAGTTATGTCCTTTCTCCAACACTGTTTAAGAATTTTAAATTGCACCATTCATGACCTTTATCTGAGAACACTTATTTCAAACACATCTAGAACTACGAAAAAGTGTGCAAATGAATGTGTTGCTTTTTAAACTGCTATTAAGGGTAATTTTTTTATGATAAATTCTTTCAATAAAATCCTACCACAGGAATATTGATTATAAGATACGTTTCTACTAAACGTACTTATTTATATTTTCCAGGGTAAATTCTAAAAGTCATCACCCCACTTCCTCTTCATAGTCATTTCAGAGAGAATTTATTTACTATGTTTTTTCTTTAAATTATACTTAAGAGCTGAATAATAAATCATTATCCCACTTTCTTCTTCAGTCTTTCCAGTGTTTAAGATATCGTACCATGACTGTCCCCTCTACAGAGGCTGTACCTCAAATACTGTGTTCAGTTCTGAGCCCCTCACTACAAGGAGGACATTGAGCTTCAAAAGCATATCCAAAGAAGAGCAATGAAGCTCTTGAAGGATCCAGAGAACAAGACTTACCAGGAGCAGCTGAGAAAATGGGTTGTTCAGCTGGAGAACAGAAGGCTCAGTGGAAACCTTCTTGCTCTCTACAACTACCTGAAAGGAGGTTGTAGAGAGGTGGTGCACAGTCTCTTCTCTGAAGTAACAAGGGATAGGACAAGATGAAATGGTCTCAAGTTCTACCAGGGGAGCTTTAGGTTAGGAAACATTAGGAAAAATTTGTTCTCCAAAAGGGCTGTCACAAGCACTGGAACAGGCTGCCCAGAGCAGTGGTAGAGTCTTCATCCACTGAGGGTTTTAAAAGATGTGTAGATGTGGTGCTGAAGGACATGGTTTAGTGGTGACTTGGCAGTGGTGGGTTAACATTTGGACTTGATGATCTTAAAGGTTTTTTCCAAACTGACACTGTGATGTCTATGATAAAGTAGATATACGTGTACACAGGACTTTTTTTACCCTCCTCATCTTGCCCAGTACCAAAATCGCATGCAAGTTTTATTACTTCTCTCAGAAAATAATCTGGGAAACTGCTTCCCAGATGCTTTATTAGCCTAGGCCACAAGTATGGCATTTCATGGTATCTCAAGGATCAAGTCACGGTCCAAATGCACCTAAGCTTCTTGTTAATTGAGCTTTATTAGGTTTTTCAAAAGTTGCATGATTCTCCAATATTCTGATCCAATAAATTTCCTGTGCTGACGTGCTTAGGCTATTTTTTAAACAGGTACTTCATTTACTCACCTGTAGCTCTACATGTATAGACAAACCAACTTGGACTCTAGCTGATGGGGAATGAAAGTGACAAATTTCAGAAGGAGAGACAAATGAAAAAAAGAAGATTAATCAGAAAAGGGAGGTAATACATTTGCTTTTAACACACATTTCCAACATCCTTGCCCACTCTTCTATTCTTACCTTTTCTTGAACTTTAAACAGTCAATCTATAATTCATGAGACTGTTTTCTAAAACATAATTACTTTCTGCTTGGCCATGTTTCCTTCCACCTTTATAATTTTAACTTTCAAAGTCCTCAGAAAGTCCCATTTAAATAAATATTCCACAAATAAAATTAAATTAAATGTTATACATGAACTACAAATCTCTGATAATTTGGGCAACAGTTGATGTCACTGATGACAAAGATCAAGTATAAGAAGGCTTATGAGCTGCTTATGTTCAGTCTACACAAACTTCTGAAATGCTCCATAAAAGCAGACATATTATATGACTTTACATAAGCCTTCTAAAGGAAATCAGTTTGGACAAATACAAGGCCCAAGACGAGTGATCCACCGTCTTGTGACACGTGCACAACTAAATGAACATACTAGTGTCAGCTTCTACACAGAAATGTACTTGCAAAAAGTGCAGTGAGGGTCACCACTCATCATGCATAGATATGAAATTTGAAATGCAAAAGAGATTTCAACAGAGGAGCAAAGACAAAAAGCCAGTGAGGAGAGGATACTATATATCAAAGAGAAACACAAAACGAAGATGGGGGAATATTTCAGAGACTGAAATCAATACAAGATTGGACAGATAATGAGAAGAATCACATGGTTCAATCATCTGGAGTAGAGTTTGGTACAGGGCATATTATTTGCAACAGTGTTCTGACGGTTGAAACTACACAAGCTTACTTTCTGGGATTTGATCTGAACAAGACTTTCAAAAGCAACTCTGCTCTTTCTGAATTGAAAAACACACCTCACATTACTCTCAAAGCAACCATTTAAACCACACACATTTTATTTCTTACAACTTCCATTCAACTCATTTATGTGGGTAATGGGTGAGCTACAAGAATTTTTGGTAGCCTTATCAAAAGATACTTTAAAATACAGATACTGAGAATAGGAAATCTTATAATGAAAACCATGATACACAGCTAAAAATCCTGAAACCAAACTGTTTTCCCTTAACATCTGGCTTCCTTTTGCACGATTTTATTTCCATAATAATAAATAAGCCAGGTTTAGGAGTGCCAGTTTATTAAGTATTTAAAAATAGCTAAGCTACAGCAGCTGCCTAGATCTCACAGCACGTCCAGATAGACCAAATGTTCCCTGTTGGTAGCAGTATATTCAAATACAAGTATTACTATTATAGATTGATACTAATAAACACAAGGTTTAATTTTAAATGGGGCTTAAAAATCCATTTCCTTCCCTTACCATTTGGTATTTATTTTTTAGCCACTGAATATTCATGGACAGTTAGCAAAAATCTAAAACTTTTCATCACTTTGCAGTACTGTTGAAGGCTTTGGATGTAACAGTACAATATTTCTGAATTGAAGTTATTTTTCAGGAATCAACTAAGTAAATACATACCATTTCTGCATATTTTTCTTTTCAAATATTCATTTTAGTTGAAGTCTTAGTTTTCAATTCCTATCATCTGCACTGAGGCTGAGGGGCTGTGAAAGAACAAGGGTTTTAATGTCACCACTCACTCCTTAATGCCTTAAATAGACATTTTGCTCTTAGCAGCCTAAGAAGATTATTAAAAATAAGATATTTTTCATCTGGATATAGCTTATAAAATGCATAGACTCCATTTTGGAAACTAGGTAATGTTCACAACAAGCTATTTCAGATTTTTGAACCTTCGCGTAGTCATTTGGATTAGCCACTAAGAATTTTATAGAATCATGAAATGTTTGGGGTTGGAAAGGGCCTTTAAAGGTCATCTAGTCTAACCACCCTGGCAGTGAGCAGGGACATTTTCAACAAGATCAGGCTTCTCAGAGCCCTGTCCAACCTCACCTGGAATGTTTCCAGGGATGGGGCTTCTACCACCTTCTCTGGGCAACCTGGGCCAGTGTTTCACCACCCTCAGTATAAAAATTGTCTTCCTTCTTTCTACAATAAATTTCAAAAAGCCAAAGTTTCCTATAGCATTCTATATATCATTTTAAAAAGCATTAGAAATAGTGATTTGTTATCTAAAACTGATAAACGCAGAATACCAATCAGAATCAGATTGTATAAAAAAGTATTACCTAAATAATTACCTAAGTAATTACCTGAGTTGAGACACTATTTTTAAAGTTCTGTGTTATTTATTTGATACATGCTCTTCAAGCTGCTATCTCACTAAAGGAAGTTGACGCTCCTTGGAGCGCTTGCCATTCCTTACCTCCACACTCCTCACACCAGAAACGCTCACTTTCTCCAGACCTGCCTACAGTCTGCTTCCTTAACCTATTCCAGACAAAAAAGTGAGGTTAACATCAGAATTTTAATGACTTTTTTTTTCTAAGCAAGGCCATTTTACCTGAAGCAGTTTAGATGTCATTCATCACTCAGCATCACTCACAAGTCTAAATTGTTCCTAATCTCTGACAACAAATGAGAGCGGGAAGAGGGAGAGAAAAATTATGTGTATCTGTGGAAAGGTTACAGATTATTTCTTTTACTGACAAGCAGAATATCAAAGACTGGATATCTGTGACCTAAAACATTGGACAATTGCACTTGTGAATTCTCATAATGCATATTTCAGGGAACAGAAATTTTGGGGAATGAAAGTCTGTCTCGATTGGTTAAGTCATCAGATGCCAAGTGTTAGAATTGCTGGTTGTGTTTCCCTGTTTAATCTCTTGTTGAGGGAGTCCCGAAGGCACTCTTTAATTGTGTTTATATAGCAAAGCAGCGATATATAACATGTGGCAGTACAAAAATATTTTCATGCTGATTATATAGCTTTGTATAACTCCGATTAAGGGACTTGTCCTGTTTTAACTTTACAGCTAGACTTTTGAATTTATGTGTGAACTTGTAACTGAGCACTTGCAAAATTTGCATTCACATATTTAAAATATACTAGCAAAAATTTATGTGGTTTATTTTGCTTTTATTTGCAGTTCTTTTACATTATTAGATTAAAAGAAATTTTCATTTAAATCTTAATTTAAATTTCTGCTGCGCATTTATGCATGTACCTTCACAAACAAAAGCAAGGCATTCCCCTGGTGATCACCTATTCAGGTAGCAGACTAAAGATTAACTGCAAGCCTCTGAAGAGATCCAATTCTGGATATCTCTTAAGAAAAGCAGATTGCAATCGTTTTATATTTTAGCCACTTGTTGCTACAATGCTGTACAGTTTCCAAGCACAAATTACATTATCAGTCTTTAATCACAGTATATTCTATTCTCACAGTAGTTACAGTTACAATTTACCATGCAAACTACTATACAAAAAAAACATTTTCTTTTGTAAAGCCTGACAAACATCTAAGAATTTGGGTTTGTTTGCTTGTTTTAGTTTCTTAATATTTCACAGAAATAGAATCACAGAATCATTAGGGTTGGAAAGGACCCTCAAAATCATCTAGTCCAACCGATAGCCCTACACTACTCTTACCCCTAAATCATTCCCTGAAGAAACACATCAATCCTCTTCTTAAAAACCTCCAGGGATGGTGACTCCACCACCTCCCTGGGCAGCCTATTCCAATATCTCACCACTCTTTCAGTAAAGAAATTCTTCCTAATATCTAATCTAAACCTACCCTGGCTCAGTTTAAGCCCATTCCCTCTAGTCCTGTCACCAGTCACAAAGGAGAAGAGGCCAACACCCGCCTCCCTAGAATGGCCTTTCAAGTAGCTGAAGAGAGCGATAAGGTCTCCCCTCAGCCTCCTCTTCTCCAGGCTAAACAACCCCAGCTCCCTAAGCCTCTCCTCATAAGGCCTGTTTTCCAGACCCCTGACTAGCTTAGTTGCCCTTCTCTGCACACTCTCTAGTAGCTCAATGTCCTTCCTAAACTGCGGTGCCCAAAACTTGTATAACTTCAGCATTGTTCAGAGAAGTCCTGCGCTCGACCAAGAAAAAACTCTCTAATAACTGCCATCATAAATAAAAGGTAACTGTTTCAGATTGCTATCTAACAAATTCACCTTATTTTACAAACATTCTTGGAAGGAACATTAAATACAATTTGTTTTGTAGTGCTGGAGTAGTATGAGCTACATTTGAAGCTGCAAAGCCAGAGGAAAAAAAATCAGTTCCCCATAAATCTATCAATTAGTTCCTATGTTGCAGCACCACAGTATGAAAAATGAGAAAGGAACCAAATCCCTGCAATAGAACTAGTCTGAAAAATGAAAATTTCTTGGATTTAACTCCTATCAACAGACTCCACACACAGCAATATAAAACATTGATTTTTCAAGTAAATAAAAGGCCTCTCAAGCCTCAAAAGTGGAAACAACCACATAGTCCTTAAAAAAACAACTCAGGTTTTGTTTGTGAAGACATAGCTAACAGAGCCCTTGAAAGTCTTGTGTGCATCTATTTTACATGAAATATCTACTCTTATGTATGAACTGTATGTATAAGCGTTTCTAGATACCCCAGTACTATATACTACACAATTAGACTGATTTCAGTTCAACAGTGTTAAGGATTTTCTTAATCTATTCTGAATTTGGTAATAATGATAATTACACTAGATGTTATATTGCTTAGTATGTATAACAACTTACCCGCAGTATTTTCTTAAGATACAGTTGTATAGCAGATAAGGTATGCAAGCAAGTGAAAGCTACTCCAGCACATTCCTACAGACTTCGTGACATAGGGATCACACATGTGGCAGGAGTCAGGTCTCCAGAAAACTACAGATTTTTTTTTTTTTCTCACTTTTAAGAGATATTATTGTAAGTAAAGCTTACAGAACTAAACAATAAGCTGACAGGAAACATTTCTGTTCAAATGATCCTATACAGCCTTTGCAGAGACCTCGAAAAAATTGTAACCAATATCATGCAACAGTAGACAGCTATCAGAAGTTCATCCTCAGTGGCTTGCTTTGGTTTCCACCACTGCCAACACCCATTTGAAGTCAGTTGTGCCTGTCTGCACATTCCCTGTGCCTGTGCTACTTTCATACTGCAACAGAACATATCAAAGTCTTTGCACACTATTTGCAAAAGCAGTTTAATAAAACCAAATGAGCCAGTAACTTTTTTTAAAGAAACAGCAGTCAGTGCAAAATTCCATTACATCTCAAATGAATTTAAGAGCTCAACTCCCTTAAGGTCTTCAATGTTGGTTAGCCACACACCATTTATCAAATCAGTAACTATTTGATCCCCACTTGTGTAAAAAAAGATGGGCACTTAGAGGCAGCTTCAGCATCTGAAAGTCCATGCTTTACATATATCAGTTGAACATTATATATGGTGCCTCCACAGTCATTACCTAATAACTACTTTATTGCTTCCTGACAGGGGCCTCCTCCACTGTACCACAACCATTAAATAATACGCTCAGGCTCCCACACCTCTTCTACATCATGGGTCTATCACTGGATCACTAACCAAGCAGTTGTCATCCTTAACTGGTAATGGTTCTGAAAAAAGCTGAAGACTAGACCAGGTATGATTTGTCTTTTCAGAAAAACTCCAGAGAATTGTCATATACTGCAAATAAAATCAATTAGGTGTACCTAAAAATTTCTTTCACATAGTGACTGTAAAAGTAACTGCAAAAATAGTTCTAATGTGCCTTTCAGGGAAGGAGATACTTGAAAAGTGGATGCTCCCATGTTTTTCAGGACAACTTCTTAGGCATGGCTTTTCAATGCCTTCTAGGCAATTTTTCACTCCTCGGTTCAGCAATTCTTCTCATGCTTCTGTAGGAAAAGTGATTGCTGTTCTTACCACCCAAACAGTAATAGCATGTAACATTCAACACGACAGCAAAGAACGCAAATGTAGCAGGCAACTACTCCCTCAGCATAGATCAGCAAGAAAGAAACTAACAGCAGAGCCTAGAGGTTGACCTCAGATTGTTTTGTAACATAAGCACTTTCCACCCAAAGGGCAAAAGTCAAGGAGGGTTTGATTGTGGAGTCAAAATAGTCCCACCACTCTGTTATTTTAGCCTCCCTTTCTTCCTCCTGATTATTCCATTCAACATAACCTGCAGCATTTAATGATAAACCTGCTAGCATACAATTTATAGAGAAACAACACTTGACATGCTGGCAGCTACTTATGTTTTTAGGCAGTCAAAAGACAAAACAATACTATAAATAGTGACTCCATGGTGTCTAGCCCTACCTCCCCCCCGCCTTGTTTTTTTGTGTGCGCATGGGACACGAAGGCTTGAAGTGGAACAACAAAGAACAGTTCACTTTCCCAAAAGGACATAAGAGATGCTTTTTCAGAGAACTGAAGGCAGCTTGTAATGCATGGTTGACTGTGAAAATAGGGATGGTAAGATCAAGTATCTTTGTATATATTGAAGAACCCAATGCCACTGAGTTCATGCCACTAATTAAGAACTATATGTACTCGTATGTGGTTTAAACAAAACAAAGATTATTCCATTATAAGAATAATTAAAGGCAATAATAACAGCTTAGACAAGTATAAGAAAATCAAAGAGAAAGCAAAAGGATTAATCAGCACAGAAATTACTTCCCTATTCTCATGAATCTGGAAAATACCAGTAACTGATACGTGGATAAAATCACAGAGAAAGTGAAAAGTATTTTGTGATTACACTGTCAATCAGTGGTACAACTTATTTTTCAAAAGGAGTACCTCTAATATTGCTATGTGAGTACCTTACACATTGTATTATTAAATGGTCTAACTATTCTGCTTTTATAATTAGACAAATTAAGGCACAGAAATAAACCACAAATTGTAAACAGTGCCACAGCACTAATTCAACTAATCAAACATTTCCAACTCCAATGTTCAAAATTTCAAATTGTTATTCCATCACTGATATATCAAAAATAAGACACTTTCCCTTCAAATTTTAATTTGTAGACCAATGCTGACCACCCTCTCAGATTGGACAAATAGTTTTTTTATGGAGTCACACAAAGGTCATATTCAGCGCTGTATTTGACTTTCCCTTTGTGTCCAATAACATGGCCAAGAAAGAGCTGAAGCACCTCCAAGAAGGTATGAAGGAGCAAGTGAATACTGTATTAAAAACAAATAATAATAATACCTATTGCAGTCTGCATTCTGGAAAGATTATGGGCAAAGAAAATGGTCTCATACATTTCTGTGATTCTGTGATTTCAGCCAAAAGCAAGTATGTTCAAATCACAAGAGACGTGCACTGGAAAAAAAACAAAACACTGGTGCACAGAGAATTCTAATTTAAACCAGAGAAAGTAAGGAAACAATTACTTTGCATAAAGAAATGAATGCAGAAAAGAGAAATTTGAAATTTCATCACAATTTTAGACATTTCAAAAGAATTCTGTTTTTTTTTCTTTTTGTTTTCTTTTTGGTTTTTTTTCTTTTTTTTACTTTGTTATACCTTAGGCAAGAAAAGAATAGGCTTTGTTCCATAGACACCCTTACTCCTCTTACATGTATCCTCCATCTTTCTCAGACTATCTGCTTATTTTCTAGACAAAATAACATTTTTAATTGCTTATGAAAAAAATAACAAAAAGCGGGTAGAAGAAAAAATCTGGATTTACACATCTTTAAAATATCTAAGAAAGAAAAACATCATTAAAAAAGAATCTCAGCTGATCCCAACAGTGGGTTCTACATGCCTATACGTGGATAAATCATGAGCCTGTAAGAACCTAATCTGATTTTTGTAGAACAGCCTGTGTTTGCAGAACTGAAATTTATAAAATCAAATTTTTTTAATAATAGGAAAAAGGATCATGTTTGATTTAGAAACTCATTAGAATACTTCTAGAAGCTACAAATTACATTATTACTTTAGTACATAGCACAAAATTCAGCCTCTATGGAAACTTTTTTTTTTTAATTTAAACCTTGAATCAGTAACTCTTAAGTAGTTTCAAAATCCAACTTGTTCACAATCTATGGTTAACATATGGTGACAACTGAAGTTGACCATAAAAGAATTATTCAATTTAAACACAATTGAGAAAGACATTGGCCTTCTGAGAGAAGAAAGTGCACTTACAGACAGTGGTAATAACTTGACTTGGCTCTGACATCAACTGGAGTGAGTATTCTTGTGTGCTGGCCATATGCAGGCTGCGTAACAGCATTAGAACTATGAAGAAATAGCCAAGGGACTCATTTATATTTGGTTTTGCAGATGACACAATTTAAAATGAGGATCCATAGGGTGCATGGCTGTAAATCTTTGGCTGAAAATTACACGTGTAGACAGAAAGCAATGGAATTACTGCAATACTTTGAGCCTAACAATCAACATCTCAGAGCTCCTACAGCATCAGTACAGGGTGCCAAAGATACAAATCACTAGCCTGAATGAAAATGAAAATGTTTTATTCGTGTAAAAATACGAGAAACTACAACTTAGAGAACAAAACGCTCACTATATCCAGCTGATTTATAAGGGGTTTTTTTTAAATCTATGAAACAACAGTGTTTTGCAATAAAGGGTGTGAGTTATCCTTTGCTACCAGTGTGCATAATAATACATATCAAAGGGTTTAGGAATGGTCTGTTTGAAGATATCCCTTAGACAGTCCATAAAGTAAAGCAACACTTACTGCCATTTCACTAATCCTACCCACACTGCCTCCATAAGAATCTTAAAAGGCAGGCAGGCTCACCATGATATCTTAGCACAGCTTTATCAGAAAGACACTGCCATGAGTCTCCTACTCTTGAAACAAAAACATTTTATGATACTATCTAGAATATTTTACAGAGTTTACAGTAGTAATTAATAAATAATGAATTATACAGTTATACAAGACAAGAGAATCCTAAGGGTCTCTGCTCAATTCAGCCCCACCCGCAAGCCTTCTCAGTGATCTGGAGAAGTCTTTAAAATGCTCCCTGCTTGTGGTCTATGTTCTCCTGCAGTAGGATATCATGTGAGTACTCTGAAGCACAGGATGTCACCAAGACCCAGAACTTATATATATATTATATATATATTTGGTGTTAGTCCCCCAAAAGATACTTAAGTAAATTAAGCCTCTTTTGGGGCAATGGAGTAAACTTTCTCCATGGTGTAAGAAGTAATAAGCAGAAGCTTGTAGTAACAGCTAGTACTATCCCCTGCTAGAACTTAGGTAGCATACATCTTGGAAGATCATTATCTATCTGTGCAAGATGCATGTGCACATCTACCTTCTACAGTGCCAATCTAGAGGACATTATCACTGTTGCAGAAGCAGGAAACAGGAATCAATTCCTTTTTTAGACCAGATCAAAACCATGCTGTGCTCCTCTCAGAATACTAAACTGTGAGGCTCCTGGCCATTTTCATCTTTGAATCTCCATTTACAGCTCTGAATCTTCATTTTCATCACATTAGGCATTTTATGGCACTATGACAATACCAACAACCACCAGTGAAAGGTCTGTCAGAGCAAATTTAGTATATTTTGGTGATGTGTGGTTCCCAATTGCTTCTTAAGCAGTTTCTCTTACTGACTTATGAAATCTGGTTTTTTCACAACAAATTAGATAGCTGTTGGTTACCAAGTCTTTTTGCAACATGAAAAGGGTCATGGTTTTAAACTACAAGAATGGAAGTTTAGACTAGGTATAAGGAAGAAATTTTTTTTGCATTGAGGATGGTGAAACATGGCACAGGTTGCCCAGAGAGCTGGTAGAAGCCCCACCCCTAGAAACATTCAAGGCAAGGTTCAACAGGGCTCTGAGCAGCCTGATCCAGTTAGAGGTGTCTCTGCTTACTGCAGAGGGATTGGACTAGATAACCTTTAAAGATCCTTTCCAACCCAAAGCATTCTATGAAAGATAGTGCAGATTACGGAAGTTCTGCTTTACTTCTGAGGAACACCTTTGCCAGTGCAAGCTAAAAGCTTCAGTGGAAAAATAACAACTTACTTGACCATCTACCTCTTTATCCACATCAACCTCAGTCCTCAAACACTCTAATTACAATGGTATGACGCAATCGTACCTCAACTCTGTCCTTTGGGAAGAAGTATCTATTAGGGTTGGATGAAGGTACAGTCAGTAAACATCTCTATTGTAGCTTTACATTGTACATACCTGTTAGTGGTCCTTGTTGGATGGGAAAGTGTAGTTTGGAAGAGGAAAGGTTACCACCTCATCTACACTCCTCTGCTACTGGCGAAGCAGTCCTTTTATTTCAACCATGGGACAGAAATGGATGGAATATACAAGATCTTACTGGCATTTAGAAGATTTTTCCCAGCAGTAGCTGGTTGCTACAATTGCTTTAGGCATGAAGAATTTAAGAAGTTTTCTTGTAACCCCCACATGGGAAATGACAAACTCTGAAAACTGCTGGAATTTCCTGATAACCACAACATCCTGCCCTGCACTTTAGAATAAACAATGTTGACAGCAACAGTACACTAGAAGTAGACTTTGCCAGTTTGATGCAGCAACAGGGAACTTCCACCGAACACCTTTCCTCACTAAAAGAACTGATATGGGTGCCATGAGCTGTTCCTGACACACTCATGCACATTCCCACAGCTACACAAGTGAGTACATTTAGAAGAACAGAGAATACACAGCAAAACAGGAATATTTTAAAGCTTAAAGCCATTCTTATTGCTTCTTTCATTACACATCTTTATGACAAATACTAAAATCAATCATTTCTTCAGACTATCTTTATAATGTAATTACACTAAACTAAGATATCATGTACTGTATAAAACCATGGAGAGAAAAATAATACTTAAAGTATATTTCTCTTTTAGCCCACCTTTACCCCAAAATACAGGATAGAATTGGCTTTAACTTTTCTTTTTAAATCAGCATACACTCTGGATAGTACTGCCAGAAAGACCAACAGATACCATAACCTCAAATACACCCTTCATACCTGTACAGTGTTTGCAATAATAATGTACAATTAGAATAGCATTATATGTGACAATAATTATCAATAATAATACCTATATTTTAAAAATCAGAAGTATGACATGTATACTATCTTATTTTTATCTATATCCCCACCATCTCTATGGAAGCCTGAAAAGAAACTTCACATATCAGCTTCTTGCTATATTATCAAGCAACATGTTTCATAAGGCCTACATTCAATTTCTTTCTTCACCTTTTTCCAAATTAAACTCCAAGAGCCAACTAAAAATAACAAGCAGTGAGCAAAGGATGATGGTAGCATCAAATAGACACAAATGCTCACAAACATCAACTGCTTCCAGAGGATGAGGGTTGCAGGCCACCAGCTCCATCTGGTCACACTAGTCACAGACAAAGAGATGAATGGAGTTGGAAAATGACTTAAGTATCTTAAGTAAGGCCTTGTTGGGAAAGGTATAATAGAAAATGGAAATCTAATAGCTAATAAAGGCCAAGAATCAGAGAGGACATATATTCAAACCAGGATCACACCTTCTGATCACTTTTAGTTGGACTAAGCCAGGCAGTTAATTTTGAACTACATTACACTAACGTGGCACTTCTGTGAAGTCCAAATCCAATCCCTGGTGTTTAAGTAATAGTGCCAGACAGACCAAGTCACTCGTGCCTTCTGTCAGGATGTTAAAACGTGCTACAGGTCTCAGACCTGGCCCAGCAGAAGTTTTCTTTGACCACCCGAGCCAGTGAAGGTGGCAGGCAGGGAGTGTGTGCTGATGTGCCTGCCACGGGGAGAAATTGAGTCACTGCTCACCCCGCCAGCTGGATTCAAGCACAAGTTTAATAAACTGGTTCACTGCAGCAATCATGCCTGGTTGCTGCTGGCACAAAATGCTTTCATCTCTAAATGTCACAGGCAGGTTACTGTGGGGTTTTTTTCCTTCTTCAGTAGGTGAATAGGAATGCGAAGATTCCAGTCACAAAAACCCACAATGAAAAAGAACAGAAAAATAGAATCTACTTCTGATATTGTTTGATGTTGGCATAAACTGGCTTCATGATTCTAGCTCTACATGAGGAAAGGGAAGCAACAAAAATAAGCCTATACTCTGTGATCAGTTACAATAGGTGTAATCTTGGAATTACTTTCAATGCAAGTTCATTCTGCAAAGGTTTTCTTGGAATGGGTCAGAAAAATACCAGGCAAAGAAGGAACTTCTTGTCAGACAACCTGAAGAAACACACCCAGACAAATGAGATGTAACCAACTCATTTCTTGCCAGGAAAGTTGCATGTAAATGCCACTGAAAATCCTCAAGAAACCATAATCTGTGCTGCCTCCTGCTTTAGTAAATTCTTTCTCTGCTTGGGATTGGTCAATTTTGAACTATATTGCACTTCAGGAAAAGAACTGATCTCTAGATGCTTGTAAACGCTATTTAGACCTTATTCAGTAGCAGAGGGACTGTTATAAAATCTGTTTTGTCTAGTTTGCTGTGTCATACAAAATAAAGGCCAAAGAAAATGAAGATGAAGGATTGTTTGTCATTCCTCAGCCATCAGGTTGCACATGTCCACTGACCGCTGAACCTTTTTTATTTGCAATGGCAGCAGGGAACAATAACAGTTCTCCAACAAAAATGGAAATAGAAAGAGTTGCAGCATCACACATAACCCTCCCCCCCAACATCCTTTTAACGATCAAAGGAAAGAAGATAATTATATTGTGGTTCATTGTGGATAATGAAATCCAATGTTCAGGTCATCTTCTTGCCTGCTTGTTGGACGAATTAAGTTAAGAGAAAGTCCCAATTTCCCACTTAAAAAGTTTGTGCAATATTCAAAGATAATTTATACTTTACTTATCCTCTTCCAACAAAGAAATAGTACAGATACAAAACAGGCTTTTAAAATGTGAAGATCATAAATTTGTTCGTATTTAAAAGGAAAGAACATTTGTGTATTTTCATACACTTTTCCAGCATCTCAATAAGAAAAATTACTTCCTTTGCTCCAGTTCATTCCAGATACAGGTCAGGTTTGTCTCTCAACTAATTTGCCTCACCATGGCCTCATTAAGTATCACCAAGCTTTTACAAGGCTGTTTGAGCTTTGAATATTGCCACGAGGGCAAAACTGCTTCAGTATACATCAAGGAAACACTGAGGAACTTGGGTATTTGAGTTTTAGCTGCAGCTGAGATTTAATAAGGTCTTCTTTCTTTGTGATAAAAATAATTTTCTTTGAAACATAACAAAAGTATAACTTCATAGGAGCAACCAGCAAGTGTAGCAAGACAGACAGAGGCATTCTGGGTGTCATTGCCAGACTAGACAGGCATGCAAAAAATACTGTGCTCTGTCTCAGAAGGTTCATTATATAAAAACATACAGAAAACAAAATAGAACTCAGTCAGCATTTTCTGCCAGGAAAAATGTTACACAGCTTACCAGCTACTGTGAATAAATAAAACCAAAAAAAACAATTAGGTGATTCAGGATCTAAATGTCTCCTCAAAAAGAGCTAGACTGGGATGGAGTCAAGTGGTTATTAACAGGATTATCAAAGATGACTTATGCCAGTTCTGTTCCTCAGAGTAGGAAATACAAGTGCCTGCCTCAGTGCCTTCTTGGACAACACATCAGATCTTTTAGTGACCTTTTAACTTCTCTTTCCTAAACCCATTTGTATATCAAAACTTTAGACTGATTTCTTTTGTTAAAATTATGACAATCTGTGTTAAATGAATGATGTTTTATAGAAATGGTTAAATCTAAAACGATAGCAGTAAACTTTACCCCTATAGACACCGTGGGGAGTCAGGTGCTGCATTTTAATCAAACAGGCCAACTGTAATCACAGCTCAGAGACAGGTGTGCAAATTTTGCCTTGGACCAAATGCAATAAATGGAAAACACAATGAAAAACCTCAAGCCCAGCATTCTTTAATTATTTGCATTATAAAAATGCACTAACAATTTCTCCTGTGGAAGCAATTAGTTTTCCCCTTTTCTAAATTTCAGAGATGGAACAAATACAACATTCACTTGACTCTGGGGTGATACTTCTTATCCAAGAACTCGAAAATAAATGGCTGCATGTCCTTGAGCAATTCGAAGGGCTCTGAATGATTCAGGAAATGTGCCATTGCCAGTTCACTGACTTCTACAACTATCACTCCATTGAAAGCAATTTTGGGAGGCTTAGCTTTAGACTTCAGACATTCTTCTCCTACATAATCAATGACCTTTCCTTTGTTGGGGGTCTCAAACATTTTTCATATCAGAAGGCTCAGCATTCAAACAATATCACCTGAGCAGATGAAAGTACTAAAAAAGACAGGAAAAATGTGGAAAACATGAATATGATTCAGATGCCTTGAGTAGTTTTCAAGATCACAGAAAGGCATAACATGAAACTCCTCCTTCCAAAGAAAATACAACTTCCTACACTTGTTCACTGCTTTAAGTGTAGTATTTTCTATTTACCACAGTGACAATTTCCCACTCTGATAAAATACTGATTTTTAAATTGGAAATCCTTGTAGCAATTAAGAGTTTAAAGTACTAGCATGGAGTCTTTACTCTTGATTATATTATACTGTATCCACACAACCGATTTTGTAGTGTGCAAAATAATAAAATCTCAACATAAAAAGGTACTTTATCTATTGCTAATTCTGACAATTAGCCCCATTTACATCCCTCTGAGTCTAATATTTTCAGAGTACTAAACTAACCAACAAGTTGTGTGACACTCATCAGTGTATTCAAAAAAAATGACCCATGGATTTCACTATGAAAGAGGAAGGTCCTCAGAAATTATCAAGATTTTATTAAGCTTTCTTGACCTTTCCTTTTCCTGAACTTCCAATAAATTTATTTTACACAGAACATTTCTTGCAAATGCCTAAATTTTCTAAGGACTATAAGACTAGGTCTTTTTTTTTGAACTGTACAGGTAGCAAGCAGCAGAGTTAATGATACACCTACTTGAAATCTGAGTGCAATTACATTGCTATTATAAACAGTATTGCATTCTACAAACAGTAGAATGTTAAAATATTTCTTTTCTACCCATCAAAGTTATTTTCTGCATAATTTATAGAATCCTTTTGGTTGGAAGAGATCTTTAAGATCAACAAGTCCAACCATTAACCCAGCACTGCTAGATCAATCGTTAGATAAACCTATTTAGACACATATTTCTGTAAATTATGCCGTAAATTACCTTCCTTCCAGTATTCCCATGCTAGCAGCTGAATGAATATGCAGAGAAGATGCTGCCATTCTTTTTAGGGGCATGATATTCCACAAGATTAATTTCCTCCATACCTTCATTTCTTGGAGTGATGCTTATGCTAGTAATCACTGTTAATGTTATATTCAAAAGATTTAGCACAACTTTTTGCTTAAATCGCTAAGGCAATGAGCAAATACTAAGAAAAGGAAAGAATGAACAGTTAGAAAACGAAAACAAACCAAACCACGGTCCAGTGAACTCTGGCTCTGCTTTAAACACATAAGCAAGTCTGTACCTCAGCTCCTCGTTTCTCCCACATTCCATGAAGCACTATTAACCCCTTCCCTTTCGTTGTGGGTGGGAGCTCAGTGCACCGATGAGATAGGTTCAAAACTAGACAGGCTTCAGTGAGTTAACTTTTCTTCCACAAAGGTGAAGAGTTTTGCTGACCAAGAGCAAGTCAGCTTGAATAAAATTCAATTCTGCTGTAGTCAACAGGAAAGTAGGAAGGAAAATAGGATTTAACAAACAAAGCATAAAAAGTCCACAGCAGGAAATAATTATTTGGGCAATTGTTCACTTTGTTAAAAGACTGGACTGTATTAATATCTATCAAGGCACACTGCTGTGTTGGTGGTTTCTCTTTAGAGCCACGTCTACTCTAATTAGTTACAAAGTGGCCATACAGACAAGTGAAATCTGCAATTGTGTGAGGTTTCCGAAGAGTACAGAATACATATGTCACTGATGCATAACTGGCACCAGTTGATTCTGGTTAAAGTTTGAGTGGTTGACTAAAATTAAAGCAAAACTAAAGGAAGCTCAGAATGCCAATAGAAGTGGTTTACAGAAATAGTTTCACTGACTATTACAGCTGCTATGCATCAGGCATGTTAAACGGTTCAGTTCAAGTTAACATTTTTAGTATAGACACACAAAAAACCTACAGCCATAGTGTTCTGCCTGCATGTTTGCAGTTAAAGGCATTCTAGGAACACAAATAACATGGTTCCAACTTACCATTTGATGTTTATAAATTTCAGTCATGTTTCTCACCACTAGCTGAGAAGGTTAAATTAAAATACACTAAAATATAATATTAACATACGTGTGTATGTACACACATATATATATATATATATGACACTGCAGTTAATAAGACTGGTAGACAAAAATCCTGTAAACCACTGGGGAAAGCCTGACATTCTGTAAATCTTTACAGATCACAGAGCCTTACACAAACAGTGATCAGTCATATTATGAAACATAAAAAGCTATCAATAATAACTAGCGATCAAGGTAAGATCAACAGCTGTGCTGAAACAGTACCTTAACTTTCATTAATAAGACAGCTGCCATAAACCAGTTGCTTTACTATATTGTGAAAGTTCTGGATATGAAGCACCACCACAGGCAGAATGCTCACCTCATAGTCTAACTGTATTTTAGCTTCTCATTTTCCAAGTAAAGGTACTTATTTCCCTGGCTGCCTTACAGAAACTTCTCTGAAGCTACAACCAGCATCTGAGAAATGAACTTTTGGTTAGAAGCTGCAGGTGGTGGGGTAAGAAAAGGCTTGCAATGTAATACAGCTAAACTTTTTATCAGACTCAGACAATTTAGATGAATATGAAGTCAGTAGAGTGATGCCAGCTTGCATTGGTTCTGAACACCGTTCAATGGTTTGTACTGAAGAAATATTTTGATTTACTTGTTTTAGAATGGGAGTGTAGCCCAGCCAAACACTATTTCCTAATACTGCAGAGACTTAAACGAGACACATGCTGAATAGATGACTGATCCATTCATTTATCATCATTCAGGAAAGCGAGGGATTTATTAGGAGCACTGTCTTCCAACTATTAACATTTTATCCAGTTCACAGGGTATCAGCTACTCAGAAGAAAACTGGAAAAGGTCAATATGCACAGCCAGCTATTGCAACATGCATCACACGCCTTGCATTTCACTCCTGACCCAATAATGCCCCTTTCCCAACCTTGCTATTCCAAAACACGTGGATATTTTTTGTATCTGGCACTTGGCAGGACTACTGTTTTCTGGCTTTCACAGCTACTATGGTTTGACCACTTTTCAAGGTGTAGAATCAAACCCATTACCCAGCAACGCTTCTAATCTCCTCTGGACAAGTCTTGTGCTGAAACATAGAAAACTGGTGCAAGGCTTTTCATAGCAAGTTCAGCCCCACACAAAAGCAGTCTGGGAAGAAATTGATAAGACACCCAATATTTGAAAAGCCTCAGCAAAAATGGGCTGGGGCTTTATACTTGCCAGTGGCCCCATTTGCCTCCAAAACTAACATGGAGAAAATGCACTTGAGAGAGTCTAGCGGAGGCTACAAAGATGACGAAGGAACTCTCTGACAAGGAAAGAGTCCTGAGGCTCTTTAGCCTGGAGAAAGGAAGATTGAGAAAGGATCTTCTCAATGCTTACCAATAGTTTCTGCTAGTTTGAAATCAGTTTCAGGTATGTACATTAACAGAGATTGTCCGAATTATCTGTAATTTACAAATTTGTAAAATGCCCCACATGAATCCAGAAGATATACCAGGTTGTCGCTAATAACCTGGATTTACAGA
Source organism: Galbula dea (assembly GCA_013399015.1). Taxonomy (NCBI): domain Eukaryota; kingdom Metazoa; phylum Chordata; class Aves; order Piciformes; family Galbulidae; genus Galbula; species Galbula dea. The sequence goes on from VWZX01007337.1 coordinate 282,634, forward strand.
ACAGACTTTGGTCTGCTTATTGTGAAAGTTTATCTTTTACATTGTACTTACACCAACTGCCTTTGAGACAATCCACTGTAAAACTAACAACCCAATACTCACCTTTACACAGTTCATTGAGGTAATCTTAGTAGTGAATTACAAAGCACTAAACACTTGGCTTCTACAGATTATTAGCAAGAATGAGTGCAATGATTTAATTCAACTTCAGATACTGAATATCATCTCAGTACTGTAAATTCTGCTGACAGATGCCATGATATTATTCAGGAAAGAAATCTGTCATACAAAATTCACAAGATGACATTGCAAATTTTGTAAGGGCCCAAGGATTACATGTATAAAACATGCATTGTAATTATTGAAAAGAGATATGATACAGAAGTCAAACCTTATAATGACAACAAGTAATCTGTGGTTTTGACTCTAGGCTGGGACTAAGGAGATGTGGACCCAGTTTAACTAAAACTACATGACACTTTTGGTATATCTTTTGAAACATTTAAAATGTACCTCTGAAAAATGGGAATAGTAATATTGTTTTATTCGGGATAAGATTGCCTCTTGTAGCAAGATCTCATCTGAGGTAGCACAATAATAAGGTAACTTCAATAAAAACCTATTATAAAACTTCAGACCACAATCTTCACTGACCTGAATTCAAGAAAAAGGGCACCTATAGACAACAGTGACTGCAACGAATATGACAATAGAAAAAATACATCAAGTGCCTGCAAAGTGAAATCTAGACAACTTAAATACAAAAACTAACATGAACATGTAAGGAAAAAGTATCTCCAGCTATTTTATACTCCCTAAATCATGTTACAATTGAACTGTATTTCAATGACATAACAAGTCAGTACTAAGACAGTGTGAGACTCTACTCCGTAGATTCATAAAAGATCTCTGAATACAACAGTATAAAGAAAACCTCCTGCTCAAAGCAAGGATGACAATTAATTCAGACCAGGCTGCTCAGGATTTTATCCAATCTACCCAGTCCTGAAACCTCCAACGAAGGAGATGCCATAGATTCACTTAGAAGCCTGTACCCCGGTTTTACTGTCCTCACTGGGACAAGTTTAGGGATTTTTCTTCTCTCTTCATGACAATTTGGAACTACTTCACTTTCACTTTATGACCATGATCTCCTACCTTGCAGCTCTGTGAAAAACCAGGCTCCTTCTCAAAATCTCCTCCTCAATAGTGGCAAGCTACTCTCTATTCCACTCTGATCATCAACTTCTCCAGGCTAAACAAGATCCCTTTCCCTCAGCTTCTCATCATGGGAGAAGTGCTCCAGCTCTTAACTTCATAGTCCTCTGCTGAACTCATGCAAATTTATCAACATCTTTCACATACTGGAGGGGATGAAAACTGGACACAATATTGCCAATGTGTGGGGGGCAGAGTGTTTTGTTAGGTTTTGTTTGGTTTTATGTAATGATATTTTTTCCCAATTATTTGAGCTAATCTAAATATAGCTGTCCTGGTTTGGGTTAGAAGAGAACCAGGACAATAGCATAGCCAAAAGAATATTAACATAATGTACTAGTGGAAAGGATGCAAGACCTCCTGGCCTGCATCCTAATACTGTTGTGAATGCCTACGATAAAGAATATTCTGAGTACGTAGTTTATTTATATATTCGTATTTACATTAAGATTTGTCATTATTTATTAATGGCTTAAGAGTGTCTATTTTACCTAATAACAATATTTCAATATCATTTTGTTTAGAGATCAGGTATATTTTAGAAATAATAGATATTCTGCATATCCAGAACAGGAATGTTTCCTAGCAATTCTGCTATTCAAGAAAAAATACAGGTATTAATTAAATACATGTCAGATACAGGTATTAAAATCCACATCAACCTTTCATGTTCAATTAATTATCATGTCTAATTTAGAATACTTGCAGACTAACTCCTGCATCAGCTATAATTGTTCTGTTACACAAAGTACTAAACCCCCCTCCCCCAGGGTTTGTTCTTTCTCCCTTTGGACCATATGAATCTTTTCCATCTATCAAGCTTATGCTCTACTCAGTCTCCTATGTTCACAGGACAGAAAACTCTCTTCCTACAGTAACACTAAGAAATTTATTCCTTCTCCAGTGCTGTCTTTTAGAAAGCAAGAACCATCATCCTCATCTTCATACATCTCAGTCACTGTTTTCTCATGTCACATATTTCATTGGAAGTCTTACAAATATAAATCCTTTTCCAGACTAAATCACCAAAATTCCACAAAACCCCAGCAGCCCTGCAGTAACAAATTTTGCCTTATTTGGTGTTATCTTGATCTTACCTGTTTATCAGTACCTTCAATCTTCACTTTCTAACTTCTCCTTCAATCAACAAAAGACATTTGAACAACAACAATTAAAAAAAACCTTAAACACCTTTTTGTAGCCAAAACTAAATACTGCAATGCACAATTCTTGTCATATACAAAAAGAAATGCAACAACTGCTTCATTTGTTAGGAAGAGGTTAACATCACATCTGTGGGCTCCTTGTAGAGCTCCAGCAGCTACAAAACGTCTTTGTGTAATGTATCAGTATTCCTGAATTTTTGTGGAACTGGGGGGGTGGGTCGAGGGGAAATCAATATTAAAAATCAGGGAGCTGGAGCCTTTACATGAAATACAGTTTTGTTCCTACCACAAAGCTACATGTTTTTCATCTTTCTGAACTTCTCAGTCATGCGTGACCAAAGAATTCTTCACGATGAATTATGTTTGCCTTCTCTGTTAATGAAAAGCCAACATGCATAATTTATAGGATCTAAGAACAAAACACTAAAAAAAAGAATAATAAAAAAGCCATAGGAGTCTTTAATGGGAGAGTTCTTACTATCTAAATTGAACTGTTATACCATATTTTTCTGTCAGATTTATTAGTTTTTATTTGAATATGTTTGACTTTGCAATGATGTTTGTAGAAAAATTCCAAGGAGTGAAAACACTAAAATCTGATAAAAATCAAACAAATGAATGGTCACAAGAAAAACAAGGAGTCTGTAAAAGACTATTTTCTTTTCAAGCCAGTATTAGGCTTAAATCTCAGTCATAAATACCTTAAACACAATGTCCCTCTGTCACAAAGATAGATCCTGATATTTTGCTTCCTTCTTAAGTTTTACACTGCTACCTCATAGAGTGCAATGACTTCCTGTAAGTAGTGGTGTTCCCCCGAAATAACTCTCATCCTCTTTCTATAGTGACAGAGAAAGGAGAGGCAAGAACTGAAGCAGCAGTGGAAAATAATACAAGGTCTGACTCCTGAGCCACGAGCATCAACAAGGAGCACTTCCAATAGCTTGCACAACTTGACCTTACATGTAGCTACGGATGTTTTCTAGTGTTGAGCTGTCTGTTTCCCACCCCTCATCTGGTTAAATGAGAGGTCAACACTAAAACAGCAATAAAAAAATAAAAATGTTTCTTCACCCTGTTCACTCTTTTGGGACATACTATTTGCTTGTTATAAAGAACAATCAGCTCTTCATGTAACAAGCAAGAATCATCTCTCATACTTTTAAAATCAATATACTTCATTTGAGAATGTCTACATAAAGCAAGATTTTTCATCTGCAAACTTGTCAATCTCGAGTTGCCTTATAGAGATATTTCTAGACTATACAATGGAGCCCAGAGACAGGACAAAGGGCAATGGTTGTAAGCTGAAGCATAGGAGGTGCCGTGTGAATAAAAGAAAAAATGTTTTCATAGTATGGGTGTCAGAGCACTGGCACAGACTGCCCAGAGAGGTTGTGGAGTCTCCTTCTATGGAGGTATTCAAAACCATTCTGGACGTGCTTGTGTGTGACCTGGTCTAGGGAATCCTGCTGTGGCAGGGGGGTTGAATTAGATCTTTCGAGGTCCCTTCCAGCTCCTAACATTCTGTGATTGGCATCAAGCTACTACTGGCACAAAAAACTTGAGCAAACAGTGCATAAAATATTCACATTTGCCTCACCAAACCCCTGAAAATACTTCACTTGCATCCAAATTAGTTCTAATACGGAAAAAGGATATTGACAGAATATAAATGTTAGATCTTGATCAAATTGTTCACTGACAGTATGTTTGAAGGTTTGTATAGCGAAAACATCAACAAACCATCAATAACAATCTCTGCTGATGCAAATTATTCAACCATTATGAGTGAGGTTAAGTAAGATTAGACTGCTTACGTGCTACTTGTGTAAGTAGTGGAATGACATCATTTCTGCTTTGAAAACAACTCGAGCTGAATCTCATTCCTAAGTAAAGCCAAATCAGGTCAAAGTGTTTGACAAGTCAACTGGTTAGCACAAACCACCTATAATAAAAACTGAATTGTCAGTGCAGCTGGGAAAGAGCTCTTTGGAACAATCTAACCCCTTGCTTCTTAAAATCAGTGATTGAGAAATTTGTCCTATCCATTTATTACAGCAATATTTTTTATGAATCATGAAAGAAAGTATTGATTTGGAGAGGAGCTGTTATGAAACCCATTGCTAAGTTTACTAAGGTAATTGATTGGATCTTGCATTACTTATAATAATAGTTGCAATAAATACAGATTACAAGTCCAGAAACAATCTTCTGTTCACCTTTCCTTCTAACAAACCTATTCTCTTTTGGCATTTCCAGTTCACCTGTGGCAGGTTTATCCAGAGGCCAAGAAAACATGCTGGGAGAAGAAATGTATACTCCTTACTCTGATAGCAGTCTTTTTTTTCCTGAGCATCTTTCCCATGGTAAGCTACAACTCCTATTTATAAAGATTTCAACATAAATCTGCTTCTCAAGTTCAATCACAATAAATTCATCATCTTAGTTCCAAGACAACATATGTGTAAATACCTGTTCCACAGGTTGTCAACAATGATTTGCTAAGTTCCTTAAACAATTGAATCAAAGGTAGTACTGACAAGACGCTGCAAGACAAAAATAAAATGGTGATGGTGGGATTATTTGGGTTTTTTTGGTTGGTTGGTTGGTTTGGGTTTTTGTTTGGTTTGTTTTTACATTTCTATATATAAGTTTAACAGAGAAAATTACTTGAATTACAAAAAAGTAATGAAAATTATTGTCAGGCATTTGCTTCATATGCAGCATCTAAGAGTTAAAGCCATTAACTGCTTCAAAGTGTTAGTTTGGCAGTCATAGTACAGAAATTAAGTCTTCAGACATCTGAAAGTCTCACTAGCTTCAAACAAAACTCCATACATCTTTCTACACTTCATGAAGACATTAACTCCATGATAATTAAACAGATCAGGAATGGGAGAATAATTATAATAATTCAGAGTCTCCATTTCATATGTGATCATATTCAGTACCACTAGTATAAGGAACCTGATGACTTTAATCAATGTACCAATGAACAAGAAATCAACACCATAAAAAAAGCTGTGCAGAATTTGACAGGCATTTTTGACATTTCTATCATTTTTAATTACATTCCTCTCAGATTTCTATGGTGTGTTTCAAATTTGGCACAGACAGAGTAATGTCTTCAGATGTGTTTACAACACAGAGTTATTAGATCTCTTTGGAAATTTTAGGTCTTAACTATCTTTAAATGTTACAGAACTTTACATTAGAAGCCTGGGCACTAGCAAACATGTTGACAACCTCAAAGGCCAAAACTTAAACTATTTAAGTGCTTTGATTTTGTTTCTCAAATATAGACAGACAGACCATGGCAAAATGGTGTGAAGGGCTCTGTACCACTGCTGTGTCTGATTTTCCTTTTCTTTGGAACACACAGTTAAACGGGCAATGAAATAATAACACAGATTCTGTAGCAACTACTCTACCAACCTACTGAATTGTCAGAAAATAAGATCTTTTGGAATTAATTTATAAAACCTCATAGCACATAAGGGAATTTTTGCTGCCCTATTTCAGAGTCTTCTATAAAAACAGTTTATGAAAATTTTGAAAATGTCACCTCCAGTACAAATTAAGCACAGACTAAACTCATCAATCATGGTTTATCTTGCCATAAAGAAAAAAATCCATGATGAGTAAGATCACGTCCTATTCATTGCAATTTCTTAGGAATTAAAATTCCATAACTAAATTATTTATTATTTAATAAACTGCCATATTGAGTAACTAATTTATTTATTGATGTTACATAATATGAATTATTAGTACAATACTTAAACCCACAGATTTTGCTAAGGTACCTGCTGCAGCTGAAGTCTGAATTGCTACAACAACCTACACCCCAAGTAGCCAAGCAGTTAAATTCCACTCAGGATTCTACTGTGTTTTGAAAATTCAAAGCTTTATGATTACAAAATTAAAAATGTTTCTCAGTGTGCAAAAATAGGGTTTTTTTCTATTAGTGTGAGCAGGTAACAGCATATCTGTATTAGACTAGAAAATTCTAACTCTTATAATCTCACTCTTTACCAATGGAGTCCTAGTAACAAACCCAGCAAAAACTCCCTTCCTCTGTCTTGATCATCTCAAAGGAAAATGAATACCAACATCAAATAGGGGCATTTATATATCATTGACATTTCCTTTCAGCAATTTTTTTAATATAGAGACCAAAGGAATTTAATGCAATCCCATACTTTAATAGGAAATTAGATCTCTATGGTTAACAACCCAGGAACTTAAATCATTTCTAATCTGGTCAAACTGTCAGCCTGGGTCCTTTCTCATAATCAGAGCTCAAGAAAATGAAACCATTGCTCCATTACCTTACACAAATACCCTAGATAGCCAGACATTACTTTTACAATTGACATCCTTCTCTTTAAAAAGTGTGATTTGATCATGCACTTTTGGTGTTTTTATAGAAAGACCAAAAAAGACTCCATGACTGAAAACATCAATGCTAATAAAGTTAGAATTATGAGACATATGCATGTGAGGCATTTCTTCAACTCATTTTTATAATTTTTTTTAATATTAAAATCAGTTATCAAAACATAAAACTTATTTTGGCTAAACCAGAATTATACATGCAAACTTGATACCTATGCAGACCAAATTATTCTTTCCTACATAGTTGGAACCAAGAAAAGCAGTAAACGAAGCATCTTAAGACTTGACACAGATAAACTTGAAAACTTCATTTCTGATGATGAGTTACCATATGCCTATATGCAAATGCAGATAAACAGCTTGCTGGGTAGAATCTTCAAAAGTAATCACTCTTATCCTAAGGATGGTCATATTTAAATCAAATACAATTTCACCTTATGTGTTTCTTTGATCTGAAGTTGATAAACAGTGGCTTATCAAAGTATAAGACAGCTGGTTTTCACAGCTCAGAAAGTGACTCTGTCTTTACTGGCTCAGTTTCATTTTTCAAATTCAGGTAAAATATTGAATAACTTTGAGGCCCAGTAATAGTAAGGGTGAGTTCACACACTTGACCTGTTTATTAGTGGGTTTAACACAGCTATCAAATATTACACAACTGTACATTAGTTCCTACTGATCAGCCTGCAAAGAAAACTCTCCTAAAAGGGGGGAAGGAGAAAGATAAACATGGAAAAATATTTTATATCAACTTCCTTTACATTTTACAATCTTAATTGTGCAGTAAAGCAGCATTTCACTAAAAAAAAAACAACAAACAAATAACCTTAGCAAGCCTGTTTCTAGTTAACTACTTTCCTTATTTGGACTTTAAATAGCAAAAAAAGAAACATAAGCCATACAAATACTACAGATATTCCTCTATAAAAGCTCCATCCCAGGTTGACTGTTGGTGCATGAGGACTTCATACAATTTCCACAAAACTTTCAGTTTGCACATTAAAAATCCAAAATATTATATCTCTGTTAAACTGACTATTTATTGGGGAAGTCTACAGGAGAGACCGATTTTGGAAAAAATATTTGAGACTGAATGTAGACATAACACAAATTTTTCTCTTTATTATCAAAAAGGTCTTGCTTTCTACATCTCCCATTTGATCCTAATTAAGCTGTCACTGTACAAACACTGCATCCATCATAGGTGCAAGTAGTAGAAAATTGCTAAGGGCTAAACTATTTACAACCCCGTCTCTTTTTTATCCCTGACAGAAAATACTGCAGCATTATGTAATTGTTTTACAATGTCTATTGTTGAAGATTTCACAAGGAGTAAGCTTTTTAGTCTATAAAGGGAGTAAGGTTACAGATCAACAAGCAAATTTTACAAGGATTTTCACTGTCACCAAGAGGTCAGTTCAGTTAACCCTTTATCACTAAAGCTTTGCCCCAGGAACACAGCAATTTTCCAGTTTCAGAGAATTTTCCCCTTGCCTCCCCCAGCAGCTTCAACTCCTCCTCAGAAAATTGGCCAGTGTGGCTGACTTTAATTTTAGACCTCTGCTAATTTGCTTGTTAAAAATACTACTTCTGTCTTAATACTGTGCACTCTGAAACATTGCCCATTCTGTAGCACTTAAGAGAAATGTATGTGGAAAAAAAAATTACAAGTATTCACTGCTCTCAGGCACAGAACAGTATCAGAAATTTAATACTGTGTATAGTAGACTGTTTCAAAACTACATCCATACACCCTCTGGCAATATGTAAACTTGCTACCTCACCCTTATACTTTTTCTTATTCAAAGAAGATACCAAATAAATGAGTTTGTCCCCAGTTTAACATCAAAGACAATATGTCAAATTAAACCCTAGTGTAACTCAATGGGATTGGTCCTTGGTCTTATTCCTTACGGAAAGCACTATTACAAAACATACATTTAATTAATATCTTCTCTCATCTATAGATTCCTACAGAGCTTTTAAACTTTTCCTTGTGGCATACTCTTTGCAGCTAATGTAAGTTAATACAAAGGCCTCATCTATGCTGGTACTGTATTAGTATTAGAAGATAGTTTTGAGGTGTATGTTTAAAGATATTTCCACAAGCACATAGGGAACATGGGGAGACCACTCCACAGTGGAATTATGTGACTAACCTAAAGCAAAACAAAAAAAGTAGCTTTAGAGTCTATGGCAGCATATGGAAAAGTGGTGAAAGAGAAAGAGAAGCAATGCCTCAGGATAGGTAAAACTGGATATGGAAAAAAATATTTGACTACTGATCCTATCTTACCCATGTTAATAATCAAAGGCAAAGCTTTAAAGGCTTGATGTAATTTTAGCGAAGAGAAGAAGAGAGATGACATTCTCTCAGGGCTCTCAGTCACAGATTATTATTGAATTGACTTAAGGTTATACTTAAGAGTTTTCCTGAAAAAAAAACACTGTGGGTGCACTAATAAAGATGAAAGATGGGCTGTTTTTCCTGAATAAGACCTCACATAAGGAAAACAGCAGCCAGGAAGGGAAAAGTGAATGGAAGTGTAATGGAGAAGAGTAATATAACCTCCTAATTGCATTTAGCTTCTTCCTATCAGTACTTAAATGGAGCCTATAAGATGGGAACAGTTTTTAACAAGGCCCACTGTAACAGGACAAGGGGTAACAGCTTTAAACTAAAGCAGAGGAGATTTAGACTAGATGCAAGGATGAAATTTTTCACAATGAGGGTGGTGAGGCAGTGGAACAGGTTGTCCAGAGAGGTGGTAGAAGACCCATCCCTGGAAACTTTCCGTGACTGGTTGGACAGGGCTCTGAGCAACCTGATCCAGTTAGAGGTGTCTCTGCTCACAGAAGTGGGAGGGTGGTTGGTGTTGGACTAGATGCCCTCTAAGGGTCCCTTCCAACTCTAACCCTTCTAATTTCATAAAAATCATAGAATCATACAAATCAATTAAACAAAGATTCAGTCTTCAATGAATGACAGCTGTAAAAGTCCTTTTGCTGTCTATGCATCCATTTACCTTTTGTAGCTCTGAACTGAAATGCTGTGATGCTGGGCAGAAAAGACCTAAGAATATTTTAGGATAGAATTTGCAAATGTGTGCATTTTCAAAGAAGTTTCCTTGACAAAAAAACCCAAATATTTCCTGACATCTATGTGTCATGGTTAGAATTAAGTGAAATTCAAGAAGAACTTTAAGAGACATCTTTAAAACCAATATTAAAAGCAAACCAGGGACCATAGGACATGATTTTTGAAGGGGACTCCTCTGAAAGATTGGGACTATAAAATAAGAAAAGGAAAAAAATCAGATAGGAAACTCCATGACTCTGAAAAAAACCAAACCAAAACAAAAAAGACCCCAGCATTAGCACACTTAGCATCCAAATATAAAAGAGAGAAAGGGAGGAAGGCCAGTAGGGAGGAAGCACCAATGCCAGTCAGAAATTTTAGTTCCAATCTAGGCAAGTTACATAGGTCTGTAACTTTCACACCTTGAGCACAAGAAAAGCATGAGGTTAGATTTTAAAAAGAAAAACCATACCACTGTGAACTCACTTTCCACTAAAAAAGGATGTTTTCAAAAACTTACTGTAACATCACTCAGCTCCCTGGATTACCTAGAACGTAGACCTTTAGGACATAATAATTCACATAAATGATTGATGACAGGGCATGTGACCAAATCCAATGCTCTTAGCAAGGTACTTGTCAGATGAGGCTAACACCAAGTATAGAAAAAGTGTTCTTTGGTTCTTGGACTTTATATTCTGCCTTATACTTGCTCTGGAAATAAACAGCTGAACAGAATCACTAGTCATGTTAATGCAAATGTCTTTGATTATAAAGCATCCATGAGGTCAGAAAAACCTCAAAAATCCAGAATTCATCTTCTGGAAGCATTTTAAATGACATCTCATTTTCCACAGCTGATAAGAACATGACTTAATAGAATGTGCACTTTGTGGTGTGATGTGATCTCCTAGTAAGAAGATCATGCCAAACATTCCATACTTGATTATTTTCTCATGTGTCAAGCTTTTTACATTAGAAAGACCTCTAAAGTACAATGTGATTTTTGAGAAAGAAATAAAAAATATAAGAGCTTGAAAGCAAAATGAAGCTGGTGCCTTTAAAAACTCCCAAAATTTAACTGATCTTGTAATATCACTTAACATCCAATTCTTAGCACAATCCAGTTTAAAATAATTCATCACCTGGAAAACCATTCTAACAGTATTTACATGCTGTTGCAACATAAAAGGAGGCAATTTATTGTACACAGTTAATTTGTATTTTCTTTTCCAAAATGTCAGTACTGAGAGAAAAAAAAGCCCATTAGAACAGCACTCAAAATCACTATTCACTTGAATACATTCTGCATAGAGACTTTCCTCAGTACCATGGAAAACAATGGAACATCAAGCTTCTAGAAACAATCTTTTCTCAAGGGTTAAGCTTCCTAATTTTACCTTCAGCTTTTGTTCAACTAAAAATTCAGCAGCAGCCTCCAAATATCACAGAGCAGATAGATTATTCTAACCATACTCACATTTGGGTAAGATCCTAGACATCTTGCAGTCAAAGGGAAAGTATTCCAAACTACTTCAAGGGAAGCAACTTTCAGCCCTCCTATGAAGCATTACTCCACAAACAGTTCCACTGGTCAGCAATTATGCAAGAGCAGCAAGATGTAGTAGAATAACTAGTCAAATTCCTTCTCGATTCTCAAGGAAAGGATATGTTTATTTGTCTTGAAGTATGATTTTAAAATAATATTTTGGACTCTAAAATTTAATTGTGATCCTGACTTTCTGCATGACCTTGGGTGAATCTCAAACTCAATATACCTCAGGTCCTTCTATATGAAAAATGAATGCAGCATAACTTACCCACCTCTATAAATCTTTATCCTACTTAGATGAAAGGCATTTTGCAATGTAAGTGCAAAATCTTGTTATTTATTAAAGGAGGCTTCCACCACAGCCCCTCACTTAATGTTGTTAGGAGCACCCTTTACCTTTAAATCTAGCAAGATAATTATTGATTAATAACCACATCATCTCTGTCAGAAATATAAAAGCAATATAAACATGCTTGTGCCTGACAACTCAGTTGTCTTAAGCAATGACTTGTGTAATTTTATCTATTTATCCTAATGCACCCCCACTTTAGTAGTTTCTAGCAGTCTTAAATGGCTACACTTAACATTAGCCCATCTTAATTCCTGTGGTATGCCAGTGCTGAGGTGCTGTCAGCTTTAGTTAATGAGCTACTCAGAAGCTGTTGCACAGATCAGATTCTCCTCACATTTAGGCTTTTCAGCATATTGCAAAGACAGGTTCAAATTTCCAAACCAATAAGTAGGACCAAATAGTAAAATATTGTCTTAACCTACAAAATACTTACAGTAACCACTCTATTAAACTTTATTGTAATCTACACTACCCAGGGCAATATTAGCCAATTCAATTTTGGAAAAAAAGAATTTCCACTGACTTCACAGTGACACCATATCATAAATGATGTGCTGTTGGGATTACTGTAGTTCTTAATATTGAATGCAATTTATTGCACACAATTAATACCAACATACAAATAGCAAGCACTAAAAAGATACAATAATGGTTATTATTAGTAAGTAAACGCATCCAGTTAAACTGTTTTAAGCATAATATTGAGAAATTTCTCAGTTATTACAAGGACTGATTCTTTGGTGCTGCTGAAAACAATTCCACGTTAGCAAAGTTCTCCTGTTCTCTAGACCTAACCATCTTTTCTCTCAAAATACAAAATTTTTTCATTGCTATCATTGTGCTATCAGACTGGAATTCTACCCCAAGACTCACCAAAAAAAAGAAAAAAAAAAAAAGGAGCAGAGGATGCAAGTAGCCTTACAATGGAAATGAAATTTGCAGTGTGATAGAAGTATATGAAGAGTTGACAATCTCAAACTGGCATGCATAAACCGTAGATAAACACAGTCCCTATGGAAAGATTGCAAAGTTCTGCAATCCTAAAGCGAAGCCAAGCAAGTCTTGGAACTCCTGAGAAACTGAATATCAGTACAATATCATTTACGAAAGTATGTGGTGAATACTGGGAAGCTATCTTGCAGGTCTTAGTTCAACCAACGACTTTAGCAGGAGGCTTAACTGCTTTTCCTGTTACTCGTGTTCTTGAACCAGTTGTATTTTGACCATTGAGTGAAAAACAACAGCCCGATGTAAATGTCACAATCCCTCACTCAGGACATTTAGAGAGACAGTGGTGTCATGAACTGTGTGAATCAGGCTAAGTTTCCATCAAAGGATTTCTCTGCTTGTCAAGGGTTGGGGCTGGACTGGCCACTAGACAAGTGACAGACACTCTATTGACCCCTTTGCCTTCCCAAAGGGAAAGAGAAATCAAATAAGGGAGAAAGACTGATGGGCTAGAAAAGAAAAAATGAAACAGATTTAATGAAAATAAAAAATGAAATATATACAAAACCAATACTGAATTCAACCCTCCTGATAACAATTACATCACCATCACCACTGATGTTCTGGGCAGGCACACGAGAAGTCCCAGGCTAGAATCAACAACAGATAGGAACTGGCTTCAGAAACACACAGATTGGGATTGAAGGCAAAATGGACAGAATCCTCCTCAGAGGCCAGCCATTGAAGAGGAGGCTCAACCATTGTTATCCCTGAATATGATGCATACAGTATGGGAAACCTTGGTCAGGTCAGGGTCACCTGAAGTTGTCACCTCTTACTTTCTGCACACTTAAAGGGTGGCACATAGGGTTTATCAGTGACCTTTGTCTTCATAGGAACAAGCATAAGCATCAGCCTTTCTGTACACCAATCCTTGGTAGTAGCTATAAACATCTCAAGCATTATCACTGCTAGCAGCAGACACTGCACAAATATGCTGTTAACTTCAGAAAGTGCAGTCACTTAGAAGGGGCTTAGCTGAAAAGCAAAATCACTGAACAGAATTAGTTCTGCTCTAACTCAAATCAGGACACTGCTTTATTTCTTCAATGAAAGATGCCAATGATAATGCACATACACCCACAACAAAAAAAAAATAAAATCACCAACAGGCAAATGGACCTGAGCTCCATAAGGAAACTGTCACTAGGCTCAGGGAAGAACCAGGTATCAGATGATATCAAGAGGTTATCCATCAACAGAATAACACTTATTTCCATATGAAAATGCCCATCTTTTGGGCCTGTGTGAAATTCCTTCTGGTTGTGACATACTTGTTTCAAATATTTAATATTGGACTTCAGAAGAATCAAGGAACTCCAGAAATTCCAGACAGCAGGAAAGCAACACAACACAAAGATTAGTGTCAAACAGCTATAACTTTTCTCTGTTTTAGAGCCAATAATTACAGGTACTGATCTAATGAATGCTGCAACCATGTAAGGACGTATTTAATACTCATACTGCAATGGCAATAGAAATACAGAATCTGCACACACAAAAGGACTGCTCCAGTCCTAAGGTCGAGATCAGTGTATGAAATACTCACATGCATAAATCCATTCCTATGCAGTACAGCAGTCCACTGATAGTAAAGCACATTCTGGAAAACCACTGACTTCAGTGGCCTGGAAATCACATCTTGTAACTGAAGACAGTGCAGGCAACAAAAGGGAGATCAGCAAAAGACCAGCAAGAGGAAGAAGTGGCAATCTCTGAGTCTGTTCGAGTAACTTGAAGACCTGGTTCACCTCTCCATTCACTTCAATGTTTTCCAATCAACTGCCCAATACCATCATTTGCTTAAACACAGAATTCCAGTCTATAATATGGTTGTGTTTAATCTTCTTAGATGTACAGAGAATGCAGGATGGTTGGTTGAACACACATACATAAAATCAGATGAGGCACCCATAGTTAATGAGATAAGCTAAAATTATATCAGCCTAATTCACTTCTGTTTAGCTAGAAAGAATATAATAAACACTTCAAATTGAAAGTCAGGTCAATACAACAAAAATCTTGCAAAAAAATCCATAAGCTTGTTCAACTTATCCAGAGTAAATTTAAAGACAAATTATAAATTTGTCAGCTTTGTCATAGAGGCTGTTATTTATAGTAATATCATTGTCTAGGAACATACAGATGCTATGGTCAAACCTCAAGCACACAGCTTCTTGCAAAAGGCTATGTGTCAAGTGTCAAGGTCATTTTGACTATATAGCATTTCCCAAATGAATGGGAACTTAAGACCTTTTTAATGATATAAAACTATAAATATACATAACGTTGATGATAGTGTAGCTAAGGAACAAATGAAAGTAAAGGATTTTTTTTTCTTTCTAAAATTCTACTTAGAGCATCTATATAGTAATGTATCACCTATGCATCAAGTATAAAGAGTGACAAACTTATACAGTCAAGAACAGCTCTTATTGTGTGCTTAAAGTATCAAAAGCAGAGAGTTTTACCTGCTACAAAAACTGAAATAAGCCCTTCAATTGAGTTGCATACAAGCAGGACCACTGTCTTCAAGGTAATTCATGTTGTTTCATAAGCAGTTATTAAAATCTAGTTATCAGTTTTCCCAACGGATTTTTTCTGTTTATATTCCAGTATAGGTTGGGATTTTTTTCCACAGAATAATATTGCATATGACCACAGTCTTCTAGTGCCTTGTATCTAAGTTCATAGACCTACTTTGCAAAGAGCAGATCAGTCAGTCTAAAAAGCGAGTCTGAAATATGACCAAAATTAAAGAGAGACTTTCAAAACCACAAGAATTATTCATTCTGCTTCTCAGCTACGTTTTAACAGTTCTTACAATTCTAATTCTGAACTTGTGCGAGAATTAGCTGGCAAAAAAGCTAACTATAACTTATCAGGGAAAACACAAAGAAATGTAAGCTATCTTGAGTGATTCTCAACAGCTGCATTTTAATAACAGATTCAGGACTGCAAGTGCATAAACTGATGAAAATACTGATTTATTTTTAAGTACGTTGTACTTGGAAAATCATTATAAACCAAAACAAGGCAGAGCTCAGCAATGGAAAAGAAGGTAAAAGAAATCCATATGGGCTTCATCTTTTCACATTCTTTTCCCCAGACAAATCCTGCTTCTCTCACTGTTCTTTTTTATGCCCCTAACTGCATTCCCCTTCCTCTCTTGCATTCCTGACACCTTCAATACAGACCACAGAGTTGCTAGTCTCTCCTCTTCCTTAGTGCTAATCATCCAACTGCTTGTCATTCAGATCCTTCCCCCAAGTTCCTTTCTCCAACAAATTTTCCTCAACAACACTCTGCAGACATGTGTATCCCTCTGTATGTCCAGGACAAACTCAAATCAAGGGGGAATTAGGTCCCCCAGTGTACTTGTGAACCTGGATCTAAAATATCATGCTAGAAAAATGAGAGATAATGCCACAGTAGTTAAATTTGTCCTTACATTTGATTCTGCAACTTAGATGACCTATGTGCTAAAAGTTGAATTAGAATTTTGGGACAGATCCAGAAGTACCTCCTCAAGAATCTATAACTTAAGGGTTGAAAAACCCAAGAAGTGCATGACTGGTTCCAGAATGCAATCCTGGTCACTTGCCTACATAGTCTATGGACACAGCAAAATATCTCCAAAGTAAAGGGACCAAACCCCAAAAAGCTGTGTGGAGCCGCTAAGGACAGCCAGTAGGGAATATTGTACTGCACTTGTTATAACTTCAGCTCTCTTCTTCCATCAAAAACATGACTGCCTACCAAGCACCTCCAGTTGGAGTGGATCAAGGGCAGAAGTCTCACAGAATCACAGAATGTTAGGAGCTGGAAGGGACCTCGAAAGATCATCTAGTCCAACCCCCCTGCCACAGCAGGATTCCCTAGACCAGGTCACACAGAAGCGCGTCCAGACGGGTTTTTAATACCTCCATAGAAGGAGACTCCACAACCTCTCTGGGCAGTCTGTTCCAGTGCTCTGGCACCTGAACTGGGAAAAAATTTCTACATGTATTCACACAGAACTTTCATGTATATAGCTGTCATGCACAAGTTCTGCTCTGAAGCAGACTGTGTGGGTGCATTCCCCACTTATTCAGTGAAAGAGGGGAACAGTTAATCCAACAGATATCACTGCATTTAAAACATCTCTAAAATTTAAGTACAGCATCAGTTTATTATTTTATTGTTTATTATTTTTGTCCACTCCTAAGTTCCACTTTAAACATAAAAACAGGTGTTTCAAATCTTGCTTTTAGAAAAGGGACACTGTGAAAGCAATCTCAGATCAGTGCAGCATCATGACGACTGTGCGATCTAATAAACAGATAAACTACTGCATATCTTCATCCAAAAATAAAGTTCCAAGTTGTGCTTGAAAAATAATTATTGTCAAATGTATTATTTCATGGCTTCAGTAACAAAGTACTTTTATAGTTTTCAATATATAAAGACCCAATTATGAAAAGAAATCCTAAAACAGAGTTTCAAATGAAAGTGAATGCTAGCATCATCAGAGACTATAGACTGTACAATAAAAAGATTCAGACAAAAAAAACAACAAGCACAAGAGGAAACATCATCCTGCATCAGGAAGAAATTCTCTGTGGTATCTCAATAAACATTTATCTGTAACTGCAGTCCCAACCATCACTATTCATGGCATTGCCTATGTAGAAACAGCCAGCAATCAGCAACGCCACAGCCCAATGAACTATAACCTGGGACAGTTTCAGAAAGGAAGGAGATTGAGAAAGACAATAGAACAAAAGTAATTCCAGCACAAAGTTGAAGATTGAAGGCAACCCACTTTGTACCTCAGGGGAACGCTCCTGCCTACTTAAATAACAGCAACAGACATATGCAAAACAACAACAAGAATATGAACCACTAAAATTTTGGCTCAGCACCATTCTCATGGGTGATACAGAAGTGCCAAGGTATGAGATGGACTGTCAGTAGGTGCTATATTTTGGGAAGTGCCAAAGACTCAAAGGTACTAAGAGACTACAGCTTCTGCTGAAATAATTTGCAGGCACTAGGGATCATGCTTCTAGTTGTGCACTGCCAGCTGTTACACAACACATTCCTGGAACACGATCAGCATAAATGAGGAATGTTCTGTTTCATGGAGGACATAATGGGTTATGAATCAAGAGCACTGAAGACAAGAAGGTATTCTATTTTTTTTTTCAAATATTTTTTTCTAACACATATTAAACACATCAGTAAAACAGTGACCGCATCTTTTAAAATATCACTGCAGCCATTTATTCCATTTAACATACCACCTGTATGACAGAAAACAAAAATATGAAAATACAAATGGAAAGTGACATTCTACCACAACTAAATATGCCACACACGGAGACCTTTTCATACAACATTATCAGCCAAAATATGAAATGTCAAAAAAACATAACGTCACTGAAATCTACTAATAAAACCAAATTTCATCAAGGCTCAAGCCAGAGGAGACAGCAATAAAACCTTGGTAAACAACCTTACACCATGCTTTAAGAAAACAAATCAGAGGGAGAAAAGTTAGTACTTTTTTTTTAAATTTTTATTTCACTCCACTATTTCAATCTAATAGAGTTCTTTCTGTCATTGACTTGAGAATCAAATTAAGGGAGTTAGCCATCTAAGTACTTAGTAGGCAGGCGCAATCAGGTGGCTAAACAATTAAATCCCAAAATACAGCCTTGCAACTAAACAGCAGACAGTTTTGCCCTTACAAAATTATAAGTTATCTTTCAAAAGCAAACCTTTAGGGGAAGAAGAAGAAGAAAAAAAAAGAGCTCCTTATACTTCTCTAAGACTTGCAGAGTAAATGATCCTTATGTTTCATCACCAGAAGGCTGTTACCAGAATAGGATTTAGAACAAACAAAATAATTTAAAATGAAAAGGACTTGTGGAGGGCGCAGAGGTTAGTAGCAGATATGCTATTTTCAGTTTCTTTACATCAGCCATGTAGCTTTATAATTAGACAGATCTGATCCAAGTGAACCAAATTAATCCATAAAACCAGTCAAATCAAAACTTTGAGGTTTCTACTCTCTGTTCTGTGGATCAAGTTATTAAATTACTTTTGCTTATACCAGCACAGATGTACTATGCTCTCCTTTAAAGCCAGCAAGCTTTATGAAACCATTAGCTTAATTTTACAGAAGTCTCTAGAAAAATACAAACACATGCAGCCATCCAACTTGACCAATGTGAACTGGAGGTAGAGCTAGTTGCCAAATTTCTGTTAAATCAAAACCATTAAGTTATATGGTATGGCTAATTATCACAGAATCACAGAATGTTAGGAGTTGGAAGGGAACACAAAAGATCAACTCTATTTGGTTACTTCTTGCTTCATGGATCTTTTCCTGATGTAAGTCTTAAAGCTTCTGCCCATGCTAAGCCTGTGAATCAGTGTAATTTACAGCATGCATGAAGATAACTGAACATGGTAAAGAGGAATAATATACAAGGGATCTAGAATTTTATGAAAAGAGGATAATTTCATCAAGGAAGCAGTACACAATAGACCACCTCAGTGTTTTTCACACATTGACTTAAAATTAAACTGCATGAACACTTAAGAAAATCAGGTTTTCTCTGACTCAATTTAAAAAAAAACATATGTATAATTCAAAACATAACAGAACCACAAATTCATGCTACCCTGTAATAAGAACAGATATGAATGCTACAGTTCAAAATGTTTCAAACAACACACCTCAAGAGCACAGCTCTCCAATGCTAATCAAGTGCTTTGGCTTAAAAAATACATCAAGTACTTAAACTAAAAAGCAGAAAATAAATATTTACCAGACAAACCAAAAAATCAGAACTAGGTCAGGCTTCAGTTCTGCAAACCACTTACCTACAAAAAGCACCATGGCTTATACCCTAACTTATCTTAGTTGTTCAGGGCACAAAATAAGAATAATTTTGCTACAATGTTTGAATATTCTGTTTGTAATATTAACAGCATGCATGTAAATGGTTAAACCAGAAGTGGCTACACATGTAATTGATCCCAAGAGATAATACAGTGAAACTTCAACATTCTTGGTTTGTTGATTTTTTTTTTTTAAAGTATGCTTTTTTTTTTTTTTTTTATCCTGCAGAGCAAGATGAGAGAATTTTGAACTAAAACTCAGATAGGAGAAAAGTAAAATATATTCAACCCTCAAGCTGATGAGACATTCCTTTGAAAAGAGTTTTGCTTATCAGAAAAATGCCTAAAGGAGACTACTCTTGAAGAATCGCTTTTTCCTGAGATAATTTCTGTTTAGAGAAAAGAAAATGTGTTTGAATCAGTGGGTTTTAGATGCATAAATCTAATAAGACCCAGCTGTACCTTTCCCTTCTCCAAACAGATTGAGAAAACAAGAATTAATAGTCTAAAGATGAAGAAATGAGAAAAGTGGTTACAGTAAACACTTTTTAGACTGACCTTCTCCTTTACTTATGCACATATAAAATAAAAAAAAAAAAATCACATAGATGTTGCTTAAGCAAAAGAAGAGCAACCTCTTTAGTGGTTCTTCACATCCATGGGACACCACAAAACAGCCCATAGCTAAAAACTGGTATTAAAGAGTAAAGAAGCTTGATGCAATGTAACAACCCCACATAAGAGGTATGGCCACTCACATCCCTACCTGAACTGCTGAGAATTGCTTTGTAGAGCATAGAATCATAGAACAGTTTGGGTTGGAAGGGAACTTTAAAGGTCATCACCAGCCTAATCTGAATGCATAACTAGTACTGGGCATCCACAAAATGCCATAAAAAGCAGATCCATTTTCGCTAAGTCTATTTCATGGCCTTATAAGATGGAACTTGTGGAAGATAACAGAATCACAGAATATCCTGAGTTGGAACGGATTCACAAGCATCATCGAGTCCAACTCCTATTTAGGCACAGGACAACCCCAAAGTCACACTATGTGTGTAAGTGCATTGTCCAAGTGTTTCTTAAACGCCAGGAGAGTTGGTGCCATGAAAGCCTCTCTGGGGAGTCTGTTCCAATGCTCCACAACTCTCTGGGTAAAAAGAACCTCTTCCTAACGTACAACCTCAATTTCCCCTGGCACAGTTTCATGCCATTCCCCCAGGTCCTGTCGCTGGTCACCAGAGAGAAGAGGTCAGCACCCACCCCTCCCTCTCTTGTGAGAAAGTTATAAACTGCAATGAGGTCTCCCCTCAGTCTTCTCTTCTCCAGGCTCAACAACAGACCAAGAGATTTCAGCCTTTCCTCATATGTCTTTCCCTCCAAACCCTTCACCATCTTTGTGGCCCTCCTCTGGATGCTAAAAGGTAAACTGAACCATTATCGAGGATTGTCAGAAATAAGTTTTCATCAAAAAGACATTTCTGGTTTTGCAAAAGTTGATAATGGATCATACGGCAGATATTTCTCAAGGACTTTAAAATTCAGTTTTTCTTTGCAGTGACAAAGACATTTGGCCAGTTCTACACACAGCAAGATAGCCCTTATGAGAGAAGGATGTTTAATTTTTTTTTTAATTCACTGCTTTAAATTTCTACAAAAAAAATCCACCTATAATAGGGCAGTATAAAGCACAGAAATGCAGTAAGAAAATACCCTTTAAGTAGAGTATCACAATGTAACAACATTTCCTATCACAACTTGGGGGAGGAGATGTAGGTAACAACAGTGACATTAGAGATTATAATATACTTTTACTTGAATGTGGAAGCACACAAATAGAATCCATACTTTAATGATCTGTATCATGAAGTATTCAGTTAAAAACAGAACTGGAGGAAAAACTATTTTTAATTAAAACAACTGCATCTGCAACTACCAGAAAAATATACTTAAAGTTAAAATAGCAGAGGCAGAATTTGAATATTTTAATAAGCAGAAACCAGTTACTGAAATGGTTTACTCATATTTGAGTGAAAAATGCAGTTAAGTTCCCCGCTATCAGTGACACATACTGGATGCATCTACATTACAATTTAGCTTTAGAACAGAAGTGGGTTTTTGAAGTCATCCTCACTTTCTGTACTTTGGTTCATATATCATAGAATAGTCTCAAGGAATAGAGATGAGATTCCTTTTAGGTAGAGCAACACTACAAAATGTATTTCAACCACTAATGGAGTTCATTGGACCAGATTAGAGAGAGTCGGAAGTGAAACACACTGAAATACAGATTGTGTGAACATTAAGCTCTCCACAAACTGTTTCCTTCCACAAATGCTGGGAGTTTTTTTGCCCTGCACTGTTTAGCATAGCCATTACAATCACTATTTAGACCATAAATAATGCCTACTGTCATATGCACTTCCATTTAAGTACTGCAGAGTAAACTGTATGAAGAGCACTGAACCTGTTACTTATCCCTGCTCTTTGACATCTGAACTTGAGTCCTTAGTATCCACAGACCTGAGCAGACACAGATAACTTGCTAACATTATGCTTCTAGAAACCTAGTGAAAAAGCATAAGCAATATTGATTCTGAAATAGGCATCTGCATTTTCCCAACTGTCATCTTTTAACTTTCCAGAACTAGCTCAAACATTTTTGCAGCTGTGCAGAGAAGTGGATCAGAGAACTGCTTAAGGTGAAATTAGCGCAGTATGCAAGCATGGCATAAGAAGTCATTGTAGAATAGAATCATTGAAGAATCATTTAGGTTGGAAAATACCTTTGAGATCATCAAATCCAACCATTAACCCAGCACTGCCAGGTCACCACTAAAACATGACCCTCAGCACCACACCTACACATCTTTAAAATGTGTCCAGGGTTGGTGACTCCACCACTTCCCTGGGCAGCCTGTTCCAATGCTTATAGAATCAAGACCTGAATCAGACACATTCAGCCATTAATGCCTGTACATTGAGCTTCTCTCAAAGCCCTGTGGCTCCCTGCACAGCATGCAGAAGCATTGAATTGCCATAGACATTAGGGTAAGCCTCAGAGCAATCCATGGAAACATAGGGGCATCTTCAGTAGTTCTTCAGTTAATTCTTCAGATGAAGCTGCTTACTTCAGTAACCATCCAGAAGCATAGGCTGTTAATATAGGTGGAATGAATGGCCAAGCCTGAAACAAATGCTTATGTTTTCAGATACTGAAACATTTGGTTAGTGGCCTGAAGTAAGCAGTCAAAATATAGTTCTTCATATGCTTGATTCAAAGTGTGTCTAAGTCAAAAGAAAGCCTATCAATGATCCTGAATGTATTGGCTATATGTATAATGTTAACATACAGTAGGCAACAGTAATATTCAAAATAATGCAAGAAAACATTTTGCCATCTACTTTCTCTATACAGGACAGTGAGGTCTGTGGAAGAAAATACTGACCTATGGATTCACCAGAGACAGTAGAAAAATGGTCTTTCTCCTCTTCAAATGGCAGGGATCTAGTAGGGCTGACTTTTGGAAAAGGAAAAAGCCTGATTCTTTCTAATTCTAATAGATTAAGTCAATAACCTGAATATCTGGATAAACATCCTAATTAAATATCTATAGTTCCACATAAATCTTACACAGATCCAGATGCAGAATTCAAGCTACACAGGCACAAACCTTCAAATAATAAATCCTATCTAAAATAACCTCAAAGCTCATTCCAGAAGAGATTTAAAATGTTCGTAATTTAATAAGACATTTTTGTTTAAAGTTTCAATAAATGAAATGTAAGATATTGGCAGTTTAGTCTCATTCCACTACTGTGAGCTCAGTAAAATTAAAGGGACAGAGATGGGAGAATGTGTATATCCAGTCTATATGAAGGCTCCTCTAATCACAGCATTACAGACTGTTTCTGTTCTCATATGAACTGATATTAGCCTCAAATGAAACTAATATGCCCAACATTATTTGGGCAAGAGAAAAGCTTTGAGCCTATGCCGCAACTACCTTTCCAGTGCCAATATTTCTATCATCAAAAGACTTGACAAATCAGATTGCTTATCTATGTTTCATTATCAGAATTCTGCTCCTTCAGTAAAGGTGAATCAACTACAAAGACATTTGCTTTTCTGTTGATTATAAATCTGGACTGGGAAAGAAACAAGAATTTTCACAAACTTCTCCAATTCAGCTCAATAAGAGGCAAATTGCCTCTTGCCCAAACAACTCAAAAATACTGACTCCAGTTTCTACTGGAATGGCAGGCGCAGAGAGGTGCCCTATCACTGGACAAATGGATTCAAACAGATATGAGTGACAGATATTTTTCTGGGAGAAAGGAGACTCACAAAACAAGGGAATGTACCTTGTATATCCAGAGATTCCTGTGGAAAGTTTTGTGGGCTATTTTATACATCTATGCAAAAACAGCAGGTCTCTTGGGATCTCTCTCATTATAAACCTGTTAATTCTACTTCAAGCAGTGCCTGCCAAGAATAGTCTCCTGTGAAACTGTTACTTATGAGAAAAATCAGGCAACACGCATCGCTTAAATGTACATTGCAGATTTTAAAAGCCATTCTGTTTCCTATAAAAACAGATATTTTCTTTGTGATATTTTAAAATGAAGCACGTCGCCCTGGTTCTGCAATGAGGACAACATATATCTAGCAAAATCACAGTCCAAAGATCTAAATTGGCTTTTAAAACCTATCTCAAGAACTCAAACCCAACTCCTATTTTTCTGTGGTAGCAGATAATGGGAAGCAAGCATATTTGAAACACCTGCTTTCAGAAAATTAGCAGAAGATATTCCACTATTCAGGATTTAAGGGAGAGGAAGCAGTAGGGGAGCCCCCTCCACTTTACTTTTGTACGTAACAGAGTACTTCTCAAAGGTGGCACAGCAGAAGTTACAAACACTAGCATTTAGTTGCCTTTTTTTTTTTAAGAAAGCAAGCACAATAAACTGAAAAAAATGTATATGGGTTGTCTCTTCCAGAGTTACAGAGCACTTAGGAGGAAAACCACAAAAGATGACTCCTTTGAGAAGTACTGAAACCACAGATAATTCAGAGACCAAATAACTGCTTAGGTAAAAAAGAAAAAAAAAAAGTGTTTGAAATAGTGGTTCAGGTAGAAGATGTTTTGAGAATCAGAGAATGGCTTATCAGACCTGATTTATCCTACATGTTTTTTTTTAATTGTTGTACGAACTTTCACCTATTCTTTTCCACAAATGTATTCCCACTGATTTGAGGGAATAAAACTGAAAACACTTTCTGGTTTTCTAGATTGAGCTGCATGCATACTTAATGTTGCAGTTAGCTACTTTTTGGTTACTTATTAACAATTGTATTAGACAGCATTACTATCTCTGTTTTGTGATTCTGTAATCTAGTTTAGGAGGGAAAAAAAATCTGTCAGCTTCACAAACAAACTTGTGTGGTGTCTGAGGATACAGAAAAGAAATAGTGAAATATAGGATATGACACATTGTTTTAAGTCACTACATAATTATCAGAACAGTCCTCTAGAAAGCAAATTAAATTTAACAGGAGTTCTTCTGTTGCCCTATTATTTTTTTAGTCGGATCTATTATGCTACAATGTGTATATCAGACACCTCCCTCCTCTTAAAAATTCTTCTAACAAAGGGAAAAGACAAGGAAGAATGGTAATTTAATTTTAGGCCTTTCCAGATTGATATCTAGACCATGCTCAGATGTCTGGTATTCAGCCAGAAGAAAACCCTGTATTTTAGAGAAAATGAACTAACAGCTCACAAACCGTTTATTATCCTAAAGTTTAGCTATTAGCTATAAATATTCCAAAATGTTAAAACTGATGCTCAAGGGTATTTATGTGTTGGCTTAGCTTCATGTTCGCGATGGAGTCTTGACCTATTCTCCATTTGACAAAACTAACAAAAAGCTAGGGAGGATAGGAGAAGCAGCTGTCCTAATATGACATTTCTTACAGGCTTACAACCCTTTTCACTCCAAGACAGACCAAATACAGTTGATACAGAAAAACCTGAGTGCATCTTCACTGTGCCTACTGCAGTCCCTTTTGAGTGTGGTGAGCAGTATATGTGCACAAGAAGTTTGTTGGATTAGGTCCTGTGTCCACAATTTTAGAGCTGTGAGAAAATTGCCAGGAAAAAGCATAAATGTGTTTTGGCACAATGAATTGCGAACGCAAGAGTGAAGAGGCTCCTCATCATACACATACCACCTTCTTTCACAGCACAAAAATAAACTAGCATTTCCAGCAATGGTTCATTAAGTAACAGAACTCAAAATAACTTTGCAATTCCACTTCACAGGAATAGCACACAAGTTAAAAATCCTAATAGCATTCTGGGTTTATTTTCAGTGTTCATATTTATTAGGGTCTGAATGTGCATCAGCTACCATGGCTGTGAGTCACATTGCAATATAAACTAAAGCAAGCTTGGGGCAGTCGTGGCTTTCCCATTCCCTTCTCCTTCCTTGAACCAGCACTCATGCTCCTGCAGTTATGTGCTGAATGATTCAAGAAGCTGATTGAGTCAAAAACTAGGACACATTTTCATGTTATACTTAATTTGATACAGGTATGACCTGCTGCCAAAATGGATAGTCACGTTCTCCTTCATGGATTGTAATGCACATTATCAACCTCCTCCACTGCAGAACTAGCAGCTTTCTACCTGTAGACCCAGTAGAAACTACTGGCCCCATTAACAGTAACCTTTCCTTTTGATGGAAGACAACTGCCAGTTAGACAATTAAAATTGATAAACACTAACATTAAAAAGCATCTTTAAGCACATTTGGGGCAAGGTTTCAACAAGTTAGGTTCCCTAAAGCTGCCTTACCCCCAGTCATATCAACAGGAGTGCTGGCACCAGTAGATGGAGAAAGACTTGATGGCTGGGAAGAAGAGACGATAAAGCTGTGGCAACTGCCCTAATTTAGGCTGTGGCTCATTAGGATATAACCAGTCTAGTTTTAAGTTAGCAAACCTAGATACTGCTAGCAACCTAGACATGCAAAAGTTATCTTTTCATGTACATTTCGCAATATGCACTAAGGAACAGTCACAGTGATGTTTGCTTAATACTGCTAGCAATGCAGGCCAGATGATAGCATGCATGTGCTTTTTGTCATGCTTTTCAAAATTAAAAACTTTGCCGAGTTATGACTACGAGAGAGAAAACCAATACCCACATGATGTAGAATATTTACTGTGCTTTGTATTTTCTACTGTGCTATGTTCTATCCTCTCTTCTTACCTTGCCTCTTTTACATGTGCAACGACAGCAGTTGCTAATCTCAAAGTGACAAGTTGTTAGTAATCATACATGTAAAAAAAAAAAAGAAGAGAAAAAATCTAACATTTTGTAAAATACAGACACAGAATCATTAAGGTTGGAAAAGACATTTAAGAGCAGCAAGCCCACTACTAAACCGTGTCCCTAAGCACCACATAGACATGTTTTTTAAACGGTTCCAGGGATACTGATTCCACCACTTCCCTGGGCAACCTGTTCCAATGTCTAACTACTCTTACTGAAAAAATATTTCCTAGTATCCAACTTAAACATCCCCTGGCACAACCTGAGGCCTTTTCCTCTTGTCATATCGCTTGTTACCTGGGAGACCAACTCCCATCTCACTACAACTTCCTTTTGGGGAGCTGCAGAGAGATATTAAACACATCAGAATAAAGCCACAAAAGCACAACATTTTCATGATAAACAGAATCACTAGAGAGCTCTGCTTAACTACATATAATTTTGGTACTTTTAAGTCCTAACTTTCATATTTAAGATTTTCTTGGATAGTATCAGAGACTCACATCAAAATCCAAGTTACAAGGTTTTGCTAAGGCTACTTTCCAGAAAAAAAAGCTTAAATTCTAAATTTTACAGCACTGTTCTCCAGACTGCCAATACATAGCTGGGGTATTGCACAGTGTTACACAGCTCACCACTCTTCAGGACACTCAGGGTACTAGACTTGAAGACATATGACATTTAAGAGCCAAAATACATTAAAAAAATAATTTTAAAAAAAATTACAGATTCAATTCATTATTAACCTCAAGGTAAGGACAACCTTTTTTGAGAATTTTAAGACAACTAAATTAGATAAGAGTTCAGATTTGACTAAGTAGTATATATTTACTGTATTATTAGATAGGAGCTATTCACTGAGCTGAAGAGTAACCTGGCCTAACTGCTGTTACAAAAGTGTTTACTCCATCTAGGAAACGTAGCAAGCTAAGGAGCTAGAGGGTTTCTATTATAATTCACCTTGTTCTGTTAGGCAACACGAGTTGTAATAACATGTCACTGGTAAAAGCAAACTTTCTCAGTAAGTGGCACAGTACATTTATTTTGAGGGTAGCAGGAAAGTAAACAGACCTAGTTGTAACACCTCTCCAGATACCACATCCTGTGCTGCCAAACATTTTGGAAGATCTTTCTGGTTTATCCTCTGAAATAGAATCAAACTTTGAAGCCATAGTCTGTTCTAGGAAGCAGAAGATATTTTCACATCGACCATACATTACAAGACCTAAACTCAATCAGCCTTATGCACTAGCATACTACTTATTGACACTAAGGGATAGGTATAGATTTACTCACCCAGTAACACAGGGTAATAAGACACACGAGCACTGCTTCATGCAGCATGAGTATTTCTGGTCATGTGTTCCAGTAACTATTATAAAATTCAGCATTTACATTGTTTTCCATTCACTTCTACCTCAGCCTCATATCCTACTTTTGGAAACACTGTGGTAGGGTTAATACTAAATCAGTGAGGGTGGCATCACAAGCACAAGAAGATAGAATTACAGTAACAGGTGAGAAAGCTGAAAGGATAGTCCTTGGAGTACGACAGTACCAAATAATTCAGACTTAGAAGACATTTAGCATAAATGGCTTGTAAATATTGGATAAGGCTGACAAAATTACTACTTACCTGAAGGTAAGTAGTAAGCATTACATTTTTGGAACTGTTGATGTCGTGGGACAAGAGCCGGCAACATGTGCTCACAGAAGTGGTCCAGAAGGCCAACTGTACCCTGGGCTGCATCAAAAGCAGCATGGTCAGCAGGTTGAGGGAGGGCATTCTGCCCTTCTACTCCACTCAGGTGAGACCTCACCTGCACTGCTGTGTCCAGCTCTGGAGTCCTCAGCACATGAAAGACATGGACCTGTTGGAGCAGGTCCAGAGAAGAGCACAAAAAATAACAAGAAGGCTGGAACACCTTATTATAGTTGAGACAGCATGCAGAGGTGGGGCTCTAAAAAACATTAATAGTAAAAGCAGAATGTGATTTTCTGTGAATTAGGTACAGATTGACAGTGGGTAACTGTATCCCCAACCATTCAAAAAACCCACAAAACAGCTCTTAATACCACTGCAAACAAATGTAAAAATAAGAATTTTACTGTCCATTTTAAGTGACCAATTTTAAGAGCTACAGCCAGCATGAACAAAACATGTACTGCTCCAGCATACCAAGTATGAACAACTTTGCATCACAATAGACCATTGGGATACAGGGTTCAAGCATCTTCTAAGATGTCAACCTTAACATCACAGTATCAGCTACCTATACAAACATGGAAATAACATTGCCTCAATAGAAAAGCTCTAATCTGTAGAACCTTAATAATGCAGTAACATTTTGACTATTTCATTCTAATAATTGAAAGAAAAAAAATGCTAATACCAGCTCTGGAAATATTTCTGTATTATTCAGAATATTGTTTAACTAAGATGAGGTACTCTGGCATTATACATCATCCATATTACCAACAATGTCCATTTCACAATAATTCAAAGCTCTAGCAATGCTCTAAAGTGGCTTATAACAGCACTGAATTTCCACAAAATGACATGGAAAACCTATTTACAATTCCAGTAATGCTCTCCAACAAAGAGCATGTGGGAATGTGCTCCCTCATTTCAGCATGTCAGCAGTTCTTTAAATGAGAGTCAATGTTTCCATTCAAATCCGTTATTTTTGAAGAGGTTGCAGAGTCAGCCCTGAAGGAGAGAGAACTGATACTAGCAGTTTCAGGTGCTTTCATGCAATCTTCTATCTCAAAACCAGTCTTTTTTCTGAAGACAGTTTAAGCCATTAGCTCATAATATGGATGGCTGCCTTCTGGATCTGGGAGGGGAGAAAGGGGTGCAAGACACTAGAATTACTTCTAAAAGAAGATATTTTGGAAAATAACCCCTAACACCTTCACAATGTCATTTTTTTCCAGAAAACTGTTCCTAAAGACCTAGAGCTAATCTCCCTTTGGTGGCCAATGTTGACAAGCTATAAAGTGAGTCTTGGCATTTTGTGTAACCTGGAAAATAGACCTGGAACACCATTTTACAGCCTTATCCTGGGTTTAACTAATACTCATCCAATATGTCAAACAATTTTATTAGTATTAAACTGTAAGATTCTGAGAGACTCAGTGAAACAGTTTGAAGACAGAAGCACCCTTTATTATGTGTAATCTGACTTTATATTAAACTTAAACCGCACAACTCCAGCTCAGTTTCTGTATCAGAATAACACCTCCTCAGAGCATTCAATGAGTTTTGGGGATTGGCTGAGAGCTGCAGCACTAGATTTCAGCAGGAGAGAAGGTCTTAAAGTTGCGTGCTTGGCTTTGGTTTGTGCTGTTGAACATCTTTCTTTAAATTGCCTCTTTTAGATAAACATGGATGTAGAAACCAAAATTGTCTGTATTCTTCTCTGCCTGGCAACCTTGTTGTCTGGGGTCATGAACAGCTGATGGAGATTCAATAATTAGCAATTGACGCATATGCACATAAAATCATAGAATTGTTTTGGTTTGAAGAGACCTTTAGGATCACCAAGTCCAACAGTTAACCCACCACTGCCAAGTTCACCATTAATCCATGTCCCCCAGTACCACATCTGCACATCTTTTGAACCCCTCCAGGGACGGTGACTCCACCACTTCCCTGGGCAGCCTGTTCCAGGCTTGACAACCCTTTCAGGGAGGAAAAGTTTCATAAGATCGAAACTAAACCTTCCCCAGCACAACTTGAAGTTTTTTCCTCTTCTCCTATCACTTGCTACCTGGGAGAAGAGATCGACCCCCACCTTGCTACAAACTCCTTTCAGGGGGCTTCAGTCACAGAGAGTGTGGTTGAGCCTCCTTTTCTCCAGGCTAAACAGCTCCAGTTCCCCTCAGCCACTCTTCATAAGACTAGCCCTTTAGAATCCTCACTAGTTTCACTACCCTTCCTTGGGCACACTCCAGGACCTCAGTGTCCTTCTTGTTCCTCTTTCCTGCATACAAGACCTCTTCAGAGGTCATAACAATGTGTTTAGTTTTGACTTTTGGCTTGTTCCTTATTTAGCATGTTCCTTCCCAACATGTCTTTTATGGGCTCTATATCTTCTATTATTGATTACCAGTTCTCACGTTCAGGACTTGATAAAAATAAGGAATGGCTTTTTCACAGGTTTCAAAAAGCTTTGGGTATGGCCATGAGTATGCTGTGTCCCTTTACTACTCCCTTCACTGCAACAATAGCAACCTTTTGCCAATAATTTAAAGAGTGCCTTTGAATTCTCAAGTCATAAAAGTGCTTTAAGCTAACAATTTTTTCCATTAAAGTCATTGAATTTGAAGGGAAAGGTTCAGGCTCTCTATACCATGAGCTGTTCATTTAATGCCTTTTTTTTCCCCTATGATCTCATATCAAATTCTGAGACAACCCACGAAGCAGAGTGTAAGGTACTCCTTGGTTCTTTGTTTCATTGGCAGTCATGACACAAACTGGAAGTACCTAGAGACTTTAACTGTTGAAAGGAAAGGTTTCGTAAAACGCTACCGCAACCATTGGTATGAGGTAAATGCACAGAGACTGATCTCTTTAACCAATGGAGTGCATAATACACATTATAATATACTTGAATCTCTAAATATTAGACCATAAATAAGACTTGCTGTGTTCTCGTGTTATATTACGTTTCACAGAAGATGTATATACAAGCTCCTGCTAAAAGAGAAACTGTACCTCATTCAGTATTGACTTAATGAAGGAATTCTCACATTAATCTCTTAAGCTGACTACTCTTTAGAAAAACAGACTCTGTGGAAAAGAAAACTTCCATAAATCTCTTCAGCTCTCTCCACAAAAATAGGCTTTTTGTAGCCCAGTGATTTTCCTTGCACCTTTTCTTGTGGAAACAATTAGCTTAGCAATTTTAAAGTATTGGGTAGACCCAGCTGCTGGCTCCTGATAGCTTTCCTACTACATAGCAATATCCATACAAAAAGATTCAAGTCTCATAGTATTATAATTCAACACGGCCAAGTGTCGAGTTTTGCACCTGAAAAAGACCCAACTGCACATATCAGTATAGCTTGGGGACTGACCTGACCTGTTGGAGAGCAGTGAAGGAGAAAGGGACCTCGGGGTTCTGGTAGATGGAAGGATGGCCTTAAGCCAGCAGTATGCTCTTGTGGCCAAGAGGGCCAATGGGATTCTGGGGTGTAGTAGAAGGGGTGTGGTTAATACAACCAAGAGAGGTTGTTCTTCCCCTTTACTCTACCCTGGTGAGGCTGCATCTGGAATATTGTGTCCAGTTCTGGGCCCCTCAGTTTAAGAAGCATAGGGAACTGCTGGAAAGAGTCCAGTACAGAGCCACCAAGATGATTAAGGGAGTAGAACATCTTTCTTATGAGGAAAGACTGAAGGAACTGGGTCTCTTTAGCTTGAAGAAGAGGAGACTGAAGGGTGACCTTATCTATGCTTTTAAATATGTGAAAGGTGGGTGTCAGGAGGATGGGGTCAGGCTCTTCTCAGTGAAGCCCAGTGACAGGACAAGGGGCAATGGTTGTAAGCTGAAGCATAAGTGGTGCCATGTGAATACAAGAAAATAATTTTTCCCAGTTCAGGTGTCAGGGCACTGGAACAGACTGTCCAGAGAGGCTGTGGAGTCTCCTTCTCTGGAGATATTCAAGACCCATCTGGAAGTGCTTCTGTGTGACCTGGCCTAGGGAATCCTCCTGTGGCAGGGGGGTTGGACTTGATGACCTTTCAAGGCCCCAACTCCTAACATTCTGATAATACATCAGTGGGAAATACGTAATTGACTTAATAATGAGGTTAGGTCTTGAAGGAATTCTCACTTATCTGAAGCCATCAGAGTTTTCTGCATTTTTGCTAGATTTGTTTCTAATTCAAGATGCTTCAATAGGTCAAGGACAAAACATTTTGCTGTGACTGTCTTGGGATGGAACTCAAACTGCCAGGCAAAGTGCCCTATTCATTGGTCCTTCAATGATTTTCATATAAGTTAGCTGAAGTCAGACCTGTTGTTCTTTCTTTGGTCATGAGTATAGTAACCAAACTTCAGAGAGAAGTTCAGGTTCAAGACTGGGACCACAGACAGTTGACAAGTCTGTGTTGCCAACAATACTGATCTGTTCAACAGATTGTTTTGAAAGTTTATTGTGGGTGTGAAATCCCATTCCAGACAGCAAGTACAATTTTTCAAAAATGTTCTTTAGCTTAATTCATACATACCCCTTCTATTTAATCTCATAAACAATACAGTTAGCATTAGGATTGATTTCTGTCCTATTATACTGTCTAACCTGAAATGATTAATTGCTTGACTACATCCATTGAAAATACTTCTGCTGTAATTGGCAAGAATATCAGTACCCAAATGATTTCCAGTGTAGCAAACAAGGATAATTAAAACAAAAGTAGTAAGGCCACCTGTATCTTACTTGTGTATGTTGAAAATTTAGTGCACTCTTTAGTCCAATAACTGTCTGATCTAGAGTAAACAGAAACCTTTCATGGACCTGTTTTAGAGGTTTTACAGCATATTTAAACACGTTTCAAAACAAATTCAAGGATACGTCTTCGCTCATTTGTGTAGGTAAAAGATAATATCAAGCACAGTGCAGTACAAAAATAAATACTCAGAGGATAGCTGGCAACAGTTTATATTGAAAAGCTCTTTACCATCTGTTTGTATAAATCTAAGTGTTTAAGAAGACTCCTTTCTAAAAACAAATACGTTAATCACCATCACAAAACTTCATCTTATGTTACATTATTTTGTAACGAGAAACTTCATAGTTGCAGCTTCACACAGGTGTGTATCCATGAAAATTACGATAAGAAAAATTAAATATATAGCCAAGTTTAAGTGTGTCACTAGACTAAAGAAAAACAGTTGCAATCTTGTTTACTAACAAGAGTTATTTACATAAGGTTGTGCAACTAAGCATCTTTGTGGGCTGGACTCACTTGGTAGAACAAACTAGAACACAAGAAGTTCCACCTAAAGATAAGGAAAACCTTCTTTCCTGTGAGGGTGACAGAGCACTGGGAGAGGTTGCTCAGGGAAGCTGTGGAGTCTCCTTCTCCAGAGAGATTCCAAACCTACTTGGATGTGATCCTGAGCAACCTGCTCTAGGTGAACCTGCTTTAGCAGAGGAGTTAGAGTAGATGACCTCCAGAGGTCTCTTCTAACTCCCCATCATTCTGTAACTCTGTGGTCATAACACTCTATGACAAAGTTGTCTAGGGATAGTAAGGACATCAGTCTCTGACTAGAAGAGTAAAGTTGAAAAATCCTCTTAAACAGCTCCCACAACATCTACATGAATATTGTCATGCAACGCTGTAGATAAAAGCACACTAAGAAAAAGTCGTAGGAAAACGTGCAGCTGTGCAATGTCTGAGTGCAACTTTGGAGGGTGTTTCGAAAATTTGGCTTAGAATGTCTTGTTTTACTGAGTTTATAGCTCAGTCTCAGAGTCATTTATGTATAGCTGCCTGTGTATTTAATCGAAAGTAATAAGCCAGATGCATCAAATTAAAGACAGTTAAAAATCTATTCCAGCATATAAATATAAATGCTGAGACAGTTTTTGGTCTTAGATGCTATAAGCATTAAATTATGAAAGTTTATTTTACTAAATATAATCACACAAGATGAGGTCTTGGAAATTTAATCTTTAGGTCATCTAAATATTTGCATGACAGCAAAATACAAAGAATTTAACCAAAAAACAGTGGCAGCACAGTAGCAAGTGCAAATGCCAAAGCTTTGGACTCCTTTAGTCTTATCAGTAGCTTCTCCTAAAATACTTGTATTTAAACAATAAATGGAAATACTGGACCATGTTCTCTGTTGCTCTCTCAGGAAGAGACAATGATTATTCTGAATGATCGTGGCAAAGTTAGGCAAACATTTCCCTTAATTACTTAATACTTTTTCATATAGTTAGAACATTTACAGGATCTTTGGTAAAATATTCTGCCAGGAAAATTAAGTCTTACAAGTTGTGAAAATTCCAACAGCTACATGACACGATGCCTGATAAATCTGACTCCCAGTGTGGGAAGTCCTGAACCACTAAAGCAAACTGCAAAGCAATTAGCACCATTGTTCCAGAAAGAAAAAAAGCTTGCACACAAAAAAAACCCCAAACAAAACCAACAACCAAAAATCCAAAGATATACCTTACATTCTTCACCTTAGTGGAGTTACTCATGATTTACCAGCATAAAACTCTTTACTCACAAAAGAGCAACGAGATTCCTTCTGTCTGAAACATTCTGTAGGAATGTTGGTTAGAAAAATACATCTTAGGACATTCTCTTTCATACTAAGTAGCACGCAGCAGCAGCACATGAGGAATACAGAACACTTTAATGGCTATATACTGATAAATACATCCTTATTTCATCCTAAACCTGATCACCAGCACAGTTTAATTATACAAAGAAAAGATGCTTCAAGGTTATTCACTTTATTTCTTAGAGGCATCTTGAAATAGCCAGCATGTACTAGAATTTGCCTATACTTATTATCTATAAACCACAAATAATTCTGATTAAATGAGTTGATAAAGTACAAGGGAGAACTTGAGAAGTGGAGTTCTGCAGATCTTCATTAACCTTCTAAAATATATGAAAACTCCTTGACATCAAACCACTCACTTAAGTAGACTGCAACTCTACTAAGAAATTTGTAACTTGTAAAGAAGAAAATGGAAAGAAAAAAGTCCACAGGACCTACATGAAAGTCTTCAATCAATGCATTTGTACTTGTGACTGCAGCTGAAGTCAGCAGATGAAGAGACCTTGTTCTTTCTCTTCAGTTCTGAGCTATTTATTGTTGTAGCCTCCATCTATTTTTATTTATTTAAACCCCTATCAATACCCTGTGGAGATTTTTTGATAAAGAACATGAAGGAGGTTAGACATGTCATATCAGTTCAGCAGAGACAGCCCAATGAAAAGTGTTAGCTAATCACAGAAATCTCTCTAAAGCTGGCATAATTGTGCATTACCACTGAACTACCTCCATAGCAAGAGATAGGAATAACAAAAAGACATCTACAAGAATGAATCAAAAGCTCTCAACTTATAACCAAAATCTACATTGAACTCCCTCAGGAAACGAAGGAAGATATATCAGGAAAATATTTCTACTCTTTGTCCCTTTGTTTTTTTTTTTTCTCTTACTGACTGGGCATAGTCAAATTAAATGTGAATTCATAAAAAAAGATACACAAGACAATTTTCTCTGAGAGCTCATTGTAATCACCACAGTCTTGCTACAGCCTCTGGTGCCTGAAGCAAGAACTCAGGCCAAAAATACCATGTGCAGAAAAACATTGCAATGCTGTGATTTCATGCCTAGTGTTACCTTATGGTTTAAGTAGCTCCCTTGGCTCTTACACTTGCAGCAATTAGAATTTCCAGACAGCTCAGTGCTAGATATTCTAGGCACTCACTCTGTCTCCACACTAACTGGCAGATGGCAGTCAATTCTTACCATGAATGAATAAATTCACTGGTAAAATACCTGGCTGTAAACCTAAAGACTTTTTTAAAGCTAAGTTTTCATTCTGCTTTTTACAGTTACAAAGCAACAACCTCTGGTTCTATGATGCAAGTCTCAATTTTTATCATGGGCTAAGACTTACAGTAGAGTATGAAGGTCCTCATCATGCTGTTTCTGAATCTCATGAATACACTACCACACTTTTTTGTGCTAATCTTTACAGCAATCATTACTTAAACATAGCAGAACACTGTCTATTGAAGAAAAAATATGTTCTTGATCAGAAGAATGGAGCGTCAAACAAGGAAAAGGGATTGCCTGCTGAAGGTTCTTGATTTATTGATCTAGTTGCCTGAAGTTGGAATTTGATCGGGACTCTGACAATATATTTTTCCATAACCAGGAGGGTACTTAATATATCTATATGACAAAGGTTAAACTATGCATATATTAATTTCAACAGCCTCTCTTCCTGGTAGGACCTGAAGTCCACAAGGACTGCAAGTAATTAGCACTCTAGAAAAGTCAGAGGTCTAGGCCTCCAGTGGATTTTTCAAATGGTTTTTATGAGCAGGTACTCATTTTGAACTGTCAAGTTACACTTTTTCCTTATTATATATTGCTGCAGTAGATAACCTACTTCCTAGGTCTGATATTAGGAAAACTTTCTTCCCCAAAAGGGTTGTCAAGTGCTGGAATAGAATTCCCAGGGAGGTGGTGGAGTCACTATCCTTGGAAGGAATTTTAAAAACTTGTAGATGTGATTCTTAGAGACATGGTTCATTGGTGACCTGGCAGTGGTGGGTTAATGATTGGGCTCAATGATATTAAAGATCTTTTGTAACCTAAACCGTTCTGTGATTCCCTACACTATTACAAATTTGCTAATGTAAATTCTGCTCTTGCAGTTCCCCTATATACCAAACATACTGCCTATTTGCAACAGTTAGCTAGGAAAACAAGCAAGCAGCTGAATGCATTTTAAAGACAATTAACTGGGGGTTTTTTACAGATACATACAGCCTGTCTGCCAATTTCTGACTATTCTTTGTTGCAACACCCAAGCTGTTCTTTTTAACTTTAACACCCCTCTACAATGAATGCATCTGATTTACAACCAACATTGAAATATTACAAGGGCAAAAAGTACCAGCAAGTGCAGAAAGAGGAGCAAACGTACAACTTAGTAAACAAAATGGGAAATAGCTGAAGTCAAAGTCAAAGAGCTTACCAGGCACTTTATTAAACTGCAATGCACTACTTTACAGTGCTGCTTTTAAAATGTTAACACCATATCACAGTTCCCGGCAGCATTAAGTCTTTCCAGAAAATGTGTCATCAGTGTAAGCAGCGCATTTTATAGCCAGTATAATTTCATTTTATTATATTCAATAATATTTTTCTGAAATTCTAGGAAGTCTCCCCACAAAAGATAAGTAATGACCATATTTTAATCAGCTGGCACAAGGTCTAACCACCATACTGCAGAAAAAAAGGCTTTATTACACCAAAAATACTTCAGTTTCATTTTGTCTCTGTGGAAGAGGACGTGAATTAAACCTGTGAGATTCTCATTCAAGCATCATGCAGCACAAAACCTTTCATTTGTGAAGTTTTTTAAATTCCAAGACTTATCTCTACAGTTGAACCACTCTTGACAGAAGCAGCTGAATAAACACAGAATCCTACACATTGGACTACAGAAAGTTATGCTACCAAAGCTTAAAGTATGTGTCATTTGTTTTATATGTCCATAAGCAATCTGAAAAGTTGAGCTGTAGACCCCTAAACAATGTAATGTAAAACAATGCAATTTTTTTTCTTCTTACCAGGTTTGGATTTCTGCTTTGTGATCTGTCCGTGACCGGGAAGCGTTGGTGTGGAGCCTGGTATAACTGTTCTTTCCTCTAAATCGGACTCGGGGATTGTAGCACAGCCACCTAGTTGAAAAAGGAAGAACCTTAATGTGGTGCATATTTAACAAAACAAATTCACCAGTGCATAAGTAAGGAAAAGGGGCAATAAACTAGCTGACAGGAACACATAAAACTGAAATAGTCCTTACTTTCACTTCACAGAAATGTTTGTTAAAGAAAACTATCACCATTGTCTAGAAGACTGATGATTACACCTTAATGACTTCACTCTACTGATACTGGTTTGAAAAATGTTTGGATGTATTAAGATGACAGAATATGTAAAACTGGTTTCATACAGAAAAGAGAATTAATGTGATTTGTGTTAAAGATTACTGGGAGATAGTTGCATAATAAAACTAATTAAGTGTGAATTAAATAACTTCATGAAGTCAACAAACTTCATGAAGCTTGTTAGCTTACAGAGAGAATGATATTGGCTGATATATTTTGGATGCGTTATCAAACACAGTGGTTTTATTCCTTAGTGCTAGATATACAGAAACACAGGGACTCTTCATCAAAAACTCACTGCACTTGCAACGCCTTATCATAAGTGATCTTGGGATGCATGGCATGACAGATTCCTTGTATTTTTGCAACATTGCTTTCTGAGCAGTTCATTAGAGAACACAAGGACTTAAAGCTTTCTCTTCAAACGTGTTTAAAAGCCTATGCTTAAAATATGAAGAGGGGGACAAACTAGCAGTAGCATCACCTAAATATAGTTGCTGGAGTTTGCAGTGGAATAGGTCGATGTAAATTGATTTCAGAACAGCTGTCATCAGGACTGTGGGGAATATGTCACTGTTCCACAGCAGAAACATGCCTTATGATAGATGCATTGCCAACAACACAGTATACAGATGAGCTGCATTTCTTTCTCATAGGCCTCCCAGGATCACCACTACCAAACATAAATGTACCTACACCCTAAATGAAAACAAATATCAGTAAACTAGTACTTCTGTTCCCATTTGCAAATTGTGAGTAGAATGTAAACCATGAGATTTGACGAAATCTCATGCTTTAAAAGTCAAATATTTTTTCCATTCTTATTCTTCAGATAAAATCTACCCTATTAAACAGCAATCTTAATATAGGACGCAATTTAAGGCTTCTTGTATGAAAAACTATTAAGAATGGCAGCATATATTTTAAAAGGTTTGAAAACATTTTTCTGACAGCGTGAGTGAAAACTTGCCCAGAAAATTAGCATCTATTGAATTTCAAAATGGAAATAAAAGAACTTTCATAATGTTCATTCTAAATCCTGAAACTCAGTAGTTTACATATCCTTGAGAACTGATGCTTTTTGATGCCAAAATATTTCATTAGTCATCAACACTGATAGTAACTGAACAAGAGTCAGGAAAGTTCTATTTGCCCCCAGGTACAAAACACCACTGGCTGAAAGGAAACAAGACTTCCTGCTCTTGATTTTGGCATGAGAGGTTTGTTAAGACTTACTTGTCATCTGAAACTTTCAGAAGTTATTAAAATTAAAAGCAAAATGCACTTCCATAACTTTTTATTGACAGAGAATAGTGAGGACCAGCATTACATACAAAAAGTGTAGACAGAATACACAAATCAGTAGTATCAGTATCAATATTAAGAGTAGTAATTATTCATACTTCTGTAACAATACTAATAACAGCTGCATTTCTATCTCACTCTTTTAATACTAGTATTACCTTCTAACGGAAGGAACTAGCAGAATTTGCTGAACTGTGTCCCTTAGCTTGTTCAGGTGCCTAATACTAGGTAGAATGACAGGACTCTCATCGACACATCAACCTGCATCAACAGCAGCAGTATCTGCTTCTTTCAACAGAACCAATGACAAATTCAATTTTCTTGGTCCAATACCCATCCTCAGGATAACTATGGAAACCCTTGACATCCTCCTCTTCCCACAGGAAGAAAAGAGTGGAGACCACACTACAGACAACTGTCGTACCAAAAGAACCAAAATGTTCAAAGTAGTAAACTTAAACCAGACTACAGAAAGATGCTAAATAAGGCATAAATATATGTCACTGAATATAAGATTTAAACCACAGTAACCAGGATTTTATGATTCCAAAAACATTTTACATCTCAGAAGGACAGTTATCAAAAAAATAATAATAGTAAATAAAGAGAGTCTCTCCTGCTAGGACTCCAAACCTTTTAATTTCATACTGCAGAGGTTCTACTGAGAGTATCCACTCTGACTTCTCTGGTCAGAGTCTAACAGAATTTTTACTTTCAGTAAAAAAACTTCTTTCAATTCTTGTATATCTCTGTATAAACTTCAAAAAGTATTCACTGAATGTCTGTTTTAGCAAGCATTTTATAATGTATGCACCTGGAATCCTAAAAGAAATCACAGCAGCAGAATAATTCACATTCATTGATTATTGAAGTGAATAGTACAAATCAGAAAAGTGACATATTAAAAGAAAAAGCTGGAAAAGAGAGGCAGGAGTAGTAGTATATAAATCTGCATGCTGGAAATGACCCAAGTTGAGAAGTTCTCCAGATGTCAGTCTGTAAACAGTGCTTCATAAAATGAATTTTCCCATTAATTGTTGGCAGGAATAACTTATTCTAGAATATGTTATTACATTTGACCCACACTTTTCCCCCTCTTCCGTGTAGCTAAATTCTTGTCTGACTTCACAGATCTTTTATCAGTTCTGA
The DNA here is from genome assembly GCA_013399015.1 of Galbula dea. Taxonomy (NCBI): domain Eukaryota; kingdom Metazoa; phylum Chordata; class Aves; order Piciformes; family Galbulidae; genus Galbula; species Galbula dea. Next base: position 323,769 of record VWZX01007337.1, read on the forward strand.
TAAACCCAGGAAAGAAAGCTTCGGTCAGCAAAAGTGTTTGATAGGGTACAACACACAGAAAATTACACTCAAGCTAATTGTGAACTTTGTTCACCAAAGGAAATTAAATTTCTCCTGTTTATTTTCACTACTTCTGTTTTTCTAACACATTTGGTTCTCAAGTTGGAAAAAGACACTCACACCCAAAGGAAACAAACATAATACATGCTGAACAAAAATTAAGTACTAACAGCTTTCCTACAGGTTCTTATCACCATGTTTTTATACATTTTATCATGGCTCTAGAAGTTGAAAAGCAGGAAAACAAAAGCAGTATACATCTAAAAAATGAAAAGGCACTTTGAGGGAAAGACTATTTGGGTTTCTTTTTTCTCTTCCACTCAACCACAATCTAAACTAAGCATAAAGTTTCCATTTTCCTCTGAAATTAATACTTGCAAGAGTCTACAAAAAAAAAAGCATCTTGAGCAGTGTTTGGCAGCAAGAGAGTCAAAATGTGAATAGAAATGTCCCTACACAGCAGAATTTATTATCCATGTGTATACCATTATAAAAGGTTGAAAATTAAACAGCAAAATTATTTCATAGAGATTCCAAAACTGTGCAAAACCATATTCAGTTGGGTTTTCTATGCTGTTCATAATTTTTAGGAAGTGTATACTAAAACTGCATTTTAAGGCATTAAAGATTATTCTGAAATAGTTAATCAATTACTTGTATTGATTCTGCCAGATACATTTATTCAAGTCCTGCAAATTTTAGTAGGACCTACCCATCAGAAAGCAGCCTGCCTGTTGAAGTAAACACTGCATAAAGTATTTTTAGATAGTGCTATTGCTGCTTTCTAGACAGAAGAATGGGAATAGGCAGCCCAGAGAGGTCATGGAGTCTTCCTCCTCAGGAGATTTTCAAAACCTGCCTGGATGAGATTCTGAACAACCCAATCTAGGTAAACTTGCTTTAGCAGGAGTTTGGATTAGATGATCCCCTCCAGAGGCCCCTTCCAACTCCCATCATTCTGTGATAAAATAATAAAATCTAGAGAAAAAAACAATATATATTTGAGTATGTGATAAGGTCCAGAGAAGTTTTATTCACATATTACATCTGGATTAGAGTGTTATTTCAATAGACATATTCCAGGAATGCAAGCATATTTCCATGGCAGAGAGTAAGGAGAAAGGGAAGAGAGAAAAGAGAAAGATGGATTATTTATTTCCCCTTAAATAACTGTCTGAAAATCAACAGTTACCATTTGCAATAGAAAACAGTCCATGTTTAGTTCAGATATTCACTAGCCAAACACAGAGTGGCTAATTAATCAGCTACAGGTTTCTGAATATAGTACTTAAGTCTAATAGTGTGGCTACAACTGTGCAGTCACAAAATTCCATTGTTTTGTTCCTGATTTGACATAACCAAACTCAATGAAATGATGGAAAATATTTGTGTTACATTCCATTAGCATAATAAATTATTGAAAAATGACACCAAGTGAATATGCAGTTCAAGGTCATTGAAGATCACCAAAACATATTTTCAACAAGAGTAGAGACAGACACATACCAGACTGTTGTTCTGCATTATCCTTGCCTTACTGAAATGTTTAACAAAGCTTTCAGTTCATAAATTCCACAGCTTGTCCTATAATGAACTGCCACTGTTTGCAGTGAGAGCTATGGAGAGAATTTGCACCAATTGTGAGGCTTCTGCTAGAGCTTGTAGCACATTTATGAACTGCAAATGTGCCTACAGGTGTTAGACTAGACCTCCAGAGGTCCATGCCAACCCCTAATATTCTGTGATTTTGTAAATTCATAGAGTCTTAAGTTCAGGGTACCTTTGCAGTATAACCTCTTTATGGGAGCAACTAAGCTGCTTAAACTGTCAAATTATCTTGGCCATTCTTCTAGGATGAGGTTTAGTGCATGTGCTATGCAAGTCATACAAATGGCACTGGAAACACATTGCTACTAACAGATCTAACAGCTGTTTTCATTAAAGCAGCTTTATTGGACATTCAGCCAAGAACACAATCAAAATCAACATCCAGTAGTACCCTTACTAACACAGGACAGAGTGCAAGAACGTTAAACTCTATAATGCCACTCACCATCTACCAAAAGTCATTTGTTACTTACTATGAAGAAAGGATGAATGATAACAGTTGTGCTTTGAACACAAATGCACTGTTCCATCCAAGAATCTATTCACCTGATGAGCACAGACTGGCTAAACAACATGCTCTGTGTTCTAGTATGTGTTGGGAGAGGTAATTGTTACTCAGTTTTGTAGTGCTTGGAAGACTTCCATCTACCATTATGCAACAGCATTAAAAAAAAAAAAACAGCTTATAACAAGAACTTTTCATGGGAATATCAACTCTTGACAAACAGCGTAACAATAAAAATCATTGTATTTTTCGGAATGCACTGCCTTACATAACACCTGGGGTTTTTTGTTGACTGGGTCTCATCATTTTCCCCATATTTAGTGTACCACTAAGTGCAGCTTTCATTTAGCATAACTAGAAAAGGTTTTCTTTCAAAATGTTTAAGTAGATCAGAATATACTGTCACCAACATATTTTTAGGACAACATTCTTAATTTAGTCAAATTAAACTTCCATGTCCTAGAGCACATACATGAAGCATTCTTCAGCCTAAAGATGCATGCATGCAGAGACGTATATAGACACTATATATTGGTATGTCTATGCGTACACAAACAAATTTAGGACCTATTAGTGAAGAAAGAGCAAGTCCTCATTCCCTACAGTCAAAAGTTGAAGAGACAATAAATGTTTATGGCATGGTTTGCAGTTTTGTAACCTATGATTTACAAGTGTTCTGTCACAGAATCACACAATCACAGAACATTAGGGGTTGGAATGGACCTCAAAAGATCATCTAGTACAACACCCCTGCCTGACCAGGATTCCCTACAATAGGTCACACAGGAAAACACCCAGAGGGGTTTTGTCACACAACCATACTGCAAGATTTCAAGGTGAGTATTCTCTGACCAGTTCAGAGGAACTGACAACTCTTTACCTTCACGGAGACCCAAGCAATACACTGTTTACAAGCTCTTAATAACATGAGGAAGCTCAGTAATGCAAGTTAGTGAAAGTGGGATTTTTGTCCTCACTGTGAACATGAAATGAAAGATTGTTACATAGGGTCTTTTGTAAGTTTGAGACTGCCTTGATGGAGCAATACTTAGACAAAAAGAGTTAATGAGGGGCTTATTCCTAATCCAGAACAGAAACTGAGTGTAATCAAAGGAAAAGCATTTGAAATATATGCTAATGCATTATTTGGGGCAAGAAAAGACAGGAAACAACCTACTGACATCAGATGCAGTATCAGATACACTGTGGATAACAAAAGGTAGTGGACTAGTAACTGAGATTCAAATGTAGGTACTGAAGGATACATGTAGCTCAGAAAAGCAAAATTGAAGGGGCAGAGTAATGTTTCATAGCACTATTGCGATAAGCTACTGAAGGCTACTGAAGGTCTACCGATAGGCTATTGGTCAATGTGGAAAAGAATTATAAATTACTTCAATACATACAAGGTAAAATATTAGCTACAGAATATCAAGATCAGATTTCAATAACAAATGCAGTTGCTTTAATGTAATGAGGATTTAGTATTATGACAAATGGTGTTAAGGAAACAAAAGTAGATAAAAAAGCCAAAGAAATAATCACAGGATAAAAAAAAGTATCCAGTGCAATGATCAGGGAAAAAGTGAATGGAGTTCTGAAATCTACCTGACAATGCTGCAAATAATAATCAAGAAAGCAGTAATATTATTGAAAAAGCAACTGGTAAGATATCTAGAATACTGTCTTCAATTCTTGTTACCATGTTCATAACAGACTAAGTAAACCTGGAAAAATCCAGTGAAGATTACTGACATCATACAGGAATCACTCACCTTACTGATACATCAGTAAATGACCACTCTTGCTTACCTGGAGGTTTGAAAATGGAACAGAATGATCTGTACCAATAATGCAATTAGGCCAGAAATCCTTAGTGTCTGCTAAAATACACTCAGAACAAGAAGGAACTGATCATTAATTTTAACTTGAAACTGGGCTTCTTACTACCAGGAGAGCAAGGGCTTTGAGCAAACCCTGAACAGAATCTGTAAAGCATGGAGCTAAACAGTTGTATTTATGAAAGGAACTTCATTCATTACATTATTCTAACACAGAGATGGAGCTTCTGAACAGCATGAACAATTTTTTAGTCCTCACAGTGGGTATAATATTTTAAGGTAATTCTAATTTTAGAGTCCAATTGACTACAAATACTATCAAATATTATCCTCTTTATATTATTAAAGAAGAGAAATATTTCATATGAAAAAAGTCAAAAACATTTGACTGATTTTTTGTTTTCCTCTCACTCAATATCTTTGACAGCACCAAAATTCACTCTGACTTCAGTAATATCCAAATTCCTTTAATAAAAGAAATAACTTGATGGGAGAATTTATATTAAAAAACCCCACAACCCACATACACCACAGAGAAATCCCACTATGTAAACACACTATTTAATTTCCTTGTATTAAAAGTCTGTCGTCTCAAAGAATTTGTCATCTAGCCAAGCTCACTGGATGTCTGTGGCATTCCAATTCTTCTGCCTTTTCAAAATGACTGAAACATACTGTAAGTTATCTTGGCTCCCCTCCATAAAATAAGCTTAATGAATTCATACACAGAATGACCAAAGGCCAAGGATATATTTCAACAGTAAAAAAAGCGTTCTCTGTCCCTTTGCTTTAAATTGGTCACATCTACAATACCAAGTAAAGCAGAGCAATAGTAGCCCGTCTTGAGAGTGGGGGGGGAAAATCACATTGAGGATTCAGTGTCCACTCTGATCATGTTTAAAAGGTTTTTTAACTCTGATTTGTTCTGAAACTTCAAATTTTTTTCATGATTTCATATTTGACAAACAATTCCCTACAGGTCAATATACTTTCCTTTTCATGTAAAATTTATGAAGTTAGACCAGTATATAGAATGCAACACATCCCTCAACACTGAGTACATGATAAAATGTTATAGGACTTTAAAGTCTTGAGAAAGCTTATTTTAATTTGGTCATTTCTACACGTGTTCATGAAGATTTCTTCAATGTATAACTAACCAACATTTCACAGATGGACTCAGGAATAACTTTAAATATAAGGTAAAGTGATTAAATTAGTACTATTATGAAGTACTACAACAATGACATTAAGACAACAGCGACACTTGCTTCACATATAGAAAAATTGTTACAGAAACTAAACAAGAAACTCCATTCACTGAGTATAGACTTTTCCTTTCCAAATGACCCAGAACTAAAAGAGAAATTGGAGAAGACATTGTCTAGATAATGATTTGCCTAAATAGAGTTACTGAAATCCAGATTTAGTTTCCGTTATGTAGTCAAATAGCTTGCAGGTATATCATCTTCAGCAGGCACCAGGCTTAATGCTTTTTTATTGATCTACCCATAGCTTAAGTGCACACATAAGGATATGGACTGTTAAACAATTTTCATTATCTATTACTGATTATGGAAATATAATACATCTTGCAGTAGCATCTGCATTTTCTCTATCATTAAATGCTACTTACAGCAGACTGTTCTTTTTATTTTGTGAACTCTCTAATGCTTGTGGTAGTTTTTGGGCACCAGCTAAATGGCTGAATTTGTTAATTATCAACTACACAACAGGCTCTCTCTTACAGCCTATGGTGTAAGCAATAACATATCATTAGATTCTTTGTCTTTGAGTTGCATGAGATGTAACATACAATTATATATGTAGTTACCAAGGTACATTCAAATGCTTTTTATTTCTTGTCTCCCCCAAGAGACCCTTACCTGCTTCTCATCAGAAGATTTTAATAAAGCTAACCCAGCATACTAAGGGAAATATAATATTTCAAGCTCCTATTTTGTGGCAGTTGCTAAAAGTCAGCCTTTGCAAAGGGTTTGGTACAGCTCTTAATACCACGTGCTGAGTGCTTCCTACTTAGTGCTCAGTAGGAGTTAAATGAATCAAAGTAATTTTCACATTTGCTTTATACTTGTACTTTATACTGTGTACTTGTCATCAAGACAAGATGATAGCATTGCCATCATTGCACCAAGAAAAAAATGAAGCTTTTAAAGTCCTTTTTTTCTTACAGAGTATAACTGGGTATTTGTGTTCATATTTCTAACACCAAATCTGCAAAGAGCTGAAAAACATTTTCTGTACCTTAGTTTTTGTCCAGACACTAAAGTGAGACCCACCCAAAGTGAACTCAAACTCTGAAGGTACTTTTAAAAGAAGTCTGCTTCAAAGTTCACTCCCACACATTCTCCTGGTTACCAACCACTACATGAGTACAAGTAAAACAGTAACATACAGTCCTATCAAGTAAACAGAAGAAATCCTGACTAAATTAAGTCAACGGCAAAACTTCTAGTCACTTCAATGGGGCTAGGATTTCACCCATATCTTGTTGATCAAAACAATTATTTCACTGTTCAAAAGGACCAGACTGCTGTGCCTGCCAAGAATTTCTTAATACAACCCACCATTGAGAGTCTTAATTGTATATACCCTGTAACTGTTCCTTCTTCATTCTGAACTGTTGACTTGCCAAAAACATTACAACATAACCAAACAGCATCCACAACAAAGATCTTTCTCTCATCTTAGCAAAGAGCCAAAGCTCTCCTTAGCACAACCGTAACACATGTCTATGAATGCTTATCACTCCCTCAACACCTGTTACCCACTGCTGAAGTGGCATACCTGCATTAAAAAGGAACAGTTTCAAACAAGAAATGAAGTGCTTTCTTACTTTAACAGTGTTGGTTTACAGAAATCAGTGAATCATAAATTACAGACTTGAAGATGTTATCTTCTACACACCATGGACCCAAATTCAGAGTAGACTGATCATGAACAGCATAACTGAACAGATCTATTTCTTCACAGGGTTTACCATATACACAAACTAACCAAACTGACTTCATGTATATCCAATTCAATAGCCAAAGAGAATCAAGTTATCCATATGAGAATCAGTTTTACACAAACAGAAAAAACCCTCCAGTTTTAAAGTGCTCCAAAGACAACCAAAAATAATGGCTCATTTTTTACATATGTGCAAGTACTTTTTATTCAGAAATACTGAACAGTAATCTGTTGTGAGATTGTATAACAGGCATTTTTCCCTTGATAACTAAATGAAATAAGCAGACCTGGTTAATTTGTTCTCCTCAGACTAAGTATTACAAACTATTAATTCTGCCAATACAGTACCTTTGTAGGGAAACATGGCAGTTACTCACTGTCATAGGCATCATAAGGAACCTGTCTTACCTTCAGAAGGACTTTTGTAATAGAATCACAAGAGCACAGGAATATCCTATCTGTAAGAAGCGACACGGCCCTCACTAGATCTTAACCTCTAATTAACTCATCAGATCTGGCTGGATTCTACTTTACTCCATAGAATTTCCTTCTTCTTGACAATCTATGGTACAATGCAATCAGATCCAGGCTAACAATTTATTTCACTAACTTTAATCTCCTGTATAACTTCTGTCATATTATTGCCTACTTTATCAATGAGCTGATTCAAATGAGAATGTCAGTTTATAACTTCATTTAAGTATCCCTGAACAGCAACCCAATACCCCTAATGACTGCTGTGGTTACAAGAAACCATCTCCATTTTAGAGAAGATAAAAAACAGGAATTACTAATTCACACCTATTTAAATAGATGTTAAGATTGTAAGGAATCAGTCTGATCGTGTAGCCAGACTTTACTCTGAAATGTCCTCCACAAATTCCTATATGTAACTCAAGCATCCACTTACTTCTAACCTGCTTTCAAGAATGTCATCAGCAATTATTTTTTACTTTAAAACCCTTCATTTAGACTGAAAACTTTATTTGAAAAAAAGCACTAGAAAAAACACAGGCTTATCAGTACTGTGATACATTTTTAAGATAATCTTGAAAGATGTCTCAGTGCAGCTGTAAAATATAGTACAGCAACACAACCTACAGTAAAAAAAGTTGTTCATAGTATTTATTACCTTCTAGTTGCACTATTTCTGTTCAGCCATGCATTCAAACTGAGGCACCCTTCATCATCCATATACATCAGCCCTTCTCTTTGATCTCTAATGGTAAATTTAAAGGCTGAGTAAATGTTCTTTGAAACACAGTGTGGCACAGCTGCTTATTGTTACATAGAAGACAGTAGGTCATTAAAATTGAAACTCGACTAATACAGTGGAACATCTCCCTAATCATATCTCAACTTTGAAGAAATACTCCTTTTGACAGTACTTCTAATCTGCAGTTAACTGGTTTTCTTTAAGTGAAATAACAGCCAAGATTTGGTTAAGGTCAGAATTAATAAAGTACATCTTCCATTAAAGGCAGAGAGCCACTGTCAGTGCACCCTGCGGTGGTATTTACAATTACAATACATAGCAAATACCAAACTGATATGCAGCCTACCATGTTAATCACATCAAATTCATCAAACATGCATTTTTTTCCAGTTTACCAGAGGTTTTAATAATCCTACAGGAAAAAAGTACTTTAGCATTATTTAGTTAGCTAAACGTTATTTTTTTATTAGTGCTTTAACAACATTCTCATTAGCAGAGGGTGAGCAAAATCTGTGCCTCAAAGTGTAACTGAATAAAAACTTTAATCACTGACGTTTTGTTTATGTAGATTTTGACTTTTGCTTGCCCCCTTATCACCACTGTGGTTCAGCCAGTGACACAATTAGGGAAAAAACCAAACTCTATTTCAAAGAATTTTCAAATCTGTCAGTAACGGGAAGCACCTCATGTTTCGTTTCATTACGTTTTCCAGCTCAAATACTAGATCGAAGTATTAGAGATGAGTGAATCTGAATAAAACCAGGAGCAAGGGAAACATGCACTTATGGACCTTCACTTACCATATGAACACTAGCTTAACCACTGATAGCAGTTTCATAAGCAGACTAACAGCTGACTGCTCACAACAAGCAGAATAGTCACAAATATGACTGGTCTTCCAAAATGCTCTCATTCTTTAAGAAAAAAATCTGAAAGTTCAATACTGATGATGCACAACTTCATACAGAAGGTAGGCATTCAGATACAGGAAAACATTATCTTTTTTTTTTCCTGAAAAAAAAGCTGTCAGGACCAGGGTAGAAGACTATGAAGACGATTAGGGCCACAAAGATAATGAGGTGCATGTAACATCTCTCTTACATGGAAAAAGTTAAGACATCTGGGGTTGTTTAGCCTGGAGAAGAAAAGCCTGAGAAGGGATCTTAGCAATGCTTATCAATATCTGAAACATGGATGTCAAGAGGATGGGGTTAGACTCTTTTCAGAGGAGCTTAGCAACAGGACAAGGGCCAACAGGCACAAACCTGAACATAGGAAGTTCCACCTATACATAAGGAAAAAAATTATTTACTTTGAGGGTGATAGAGCACTGGATCAGGCTGCCCAGAGAGGTTGTGGAGTCGTCTTCTCTGGAGAGATTCAAAACCTTCCTAGACGTGACCCTAGGCAACCTGTTGTAGGTGAACCTACTGTAGCAGGGGCGTTGGACTACCTCAACCCCAGAGGTCCCTTCTAACCCCTACCATGTTATGATTCTGCAAATTCACAACATATGAGCTTTGCTGAAGCAAGATCTGCATCCTATCTGTGCTGGAGATGATCAGATGATCACAAAAAAAACCCCCACAACCAACCGAAGAACCACAAACAAACAACAACAAAATAAAAGGGAAACACAGATTCTACACCTCACTCACTGCCATGACCCCAAACCTACCTTAAAACAGCACTATTTTAAACTTAGGTTGATACACAAGGGTACAAGTTCTGCTTGCCTCACGCACTCCAGAACCTAGTCTATCCAACCATTTCTCCTTCCAAATCCAGTGAGCCATCCTCCCAGAAGCAGTGAAAACTGCCCTGCATCACCATATGGATCTGCATCCAGAATATGTTCCCTGAAGTTCACGAGCTCTCTCTCAAATTAGTGTATTTAACCTCAGGGAATTATCCTTTAATTGCAGTGGATTTTTCCACTGCAGGGAAAAAAAATTACTAGGACAGAGATTGCTGGCACTCCAAAACTTGCAACCCAAGAAAATTTTAGCCAAACTTATGAGATTGTAATTTTAAGCTTTATCATATAATTATGCATTTTAAAAAGAATTTGTCATGCTTAGACTAAGACCCAAGGCAATTTCAGCTTCAAATGTTTAAGACACTCTTCTACCTACTAAAGTTATGAGACCTTTAAAATTACTTTTTGTTGTTTCAAAAAAAGCATTGGGAACTTTTCTGTATGCAACTCAAAACCAGCTGTACTTTGCAAGTAAAAACCTTCCAAGTGCCTGGCTTTCTGCAGAGTTTTGGCAAATCTATTTGAAAAACTGAAAAGCGGGGGCCTGAGCCAAAGCTTACTGAAGTCTATGGAAAAACTCCCATAGATTTCATCAAGATTTGGATTAGGCTCTAAAAAAAGTCTGAAGTAATTGAAAAATCAGTTCTGCAAGTACAAAACATGACATTTTCTCTAGGTTTAGATTTATTTGACCACTTTATGGTAATGTGGAAGAGCAAATACATTTTAAGCAGCGCTAGTAATATACATAGTGTTGCACTGTTAATTCAACACATTTCCACAAACTCATACATTACTTGCACTGCTTACATAACAAAAAGATTAAATCTCTCTCATACACAAACACCTTTACCTTATTTTAAAAGGCCTAAATGTTGAGGAAAAAACTTCAATATTGTCATACCACAAGCAATTTTTAATTTTGTTTTTTTTTAATTGAGGACTAAGCAAAATGTGGAGTAACAGTTTCCCTTCAAAATATTTAAGTAATTCAGTGAAAACACACCGAACAATCATGTAAAGCACTCTCATTCCAGGCACACTTCTTCAGAACAGTTTAGAATAACGTAACACTAGCAGTTTCAGCTCAAATATACATAATTTATAGCAGTGTAAGAGAAGAGTCAGGTTTTCTCAACTTAAATGTGCCAGAAAACAAAGAAAAATAGGAAATGCAAAACAAATGGGTTGTGGTACCTGAAATAAGTCATGACATCTGATACGCAAACAGTTGCAGCTCTGCTGACTGAAGGATGCTACTTCCAGTCAGAAGAAACTGAATAAGCCATTAACCTTGACATATTCTGGCTTAAGTTACATGTCACTTTAAAAGAAATAAGAGAAATCTTGCACACATATATATAAAAAGGAAGAAAGGAAAGGCTCCCAAAGAACCTGTTTTCAGCATTTTAAGATGTATTGTCTCCCCCCCACCACCTTTTGCAGACTGACACGCTTTGCCGTGGTTGTACTAAGGAAAAGTAAACAAGCACTGTAATTTTGTGGTGGTCTTGTCTGGATAGGGACTTGAAAGGAAAAGCAATATCTAAACTGCAGAGCTAACTGTGCTCTCCCCAAGCACCTACAGATCGTACTAATATTAATACACTCCATCATAGAGGCTGTTCTTGAAATAGCAGAAGAAATGACAATTTAAACCAAGAGAAACCTGTTGTGTGGAAATCCAAATTATGACTGACCATACAAGACTGATTCTCCATTAACAGCATACCTTAAATAAAAGGAATATACTACTTCATTAAGTTTGGCTTTATTTTAAGATAGGCTGTAACAAATTATGTAATCTATTACAATAACTATCTAGGCTTTACTTTCACTTTTTTAATTGCTACGATTGAGTCTTCTGAAACAGAAGGTCAGAAGCTGTACATTTTACCCTTTAGCAACACTTTTTCCATAGTTTTTCAACAGTTAACTTTTGTGCAGATTCAAGAAGTTTATTTCTGCTTGTGGTCAAACAATGCCAGAAATAAAGCCCAGTGACAAGCATGAACATTAAGGGAAATTCTTTCAATTGACAATTATTTTCACTATAGCTTACCTCAATATTATGAATCATTTGTGACCACTTACACTTAAGTAGGACATATTAAAATGTAATTATTTCAGTGCAAAGAGCCAGCAATAGGATTGTGCACACCAAGGCATATGTCGATCCTAACTGTACTTAGATGAGGCAAGTTGGAATTGCAATGCTGCCAACTAAATCTCACAGTACAAATGAACGAATCCCAAATCTCAAGTGAGATTTTTCTTTTTATTCATTATACATGACATTTTCCTCATTAAATTATTCATTTTTTAATAAAATGTTATTGCTTTAGCCTTCTTAACCTTTGTACTCCCTTCCCTCCGAGGCTTTTGCCAGCTGTAATATCAGTTGAGGAGGGGAGATTTTCTAAGCATCATGATAAAAACCTTTTCACAAGCCTCCACACAACAAATACGTCTTTCTACACTTCCATCTTCTCTTCTGTCCATGCGTTCTTTTCAATAAAAAAAAAATTCCAATGTTCTACCAGTTTTTATGTAATCCATGGAAATTAAGCCATTCAAGAACTATCATTTGAATCTAGCAGGGTAATAAAATATAGCCAAATACATTAGAATGAAAGACCACATAAGGTATTTTTCCTTACTCTCTTCCCATGTCTGATATTCAGATTTCCATTGTGAAATGTGTTGACCTGAGCCATACAGAATGATTTAACAACATGCTGCAAGGCAAAACAGCTCACCAAAATCTATTAATCTGTAACCTTTGTTTTAACAGTAAAGCACCTAAGAACAACTGTACATTGGAGCTATGGCACAAGACCAACAAGGCATATTTGAATTCTATTTATACACAGGTCTTACTGGCTCATGGTATAACTTTGGGAAAGTCCCTTAATTTCTGTATAGTTCCATTTTCCTTTCCACAAAGATAAATTTCCAAAGTTACTAAAACAAGAGAAAAAAATTTTAAAGAATAAAGTTACAATGGAAAGAAGTTACAGAGATTCACATCAGAGAGCAAATCAATCAATGTGTCTGGCTGCATCAAGCTGTTCTTAGGATTTTCTTAAGCAACCACAAAATCTTGTTGCTGTAAGCATTCCCAAAATTCTCCCTAATGGTTTGATACTCCCCTTTCTTTCCACTAAATCAGCTTTATAGGGCAAGGGGCATATCTTAGCCTCAAAAATAGAACTCAAATAATTAATTTTAAATGTTGGATATAGTACTATTTGCATATTCCTAGCCTTTTATATTAAGACAGAACTGTTTATCATGAACAGCCAATAAATTTTTGCAAAAATTTTAAATGTAAAGAACTGGAAGTCACATTAAAGTTTCAACACTGTATCAAGTGCCATGATATAGAATCATAGTGTCATACTGGTTAGTAAAGACCTTTAAGATCACCAAGCCCAACCATTAACCCAACACTGCTAGGTCACCACTTATCCATGTCCCCTAGTATCACAGCTAAACATCTGTTAAATCCTTCCAGGGATTGTGACTCCACCGCTTCCCTGGGCAGCCTGTTCCAGGGCTTGACAACCCTTTCAAGTAAGAAAGCCTTACCATACCATATCACATCTCATTGCTAATTGGCATAGAATCATAGAATTGTCATGAGTTGGACAGGACCTTAAAGATCATGCCTGGCAGAGACATCTTCCACTAGATTAGGTTGCCCAGAGCTCCATTCAGCCTTGCCTTAAAAACTTCCAGGGATAGGGCTTCCACAACCTCTCTGGGCAACCTGTTTGTTCAAGTGTCTTCACCACCCTAACAGTGAAGAACTTCCTCCTAATATCCAATCTAAATCTACCATCCTCCAGTTTATATCCATTGCCCCTCATCCTATCACTACTTGACATCCTAAAAAGTACCTCATCAGGCATGACACAATGTAACAGAAGTGGATGACAATACTAAAGGCTGTAAGAGTTACAGCAGCATCTGTGGTTTTATCATCACTTATGTTATTGCCACCTGCAATTAGATGGAGAGAAGTAATTTATGTAGTTTAAACTCAGTTTAAGACACAGTCATGTACAGTCGCACAAACTGGATATAGAAGTACACAATGATCATGTTGTTTACAGATTTATTCTCCATTATGCCATTGTCAAACCTTGCTAAAATTCTATTGCTTGACAGATCCATGCTAGCATCACATGATTTTCACTGCAGTTACTGCTTTTTTTACCCAGATTGACAGTTGACCCAGAAAAGGGTCTTCCTCCCCTTTGATTGTCACCTCTCACTGTCAGTCATTTACTGCCTTGGGTGGCTAGTGATAGAGTTGCTTGCTCCAACTGTCAAGGTGAAGGAACAATGCTTATAATTGCATGGACACCAAAGGGCACAGGCTGGAGAAAGACACCAGCAAAGCATTATGTAAAGGAGAAATGCAAAAAAATAATGGAGTAAAACTGGAGAAAACTAAACTAAGAGCCATACTGGCAGCCTTACTAGAAGGAAGAACTACACAGAGAAGATAAAAAACTACACATTTACAAATGTTTGTTTGCCTTAAGGCAATAAGAAAAGTATTGAAAGCTGGAAAATACTGATAAAGTGATGATATATCTGTTTTGGTTTCAATGCAAGTAGTACATAACTCCCCACCGAGAAACCTCTGAGTATAGGAACTCCACCTTCTACAGGCAAGAAAGAAAAAAAAAAAATGTGCTTTTTAAAATGGAAACAAACATTACCTTTCAAATCAGATCAATATGCCTATGCATTTTGAGTGCTTAAGAAAATGAAGGTTAATGAATGTGATACTTTAGTGTACTATGCAGCTATACTCCAGTACAGCTACACACAATAACAGCTATACTTCAGGCCCATCAGCTTCCTGCGATTTTGAGAATATCTGCTAGTAGTTTAAGAGCATTGTCTACTCCTTCGTACTGACTTCTGTGCCCTCTTCAGGATGCTAAATTACTTTTAAATAATTTTAAACTACATGACTAACTTCTGCAGGCAAGAAATTACCATAGTTGCTATGAGATACCATTACCATGACAGACAGGGATCACAGAATTAAATAAATAGACTGATTTTAGTTGGAAGAGACCTTTAAGACTATCAAGTTTGACCCTTAACCCCACACTGCCACATCACCACTAAACCATGTCCCTCAGCACCATATCTACACATCTTTTAAATCCTTCTAGAGATGGTGACTCCACCATCTCTGAAGTATGGAGAATCTGTGCAAGTGGCAGGCACTACATAAATTTCACAAGGCATTGTGTTAAAATCCACACTATGAAGTCAGAATACCTGTTATACTGCTGCTTCCTTTCCACTAATGACCAATGAAGATTTGATAATTAACAGAAAGAGGAATTCACAGCAAAACCCTTATTTTTTCAGATGATGAAACTATTACTAGTCTTTCTTTACAGTACACTGTGTGCTAAGCACTTTGCAGGAGTGTTTGTCTTTTACATATGTGCATATATATATATGTACACATCTCAAATGAATATTGCTCTTCCAGTAACTCAAACCCACGTTTTTCCAATTAGTCCTGACATTCCACTTAAGTTTAGTAGCATATAAACAGAGCATTCCTTAAGGAATATGACACAATCTGCTGCATCCTAGTTTTCCAGTTAATAACACAGCTTCAAAATAGGCTATATTCACTCATGGATGTCACTACAGGATTTTGAATTATTTCCCAGCTGTTCATTTGTCTGATTCTTTCTTACTGGAGTCTTTTGCACTTCTCAGCTGAACACTACTTAACAGACTTCAGATCCTTCCTCTAATTTATCAAGATCAGTGATTAGTCTTTCAACATGCTTGAAACTACTGCCAACTTGTTGCAAGACCACAATTTTAACATTCGTGCTCCGTATTCCATCACTGAAGCCATTAAAGAAAACACTGAACAAAATACAGATCCAGCAGATACCATGGCATACCTCTAATATATGCTCTTTGATTGACGACAAATACTGCTAGCTATTTTCTGGAGACATCTTTCAAATTGTTGCAAGCTTAAAGATTATCATCAGCTTTTCAACGTGGCTTCAGGTAATTTCTCTCGATGTCAGGGTATACCACCTTGAACATGAAATATAGCTTCTAGAAATCCAGCTTACTGCTACTGTGTCGCAATGCCAGTATCAAAGCACATAGAACAACCTGCTAGAGTGCAACTACCTAAGTATGATGCTATTCTAACCACTTATCTCTAATAAACATGTCCTATAAATGAAGATGAAATTTCTTAATTTTAGCCTCTTCCATACTTTTCCAATAAGCATATTCTCTCTGCATTTAATAAATATAGAATTTTACAGATCTTTTCATCAAGTCTTCACGCTGAACTCAGTGAAAATAAAGGTACATTAGGTTTTATAATTTCTTTAAATGATCCCTTCTTGTGACACTCTGACCTGTTAGCCTAATTAAGTCACCATTTTGATTCTTAATTAGGTGATCTGATATTCTGAAGGACTACACACTGTGGTCAAATTTTGAAAGCAAAATTACTTGATGCCCAAATTCAGAGTAGAAAGCTGGGAAAAAAACACCCACCTCTCCTAGTTCAACAGGAGTAACTGATGTTTATTAAATAAAGTGTCTCACTAGAGACTGAGGTAGGATAAAAATGTCTTGCAACAATACAAAGATAAGAGACTTCAGACTTGAAGAAATAAGTGATAAGGCTTTTAGAGTATAAAGATGACCATCGAGGGTTCATTTGCTGCATTATTGTGTATATGCTGCAAGAGCAGCAATAAGTGATTAAATTGAGATAAAACTTGGATTTAATATTCTCCTCTTACCTAACTTACTCTACTGGTTGGCAACACAACTAATGTTTGGTTTCCACAACCACTGAAAAACAAAATGCTAACACAATCAAATGTGCATAAGTCTAGTTTTAATATACAAATATATTTTTTGAATTATGAACATATGTTTCAGGTCTTACCCAGCGTGAAAGCAGCTTGCTGAGTTGCTGAGTCTGTACTGAGGGAAAGGCGACCACCTTTGGCTAATCTATCACAGAAGAGGGTGATGTTCTTCTTTAGTCTGCTAGTATCTTTGGGCATGCACAACTGGCTGCTGAGAGTCAGGGCCTGTTCCTTAGAGCTCTTTGACAAACACGTTCTTAACAAGTAAGAAATGCCAGCATCCACGGTTTCTTCCCAACCCTGAATTAATGAAAAGGAAATTAAATAAAATCAGGTGAACTGTAATGCAATACAGCATATTAAAAACAAAGTAACAAATCAACTAAGAATTTTCAAATTATACCAGTACATAAAATACCATTTGGGGGTTGCCGAGTGTCACGAACACCCAGTTCTTTAGCTTGTACAAGAAAAGCTTCCCAGTAAACCTGAAAACCAGCAAATTTGTCCTAGAACTGAGAGAAATAATTTCAACAATAGCAGCAATATAGGAACAGTATGTGACAAAAAAATCAGTAGTTGTAGTAATAACTGAAAATTAAGTTCCTGGATGCAACATTTAGGAGAAGAGTTATGATGTAAAAATATGACTTTTGTGAAGGCTAAGGTACTAATTTCAACACAGAAGCAAAGGCCACCCTCGTTGACTGTTACTTTCTAAGCATCTGTCCTGAACCTGTTCTTACCAGACTACACATTTCATGCACTTCATCCTCCTCCAGACACATACTATTCTTAATGGTGTCCTGAAAATGTGCTCTATGTGTATAAAACATTTACACTTTACAAAGGAACAGAATCAGCTTCTGGGGTTTTTCTCAGTCAATGCTTGCCTTCCCTGACCTCAGAACAATGACAATATTAGCCTACCTTAACTGGATTTCTCTCTAAAAAATGTAAATTAGAAAAATCATACCAGTCAATCAGTGCTATGATACCTTAATATTTTTTAAATATTCTAGAAAGATTCCACTGGAATGTAATCCATTCACTGACCTGTGATGGTGACAGGAAATAATCCATTCCACAGCCAGTTTAAAGAGGTTAATGAGCTGGTAAAAGCTGTCTACTTTCCCACATACTGGGCAATGAAACTTAATATGTAAAAAGCATCAAAAACAGTCAAGCCAGGACTCCTAATTACACCACAAATCATGAAAAACAAGACAACATAAACATACGAATCTGAGTTTTGCTAAAATACAAAAATGTGATTAAATGGTGGCAGCATACAGTAGCTGAGAAGCTGGTCAATATATTCCTCCAAATATATTATAGAAGTGCATGCAAAAGAAGCATTTAAATAAGACTGAAATACAAGCTAATATAAGTCAGGAAATTAAAAGTGGTTAGTATTTTGTCCCTGGCTCACACAGGTATGTTTTACTTTGTACCACAGCCTTAACATTTTCCAACCCTTGTTCTTGTATTTAAGTTCCATGTAAAACAGTTTTATGGTCTATTGAGAAACCAATATTCTCCAATTCAAGGACCGTTAACCTAGTAAGTCCAGCCAAATCTAAAGCAGCCTTTATAATTAGTGAAGAGTACACAGAAGCTACATCTACATAAGAAAAAGCTTGATGGAAATCTGTAATGTGATTGTCTACAACTGAGTGTAATGGCCACAAAAATAAGACTCCATTTGTCAGCAATTTTTATCAGTGCAAGGGGAAAACAGAACAAGAAAAATTCTTCACCCCTTAGACATTGAAAATGAAAATATTACAGGTCTATAATCCACGTTGACAAATGATTCTACAGCAATACTTGTAATAGTCACTTTTTTAATGGAGTATTCTATATATTTGAGAACTGAAAGGAACACCTTTAACAGAAGTGTGATACCAGTAATCCATCATGCTATGGCCAGAAAGCATTGCCCTAACAGCTCCAACAAATAAGTCAACAATCATAGAAAGAGGCATTATTTAATCATGCAAATTCTTCATATAGACTCTTATCACCTGAAATAGATAGGAAAACTAATTTAACTTTTTCACTGGGAAGAGTCGACATCATATATTGCATGTATACATTAATTTTCTTTCGTAGATAATAGGTAGAGATTGGGACTTTTAATTAAATCACATACACAGCAGAAGTCTGAAGACCAAATGTAGATTTGCGCTACTAGCAGGACTAACATTGTACTAGCACCCATCACTTGCATTCCCTGCATATTATCACTAAGGATTCTCAGGTGCCATGAGGTATCTGAGTATGACCATGATTATACACAGTACAAGGCTGAATAAGAGTTTAGCATAAGGTTTAACCTAGAGCACCTGATTTTTAGAATTTTTTTCTTGTCAATAAAAATGCCCAGTAAGCTATGTCACTACAAGATAAAAAACAAAAGGATTTATTGTCGGGATAATCATAGAATGCATAGAAGAACATGCTAAAGTAAATTGGAAGATTTGGCAATTTCTCAGAGCTCAGTGAAAGGTAGATAGTCACAAATAGACAATTCATGCCAATAGAATTACAAGTCTTTGTATTTTGCAAAAGATGCTAATCATTCTTTAAGAACCTTCTCTAAATAGGCTTAAGACCTTTGCAGACAATCTTCTAAGGTACATGAACTCACTGCTGCTTAACAAACAAGTCCCTTTTCCCACAGAAAGCTTCTATTTCTAAATTACTTTACAAAATGAGATGAGAAGACAGCTTCACACAAGCTAACAATGGTTATTGGAATTTTTAAGCAGCAAAATAGCTTCTTAAAAACATAAAATGCTTTATGCAGATAACAGTAAAGCCAGGGATATAAGTCATAGATGACTACAGAAATCTATATAGTCATGCTTGCTGATAAACCTCTCTATAAGTTTAAAACAATGAAATTCATTGAAAACTTTTCACATATCATGTTTTAAAATAGGAAACTGCATCTTCTTTGTAAGAAGACTAAATTAAAATCACAGAACTACTTAGGGCACAGTTTCTCCAACCTGGAGGTAACCTGGACCAGGTTTCTGAGTGGGAATAGGGAACAGACCTAGAGATATGAGAAGCGATTCCTGTAAAAGCTCACAGACATTGTAGGGCTGAGGACATTCCAGGGAAAGGATGGAGTGGACAACACGAAAAGGGTAGAAAAAAATGACTGTTGGAAGGTAGATTTGAGAACGACTGGCTTATAGAATTTACAGAACTCTAAGGATTATGGAAAATTTAGTTTGAGCACTACAAATTATAGAATTTCTCTTTAGTATAAATAAATCATTTTAATAGCACATAAGTCAAACTTGAACAAGACTTTCTAAATAGTATTTGATTCTGTATCTTAAGTCTTTCTTTAAAAGCCTGAATTTACTTCAAAAGCCCTTATCATAACTAACATTATTCCCAAGGCAACAGCCATTTTTCAATCTGCCTATGAAGTAATTTATCCTGGAGAGATAGCCAAGACAGTTCTGAAAAAAATCAAATGCAATGCAAAATATACTGCAAAAGCTAGGCAAAATTAGTGCAAGCCAAATTATGGGAATTCTTACAGCTGTTAACACAGGAATTTACTTGGCTCAATGTTATTTCTTGATTCTAGTGACAATAATGATCTTGGAAGCTCACCTTACTGAATGACAGCATTGGCATTTATGCTTAATTAAACCACTACACAGGAGGTTTCTATATCTGACAGCATTCACAGGAAACACCAGCCACATGTCTCTCAACACTCTGCTTTTGCAGTGATTACAAGGAAATTCATCTTACTGTTACAGGTACAAACTAGTAATCTACTAATCCTGGGCATACAGACTGCCTCACAGGCAGCACCCCAAAGGATGCTGGGCAGAGGACCAGTGAGTGGGGCTGCACATGTGCAGCCCATCACCCTGACATCAAGTAGGATGGACATTTCACTCAAGCTTGAAGCTAGGTGATGCATCACTGCAGCCCACAAGAATTATTGTGCACTATAGTCAGACTTTTACCTAGAATTTTCCCAGTTCCACTGACTACCTCACGTGCATTACCTCTGGCACAGAGGGGACGGCTAATGATGGTGATCTCTGGACTGCAGGGGTGGTTTCTGCCATGGTCTGAGGGAAAAGTAGCAGCATGAGATTTGTCCTTGGGAGCCAAGTGGCAGAGTGCATGGCAGAGACACCCAGCCCAATGCAAGGCTATCAAGGGCAAGGACAGCCCCTGGAGCTGACACAGGCACAGACCATTAGCAAGTTTTGCTAGGATTTTACTGTGCTACCGGTCATCCTACCCCACATTCAAGAGTATTCTATATTTCTAACTGAGCTAATTTGTCTCAAAGAGGAGAGAACAGCCACAGCAGCCATGAAAAGAGCACGCAGCATTTGCTTGTTCCACCAGAAACAGAGCTGAAAAACCTTCCTTGTGAGTGTTCCTGAAAAAATATTGCTAAAATTATAACCATTCTTCTTAAAACCACTGATCCCTTTCTGGGAACTGATGAAAGGAACTCTTGTATGCGCTACATGAATGGAGTGGTTTGCCACCTTTGTTGCCAGCTTCAGAGGTATATTGTTTTGCTTTTTAGCACTGAAATCGTATTACACTTCATCTTTCTTTTCCTCAAGAACTTTTCACAAATTAGCTAGGAAAACTGAAGTGCTGTTTGGGTTTTGCAGATGCTGTCAAAGCTGTCTGCAGGCATGCAAACACATCAGGAGTCATTCATCTTGCTGAAGGAACGCTACACACCCAACAGCAGGTCTGCCATACCTGAGGTCTGTAACTTCAGAGAGGTTCAACAAGATAATTTCACAGAATCACAGAATATCCTGAGTTGGAAGGGACCTACAAGAATCATCAAGTCCAACTCCTATTTAGGCACAGGACAACCCCAAAGTCACACTATGTGTGAGAGTGCACCTTCCATGTGCTTCTTAAACTCCGTGAGAGTTAGTGCCATGACAGCCTCCTTGGGGAGCCTGTTCCAAGAACCTCTTCCTAACATTCAACCTGAATTTCCCTCAGCACAGTTTCATGCCATTTCCCCAGGTCCTGTCACTGGTCACCAGAGAGAAGAGGTCAGCACCCATCCCTCCCTGTCTGGTCAGGAAGATATAAACTGCAAAATTTGATAAACAGAAATTTGGTATGGGGAAGAGGAATAAGACCATGTTATACTTGGGCTGGAGAAAACAAAAATGCTAAAAAAAAAGCTGCTTCTTGAAATCTCAGTGCATCTCAGTCTATTTTATTTTCATCAGTGATACTCTTCCTACAATGAGCTTTTATGAGGTTACCAATGTAAGATGGTATGAAAGCCTGAAAAATGAGTTTGCTTCTAAAAGCTGAGAAATATGGAACCATGCCCAGTCAAATATTTTACCTCTGAAAAAAACAACTTAACAAAACGTTTATTTCCTATTTAAGTTCTCACAGTACTTTAGATCTACTCACCACTAACTTTACACTTAGATCTGTTACTTCAGACTGCAATTTCTATTCTGTCACAATACCTAGGTGAGGACAATGAGGATAGGGGCAAATTGGACTTACATGTTTACTTGCATACCCAATTTTCAAGCTTATGCTAGAATTTTTCTTTTTTTCTTGAGACAGTAGCGTGGGTAGAAGATCATTAACTCCTCCAATGCTTGTACAGACTTGTTTTATTTTTGAGGTATAAACCCCTTATTTTGGCTATGTCAAACTGTAGCTTCATTGAAAAAGACAGATGATGATGGTGGAAAGTTAGGCAACCTTTATCTTCCTTTACTGTGAAATGACCTGTCCTAATATGAAGTGAGTCTATTACCACTTGTGCAGATGAGAAAACACCGATATATTCTTAATCTAGGAGTTAAGACAAAGCATTACCATTAACTAAAAGGAAAATTTTCTACCTGAAAAAAAGACTACTCTGAAACTCATGATAAAAAAAAGTGATTTTTTTCCTGGGTTCTTTTAACATGAAAGATTCACGACATGTTCCCACACTACCTAACAATATCTCTAAATTTCAGTAGAGAGATTACACAACATGGTGTGTACAATAACTACAGTTTAATCTAACAACCAAAAATTCCTATGCTATGACTGCAATTCAGAATCAAATCACAACCATTAACAACTTCAGAACCAAATGCAGTAATACCACAGCTGGTCCTGCCCCTGCACCCCAAGAACAAAGATTAGGTGCTTTCATGATTAGATCCTGACATAACCTCTCAGAAACATATCTGTCAGATCTGAGGGAAATGATTAATTTAGCTGCATAATATGTCATGTTCAATATGATATGCAACTTTTCAGTCTACAGATTCTGTCCTATTTTGCAATATAAAGGCCATCCACTAGTGATGCTGAAACTTGAAAGTGTTTTCAGTACATAAGTAATTCCAGTGGAATTTTACAATTAATCCTAAACACCACATTAGATTTCTAAAACAGAAACACCACTTTTCAACACATGGCAAAACTCTGCAGATCTTTCAATAAGGACACAATATCAAGGGAATTCTCCACTGACAATCAGCTTCTTTAAAAACAATAACCCAAAAGAAAGAGTCACTGATTATGTATATTGATTGTTAAGACCTTTTGGTGACCAGCATTGCCATAATCACTGCAATGCATCACTCTTGTCATTAAGCAGTTGAGACGACACTTGATCTGAACTCCTGGTATGCAGCAGTATTCAGTATTTACTACTACACTAAAGTATTTTAGCTTCTCTTTGTGCCTCAACTAAACAGATTACACTACCCTAACAAAAAGAAAGTTTAGAGGTCCCCATCACAATATTACACAGATGTTGTCTGATAACAGAAGCTATTTACTCTATCAATCAAAGGGTATGTCTCTTGGGACAAGTGCAATACTTCATAGGATACCCAAGTTAGTTTTAAAGAAGGTAATAAACGCTGGAGGCAAACTAATTACAGCAGAACAGAGTTCTGCCTTGACTAATTTGCACCAAGAAATAAGATCCCTGTGGAGGCTTCTGCTCACAACAGAGACAGCTCACTGAAGATTAACTTCAGCATATCTAATACTGGCAGAGTAAATAAGGTGATAGCTCAAGTTGAATACAAAATTAATTCTCAAAACTTTTTTAAAAATACATCTCACCAGCAGATACATCAGATTCTTAAGGCTGAGTGCTTGTTCTCAGCTTGATAAAAATTCCAGGGAATAGAAATAAACAAAAGAAAATGACAACCTTTTGTCCTTAGCATAGTAACAATTCATAATGTACATCAAAACCTGTTTCTGTGTAAAACTTAGTTTAAAATCATTTTATGCCATCTGGAAGAAAAGGAGTAAGCTAGCTTTCTCAAAAAGCAGTATTATCACTGTGCACCAGAAGACAGCCTTTAAAAAAATAAAAATCTTATGCCTTATTACCAGCCAGCCAAAAAACTGCAAATGACAAAAAAACCTGAAAATACAACTGGCTATAGCTGCTTCTGCTAGTCCTTTGAAGTGGGAAGCACCAGATAAAGATCTATTCTAGATTTTCATTAGTACACAAAAGGTTTAAAAACAGACCACACTACACCTTTCTTTCTCAGACCAAAACATTGGTACTTCCCTATTCTACTGACAGAATTCACTGTGAAGAATCACAAATTCAGCTACTGATAGAGATCTTCAGATAGTGGTGTAACTTGCCTCCAAATTACTATGTTTGCCATAACCCAAGTCTTCTCAGTGAATAAAATTAACTGCAGGAAAAGATTTAAACATTTAAAGGATCTGTGATAGTGCTTAAAAGTAGTGGTGAGATCACCTGCCTCACTCCTCAAATTTCCTCTTTCCCCCAAATTACTTACCACAAAGTTTTGATCTTTTATTTCTAGACATTATAAAATTGACAAGTAATCAATCAGTTTGAACCCTTTGTTTTAAGGGATCACAAACAAAAGTCATATAGAAATGGTTACACATCAATTTGCAATAATTTAGTGACTTAACCATTTGTCCTTCACCTGCTCTAGTTGTCACTGGTGTACTCTGTCTTGAAAGCAGGCTAGCAGGCAGAACACTGAACAAAGAGTGTAACTTCCATATCAAACCAAAATCAAAGAAGGCTCATACTTGAACCATGCTCTTACTTTTACTGTCCAGCTGGGTCACATATCTGAGTGAAGGACACTGACAGGATCCAACCACCACTACTCTGTTTTTAACCTCTTCCCCTCATACTTGACCTTCCCTACCCAGGGAGGAGCGGGAATCTTATTCCTTCACCCTCATCTTTCCTTCACTTGACAATCTTATGTTGCCCTGAAACAAATCTGAACTTCAGAGTGAGGCTGTCCTTTTTTTAATGAGAAATTAAAGATTTTACAAGGAAAAGATTAAAGCTCCTTCCTTTTTTTGATTAAAGGTTTAAAACCCACAATTTTTATTTTCTCCCCGCTTCTGGACTTAAAGACTCTCAACTGTACTGGAAGACTTTTGCTGAATAGCTCAAATTCAAATGGGAGAGAGCTGTTTCTTACTACTGATTTTCTTTTGGGGCTGGTGGGGGAGAGGCTAGAGGAAGAGATGAAAGAAAAGATAATCAACATCACAAAATATTTTTCCCATCTAGAAAAAAGGCAACAAATTTCATGTGCTTCTCCCCCTCCTACTCGTTTTCAGCTGTATTTTCCATTTTGTTTTCAAAAATAAGAAACGGGAGGGAATAGTGTTTCTGCTATAAACTTGTCTGTCTGCAAAAATGAGGAATACAACTGCTTGGAAAACTGGTTCCAAGTTACCAGTTATCATGGCTCCCAGCCTTGTGGTGGTTTGAGGTTTTCTGTTGGTCTGCAGGGCTTAGGTTTTTTAGTTGTTGGATTTTTTTAAAGAAATTTCAGAAGTATTTACTAAACACCAGAAGATATTTTATACTGGCCTATGACACTTACTAGGCTCATGATTTTGTTCTGACACCATCTCTTTTACAGTCTATTTTAAAATATTTCAGTCTGTTACACAGTTGGAGCTTGGCATTTAAGAAGTGGTTAAAACAACAGGATACAGAATATAAGACAAAAATAATACCAGATGTATTTCACTATGATTAAGACCTAGGTTGCATTATACTCTAATTACAAGAATTAATGAAGAGGGACACTTTTCAATAAATTCTAAGAATTAAGGTTCTTAAAAATTACATTTGCTACAGATGTAATTATTAGCTCAAAGCTTCAAAAGTACCAAAATATTAATGGAAAAATTCTGGCAGAAGTTATGCAGGAAAAAGTTGGCTACTGTCAGTCTTAACAGAATTAAGCCTTCTAGAACTACAGAAATAACCTTATCTTTAATGCTGAGAACCAAGGATTCTTTCCAAAAATGGTATGTTTTATGTTATTCAAGAACTCTACAGTAAAACCCATCTGCTATGATGCGTAAAACCTAGCAGGTTACCTAGTCTTTCTGAAGTGACTAATCATTTCTTTTCATATTGAATTTCATTCAGATCATCACTTACAGAAAACAAATACCTCTGATAGTAACTCTTATCACTCTCACTATGGGATTCATTGTTTTCATCTGACACTATCTCTTATTCATGTCTGCCTTAAAGCATATTTTTCTACTCTAATCAATGCAGTAAAGTAGTAAATTTACAGTCAATAAGTTAATTACACTAGATCATACAGTCACTTAAAAATATGCATTTCACCCTCAGACATTTTTTCTTCCAAATTACAACTTCAGGAAGAAATTACAATTGGATACAGAGATTTACTTGGTTGGTATGATTCCAAACATAAATAACAGGAGATGAAAATGTACTTCCTCAATGCCAGTTTATAGCCATTACTACTAATTATAGTATCACAAATGTGACTTTGCTGATAACAGCAAAGGGATGATTTTGAGCAATGAAGCACCTGCATGTCATTATTTGGTAACATTATGAAAATTATGAAAGTATTCTTCAGTAAAGTTACTACAGATGGCTATGCCACTGAGGGCCGTCCATCAGTCATGAAGCTACAATGTTAGTACTGACTGAGGTCTTTCTACCCTTGTAATACCTTAACCAATGCATTAATAGTTTAATGATCAGACAGATGAGCCATCAGTCAATCCAGGTGCCACACAACCATTACATCAAAACTATCCCATTTAATAGGAACCTTTTGAACCCTTTAAATTAGCCTGGACAATTTCCCTCCTTTCCCAAACAGATTCCTGTTGTAAATATATGCTTTAGCACAAACTCAGCATTTTCCAAATATTTTCTTCCATCCAGATAACTCAGCTGAAAAATATCCCTTAAAATGTTCCTTCACAGTTGTTTGTTGGTTTTGGTTTTATTTTTCCTTTTTCAGACTTCCTACTGCTTCGAGTTGTTGTTACTCTCTGTTATAACTTAATAATAAATATGCTAGTCTTGCAGAACGGTCACCAAATGTCATGAAAAAGGTGAATTGCACAATAAAATTCCTTATACATCCTTAACAGAGTGATCACAGATTCTTTTGTCTCCAAAAGCACTCTAAATTAATTTAGAGTTTTCTACTATATATTTCAACAGATAGCAAAACAGGGTTCAATAGCAGTATCCATTTTTACAGTATAGTTCAGGTAGAGCTGTAACACTATGCTCTGAAGTACTGTAGAACGTACATTTCTCTATTTTGAATATGGGTTAAATTTTAGTCCCACAATAACAAAGTACATTGGATGAAACTGCACCTAATTTCTGTGCAAACAGATTAACTTTTATTCAGTTTTGGCATAACTTGCTTAGTGGTTTCATTACCAGAAGGATTAGTTTAGTAATCCCACTGGTCAAAAGGAAAGACTTGAGAGATCTCATCGTTCTGTTTCTAGTGTTAGACTATGCAGAATTCATGAATCACTGAAAAAAGAATGCCCTCATATTTCCAGTATTAAACAAGAACAACCCTTTCAGACAGTTAATTAAAGCAATACTACCCAGGCTACTTAGATGTTTCCTACTGGAAATAAAATAAGATTTTTAAATACCTGTCATTCCCAGAAAATACACATTTGCAATATTACTTCCACTATTTTTGTAGAAAAGAAAACCCAAAATTCACATGTTCTTAGACAAAGGTTTGCATCAACAGAAACCATTTATCAGTCTGAGAAAAAACTGGTGACGATAGGAACACGAACTGCCATTTCTGCATTTGCTAAATACCTAACTGAAATGGCATGTATGCGAATCATGTTGATGTTATGGTCAGAGAAGCATTTCTTTTTATGGTAACAGTATATTCTAAACATTTCCCTTTTATTAAAAAAACATTTCTGTAGTTTGATGCTCAGAAGGCATAAAATGCTCCAAAGATGCAAGACTGCACCCAAATTGTCTTCCAATGCATTCCCTTCAAATAAAAATACAAAAAAAACAATTGTGCAGAATTGTTTGAAGAGTAGAAAATTCTTCAGAGTACTTTCACCAATGTTCCACTCAACTGCTTGCAAAGAAATCTGAATGCCAGCTAGGAGCTTCTGTCTGTAAATATCATTGGTATGTCACAAGATTTACCCCTTTCTCCTGCCTCAACTTTTCCTTAAATTACATTCAGATTTCAGTGGCACCATAACAACTTCAATCTGGCATATATTTCAGTATTTTGTAAAGGTTTAATTTCCATTTCCACCTCCAGTTATTGTTGGTTTACATTTTTCATCCAGGCTGCACTGCAGGATGTAGATACTTAACAATGTTTATGTTAAGTCTCACAGCTTTAACATGGACTATTTCTAACTGCTGTATCAAAACCACATCAAGATACCTACTGAAGTGAAATTGTGTATTATAGAACACCTATCATGTTGTCTCAAAATGTGTCAAAGCAATGCAATCCCTGATGGCAAAATAAGAGTCACACAAAAAAGGTTGTTTGGACTTTTATGAGATTCATATGAACTTTCTTGCAATTCCATTCATGGGAATGCATACTCCTCAGTTGTGCAGCTTGATTTTCCAAGTTTAAAGGAGAATAAAATCCGAAATCACAGAATTATCACAGTTGGAAAGGACCTTTAAGATCATCAAGTCCAACCAATAGCCCTATGCTACTATTATCCCACCCATGCACTTTGCTACAAGGTATAAAAAATAATATGCCAATTTCACACCTAATTTTGGAATGACAATTTGACACTGAACAGCAAAGACAGATGAGGGGTTTGTCCCCCTCATCACCCCAAAAGGGATGCATTTTGACAAGACTCATGTCCTCAACTACACCAAGTGTTTCCCTGAGGATTAAGTTAGTGACTGCAGTTGTATTTTTAGAGCTATAGCTATATTCTTCAGTTTAATGCATGTATCACTGGCCATCATAAGAATCTGTGTATGTTGTATTTGAATAAGGATGCTACTAATGCACCCAACTGCTTCTTTTGAGTATGGCCAGACCTACAGCAGACAAGCTGTTTGCACACTCAGTGTCAGGCTTATAGTTATGGCAATAACTATACGATATATCTTACCGAGTTTATTCGTCACCAAATGCAACAACCCCCAGGCAGAAATTGTAGATTATCCTAGATTCACTTGGAACCCAGCACAAGCTTTCTAAACAGCCACAAACCATTCCAAGTGTAGGTACCAAAATCTGGCATCAGTGTACATTGCAAAAACCTTCAGCAGAGCATGAACATGAATATTAGCTTGTACTTAGCTTTTTTTTTTATTCTCCAAAAGTCATTTATGAAAGGTTATGCAGTATGCTTTATAGATCATATAACAAAGAAACTATAGAGATATATTAATGTCTGAGTTCACTTCTAACTGTGGCACACCATCTTTAAGTACTTTATTCTAGACCCTAGTAAGAAGGTTGGAATTTAAACTAATTGGAAATCGACTCTAGCCAATTTAAGTATATAACATTCCTTATTTCAGCTAAAGCAGTATTTAGCTGTGGACCTTAGGAGGGAATACTTTGTCAGTTTATAGATATATAAGATAGATATTTTATATCGTTCTTTACAGACCATTCTCCAAATTCTGCAATCTCATCTAGTCACCCTCACTAAATCAGAGCAGAATTTGCAAGATACCTACACAACGCATGCTAGGATTCTATCTAGAGCACAGCTGGAGAACACAACTACATTTATCTATTCACAGTATTTTACTTGTACAGCTTCCAACCATTATATAAACCAATGTGCAAACACTGAAGGCAAAGTATAGCAAATGCTTAATAGATTAAATATACTGTATTAATGTGTGTACAAGTCTATTTTATAGTCCTATTGGAACGTGTGCATGAATAGAACATGTATATTACAGAGCATTTGTATTAGTCTTCAAAAAGTTGGGACTATTCTGTTTGTCCTAGTAACTAGACAAAAGCTAAAACCAGCTAAACTTATGTGAAACTGTCTTACTTGTCTTGATAAGGAAGGATTAAGCAGAAGCTAACTGGTATCAGCTGTATCTTCTAATGAAGCATTCTATAATCTATTCCTACTTTCCCACTTTCCTGTGAAATCAATGTAATTTGCATCAAACACCTACCTAAGGCTACCAAATCACTTAAAGGCCAATCTTCAACAAAGTACATGGGAAAACAGGTAAATTTAAGTGCCTAAAAGCCCTGTCAATAAGCATCTTTTGAGCAGCTCTTTGACACTCTTACCAGCTCTTGCGTATCTTCTGCTAATGGCAAAAATGTAGCTTCTAGAATAGCAACTTGATCAGTGCTGAGCTTCTGCCACAGACTAATCAGCATAATCACCAGATGGGTGGCACTTTTCAACTTAGTGAATGCCTGGAACAGGTTGGCTTGATTTTCTTCTGCTGCATCTGCCAGAGCTATTACCTGCAAAAATTACAAACATCTGTTAAGTATAATTTTACCATCCATGAACACTCAACACTGGAATTACCTTTGGCACACTCTTGTTTTCCTTCAGAAGATCCTGAGAAATTCTGTTTTCCATAAACACAAACTACGGAGTATTAAACAAGTTATCATTTATTTAGATTTTTCCTTTGCATACCCAAGGCAATTTCAAGTCCATATGGCAACAGGATTACTCCAGTACAAGCAGTGTAGAAAGGATTCTGTTTAGAGCATATTCTAAAGGCATTCCTAAAATTGATCCTCATTATATCACATAGTACATAAACTAAATTTCAGTTTTATACCACACAAGACACTAAACCCTATACAACCAGGATTAATCAAAACCAATAAATTGATTTCATACAATTAAAACACAGTTTATAATTGTTTCCACATGAACATAAGTGGCATTTGTTATTTTACTAACTCTCAAGTCTCTCCGGGTTTTGCACTAGTTGCTTCAGCTTTTATGCCAAAACGTAAACATTATAGATCACCTTCATGATGGCAACACCACCTTAACTTCCAGACATTATGAAAGAATTTTCAAAACAAAACAGCAGATTCACTCCTCCTAAGATAGTTTTGCCAGGTACTTCAAGATGGGGAAAATTAGATGAGCTATTATGATGTGCCACACAGTTCAGAAATCATCTGTCATTATACACTGTGTCACCCACTCACAGCATTACGAAACTTCATATTTTAAAAAAGATGGCTAAAAATGCCTTCTTTCTTGAAATACAATGGTTAGACTTTTTCCATCACTAGTAAAAAGTGAAGATGACAGTAGTTCCAATAACCAATTGTTATCATTTCACTATGACAAGAGATTTTCCACAGTATTTGCACTGAATTACTTCAACTGAAGGACAGGAACTAAGGTAGGGCTTTGTCCTTGGGGAGCACAACTTACAAGACCTGTTCTCATGAATGACATCATCTTCATGTTGCCTGAGTAATACTTGGCTTACAGGAGTGCTGATTAACTTATTTGTCATTGAAATCAAGACAAAGCACATCCCTCAAACACTTCCTCCTTCTGTTTATCTGAAAAATGAGGTAATAGGTGCTTGACTGAAGTTGTGAAAAGCCTCATAGAAACATAGTTAAAGTGCAATTAGTGTTACAACACAATTTACAAAGTAAAAGTTAAAAAGCTTGAGTTGTTAACATTTGGCGACAACAGGAAAAGGAAAATACTATACCATGTATCTTCAGTTGGGAAACAAAGCCAACCAGCTGTTAGCATTTGGTGGAGAAAAACTACTTTTAATCTGCAACACTGGCATTAGAGATGTGTGTGTGTTCCCTCCAAACTCCCATGTGACTGGGAAGATAAAGAAAACAGTTTTAGGGAACTATAAATATGAAACATTTCAAACAAAATGTGTTGATAGCTTTTAAAATGTAATGTTTCCAAATAAAATTGAAAAAACACAGAATTGCTCATGAGTCCAAACACTACATAAATCAGGTCCAAGTAACAAAAAAACCCACCAAGCTAGCTACATAAAAGAAGTGAGAAATCAACCCCAAATAGTGAAAACCAGCATGACATACTTTGGTTGGAGAAGATTAACAGTACCAGACATCACCTGATGTAACCATACTCAGTTTCACTTTGCTCAGATTAGAGCCCTAATGTTTCTCATGCCTCCTATTCTGCATCAGGTGGAGCTCCACAGTGCAGTTCCTTTTCCAAAGTTACAGGTGAGAACGCTATATAACAAATGCAACACTACATAGTGTCCTACATCAGCTGCATCTGACCACTGTAACCAGTCATTGTACACACTATACAGCTTCATCTTTCTAAGCAGACAAGCAACAACAGTAGAAAAGTTCTCAGTCTGACAGGGGCCTTCAACTATATAAACACCTTCCCTGTCCTATTAATATGCATTTGAGAATCTGGGGAAGAAAAAGGCTAGGATGAATTTAGTGCACTGACAACAATCACAGTATGCTTCCTATAATACCATTAGTGGATGGGATAGCACAATGGGTAAGTTCAGAATTTCTAGAATTTAGAATAAAGGCAAGCTAGCCTTAAAGAAAATGCTCAGCTAATAGCAGTTTTGCTGAAGAAACAGGCAAATAGTTGCACTTGTGCAAGCAATGTTCAGCTAGATGTCACACAAAGGTCAAGAGCACCTTACAGACAGTCATTACTGAATTCCTAGGTGGTCTCTTACTCTGTGCTGTAGTTCAACTCACACTGTACTGTATAGCTCGGAAGCATAAATGACAAGGTCTTTAAGGATCTTGTTTCAGAATTGGGTTTCTGTCTATTTTATAACCATGGTCAAAGGAGATGCTCCCCTTTTAATAGGCTGTAGGTGTAAAACAAATATCACAGTGCTCCCAAATAATACCTAACATATTAAGTCTAAACTATTTTGAAAGAAGCTTCATAAAAAACAAGTACATCTGTTTAAGGTTTGTCTTTAGTACAAAATTCTTCTAAAGGCACAATAGCACAAGGTACATATTAAACAGTGAAAGTACTAAGTTTCTGAAGGAGAGGTGCAGTCTTGAAGTGTTACAGGCACTTAAATATACAGCAATTAAATCTTTACATGGCTGCATATATGCAAGTTGTAGTTTACACTTGAAAGGAAGACAAAGGTGGGGGGAAATATTTCAGTACTAATCATTCTGTTAATAAATGAAGAAATGACCTCATACAGCTTTCTGAGATCTGAAATATCCAGGATAATATGATACTAGGTATCATAGGATAATGTAGGCACATGCAGTCACTGTAGTTTTGGAAAAGCCTATACCACGTATTGAAAAAGTCTTACCAAAACAGCACTCAGATATGCTGAGAACTGAAAGCCGAAGTAACACAGAGAGCACCTGGAAAGAACCAGATATAACTTTTTACAATACATGGTTCCACAGTAAATACTTACTATGAAAGGTGAAAAACAAAAAGTTTTTCTCAGAGGAATATTAATCTGAAATCTTCCAGGACATCAGCTATAAATTTTAGGAGCATTCTGGGGTTCTTCAGTCAAATACTTCCAGAATTTAAGGATTAAAAAGTTCCAAAAACACGACACCCACATTTTTAATTATTTTATTTTCACCTGAATGTTATTTCTAACATATTTTACAATAGTTGAAAGAAATAAAGAAACTATAACCTTTGCAAACTGAGATCCTACTCTCAGTCATGGTTTCTCCATAATTTCCCAACTGTAACTCCAATTCTTACGGTAGTTGTTCAATCTGTTAAGATCTTTTATCTTTCTAAACAGATAGAAAGTATTAAAAGTATAAAAAACTCTTCCCTGTGCCACTTTTTCACATTAGGTGGAAAAATATATTGCAACTGGCAGTCCAAAGTGTAGCTTTAATGCACAAGTCTTAGACCAACTGGAAATAATCAAAAAACCTCCATCTATATTCTCTAAAGCTTATCATTGCCCATTTTTAGTTCTCCTTCTCTAATATAACAAAGCTTTCAAACAAAGAAAACTAAAAAGTTTTTCAAACTTTCTTTGTAAAAGCAATGGAAGAAAGTAAAGTGGCTGATACAGTAAAGATTTAAGAGGTATTAGAATGGGTATTGAATATATATTCAAAATACTAGGTAGAGTAGTGAATGTATATTTCTCACAACAGACCAAAACTTGTTTTTAATTTACATCCTTTTTTAATTATTTTTTTTTCGACCAAATTCTTGCTCTGTTCCAATACAACTACTTAGTAATTCAAGTTTTAAAAACAACAAGGTTTCTCCATTACTAGCTCTTACTTAAAGATATTTTTAAGGCATTCTTAAACATTCAGCAACAACTTTAAAAGGTGTAAAAATAAAAATACATTTCCAGGAATACAAAATCTGTTATTAGCTACCTAGGAAGTCGAAGAAAACACTGAATGAGTAAAGGGCAAGAAATTAGTATGAAGTTCCAAGGAGCTTGCTTTTGCACTGACAGTATATTTTCTTGGAGTCCCTAACACCACTGGGACTGAAGACTCTTATAGGTTTTGTGCCATATTCCAAAAGGCAGAACAGGAAATGTTACTGACAATTTGTTTATTTTTAAAATAGCCAAAAAACCCACATTAACTGTCCACCACTGGTGAAATTTTAGCAACTAGTCTTATTCTCACCTAGTTCTACCGCACTGGGTTCAGCTTCTAGGATATTTAAGTATCTTCTTTTTCAGCAGAAATCAAGTTTGAAAAGAGTATGAATTTTGACACTTAAGAAACACAACCTCTTTACAGTTCATCCATAGCACTCCAGAACAAGTCTGCTATGCAAAAACTGTTAAAATATGAACAACAGCATCAGAAATACAATTATTCTGAAATGGACACGGAGATAATGAATTATCAAGACTTATGTATTCCACAACAAATTAATCCATAATCAAAGTCTTTACATCTGGTTTCAAAAGAGCCATTCTGTACAGAGCTGTATAACCAAAACAAGAGATCTCAAGCTCATACGTCTCTTCTAGCAACCATTCTTATGGAATAATTTATTGTAAGGTAGTTAATTGTTCTGACCTCTTCCAACTACTTTCAAATAAAATTAGATCTTCATAAAGCAGAATTTTAATGCATGTAAAGCAGGAAAAAAGAGAGCTGAAAAAATGCTAGCTATTGTTTTTCATTCCTATTACAAGAGGCTATTTAATACTACTTTATTTCACCCTTTCCCACATTTAGTAATGTTAGAGAAGGAAATGCAACTCAGTTACTGAATCTATAACAAGATCTAACAGAATATTTTTGTGGTTTTAAGAAGTCTCCATCACATTCTAGTTCACATAGATGTAAGCATTTAAAGTCAAGCATTTTTTTCATACAAGCCCCTTTGTTTACCTTGCATATATGCAATGCAGTTATATACAAAAATTTAAAAACAGATAAAACATAAGTGATATCACTAATAAATAACCTGAATATCCTTTATCGTGACAATAAACTTTGCTTTTCTTACAGGCAATTCTCAAAGTAGTTTACAAAGTAACAAAGCAGTGATTAGCAGTCTGATTTCTCTGTGCAGACCATCTCACTCAGCAAGCATTGTGCACACAGCTTTTGACAGGTGACCAAAGCTTTATGGAATGCAGGCAAAGATATCCATGTCAGAGCGTGATCTTTATCAAACACTCCGTCACCAGAAAGACTAACCATGTCACTCCCACAAAGGAGCAATTTTAAACACTGTGGCATTCCCACAGCACTGCAATGGGTATGTGAGAGCACATGTTGGGATTAAGTACCTCAGGCCACATTATCTGACCCTTACAAGAATTCCTCAGCTACTGCTGACCATGACCAGAGTTTTAAAAACTGTGGCATAGGCCCACCATGATGACAACAAAGCATCAATTCACTAGGCACCAAATACTCAACTTTCAAGTGAAGCTCAACATGACCTCAATCTGACAAGAAAGATTAAAGACATAATGCACACAGCTACCTGAAATTCTACTGTCTCACTCAATGAACATGAAATTATTGATCATCAAGAGTAATCATTATAGCAACCTGCTCCTCTGGAAACTAAAAGCTGCCAGATCAAGGAAATATTCAGGGTTGCAAAAGAAGTTAGAATCATAGAATAGATTTTTGGTTGAAGAGAACTTTGAGATCATCAAGTCCAACCATTAACCCAGCACTTGGTAGGTCACCACTACATCACTTCCCTCAGCAACATGTCTACATCTTTTAAACCCCTTCAGGGACAGCGACTCCAACACTTCCCTGGGCAGCCTGTTCCAAGGCTTAACAACTCTTTCACGGAAGAAATTTTTCCTAATGTCCAATCTAAACCACCCCTATCACAACTTGATTTATCCTATCACGTATTATTTAAGAGAAGAGACTGACATCCACCTCTTTACAACCTCCCTTCAGGTAGGTGTAGAGAGCAATAAGGTCTCCCCTGAGCCTCCTTTTCTCCAGGTTAAAAAAAAACCCTCCATTTTCCTCAGTGGCTCCTCAGAAGTGTTGCGCTCTACACACTTCACCAGCTTCATTGCCCTTCTTTGGGCATGCTCAAGCACCTCAACCAAAGTTGTGTGGCTTTGTTTTCTTCTATGTTACTTCCATGACAGAATTATCATTAACACCTATACTGCACCTTTCTAAATTAGCATTTGCCATGAAGCACTACCATCTACAAGCACAACATAGGTTGCAGGTTAAGATGGTTGGCAACTCAAAGATGCTATAAGAACCAAATGTATGTATTCCGTTTATATCCAGAGCACACAACTCTGCTTTCTGAGACTTGACATATCAAATCTGTGTCCTACCTCCACAAATCAAACTGATAGTGCATTATTATCACTGAGTTATACTACATTTATTTTAAGAACTAGCTATATCGAGATATGAGTAAGAATAAGATCAGTTCAGAAAGAAAAACACACTACTCTTTTCATTTTTCCTCTTTAGAACACCCAACTTTCATCTATACCACTATAAACAGATTTTTTTTTTAAATTACTGCAAAATATTTAGTGGGTTCAGAACCCCAGGCACCGCAGCACATTATCCAAACGTACTTGATCATTAATACATTTAAACCCAAATTAAACCTCTGAAAATCGATGTCACCCCACTCCATAGGAAATTTCTATTTTGTCTGGACTAAGTATTTAAACAAACTATGCCAGTAAAATCCAAGCATGAAGACCACCCAGATAGCTCTCCTTTAAATGGGTATGATCTCATTAGAGGAAGCTGTTTCATATACCTGTAAGTCTAAACATGAAGCTCTTCATATGCATAAGTCAATTTTGAATTTTTTTTCTGTCTTAGCAATAGTAACGCAATAGCAAAAGATTGCTTGTTTGCATCACTGTTGCCAGTTCACTAGCTTTCTTGAAACATCTTAATGTTTTATCCTGTTGCCTATTATCATCTGAGCTTCCTTTTCTAAACCCATAGTAACAGAAAAGAATTCCTTGTCTCTGGTGTTCCATCAGTGGTAAGGATTACAGTGAAGATTATTAACTTAATATATTTTTCTCTATTTACTTGTTTGATTTTTTTTAAGGGGTTTAGCATTTTTAAGAAGCCACAGAAATTTATATAGTTAATATGAAGAATACATAGATGAAAGTTATTGAAATATCTGACACTTGACCTCCTCTTGATAGCCTATCCACAAGTAAATATTGCAGCCAGATTAGTATGTAACTTATTTGGTACAACAAATATCCAACATAGGGCAAAAAAAATTCCCAAAATACATGTGATTTTCCAATATACTTCAAAGCAAATGCTACACTATAAAACCCAAATTTAAAAAGGGAGTTACAAAGTTAGTAGCTTATCTGAGTGAAATAACATCTGTTACAAATTACACAGACCCCAAGAAGCCAGTAAACGACAATGAATCTTTTAGCTACTCCTTTGAAACAAAAGTTCCATTTAAGCATAGGGATGTGCTAAGTAACACACAGATCTGTCACAAAATCTCATAGAAATGAATATTGAGGACAGAATTTCACTGTCAAGCTGTGGTTGAACTGGCAGTACTGTATAAAGAAACACATCCAAACCTTAGCTAAACTGACACAGAGGTGAAGAGCTTTGTATATTAAATAAACTGTGAACCTAAA
The DNA here is from genome assembly GCA_013399015.1 of Galbula dea. Classification (NCBI taxonomy): domain Eukaryota; kingdom Metazoa; phylum Chordata; class Aves; order Piciformes; family Galbulidae; genus Galbula; species Galbula dea. The sequence continues at coordinate 362,081 of VWZX01007337.1, forward strand.
CAAACAAGTTAAAATACTAACAGGGGCCTCATCCTCCAAACTCCTAATGATATTTCAGTCCAATGGGATCTATGGATGGCCAGGAAATCCTGGGGACCCAATTAGATCCTAATGGGATTGCACAAATGCAAACATTTATGTACAGTGCAATTCAATGGGTAAAAATCAAGGATTTGCTAACTGCAGTGGGAACGTCACACTGATTCAATTAAAGCAGAATTTCATCCTATCAAATACCACCACTCTGTGTGACCACTCATATGCATCTAATGGGGGAAAGGCATTTGCAGCATGTTAGATATCAGGTCGTGAGTACAGTTTTAGAAATCTGTAATAAATTCACCCATCATTGCTTCCTAGAAAGTACACAGTAAAACACCTCCTAAATCAGGCTCATCTCATTCTATTATTATATGGAAAATGATAAACATGTTGACAAACATATCTTAAAAAGGTTAAGAAAAACAAATCCAAATAACACACAAGTCATTCTTCCATCTGTATAGATGAACACAAATCCATTCCAGCAAATTCTATTCCAACAACTTTTACAATAAAAGTACCAATATCAAACAAAACAGGAAGCCAGGCAAGACAAGTGAAGTTCTAAGCCTGTTCAGTCACCTTTGTGATTTTGTCACTATTTCTGTATAGTGAACAACCTGAGGAAGTTTCCAGATTCAAAGTTCAATTCAACTCTACTTCCTAGAAGAAATCCATTTTTTCCATGAATGAAAGAAGTGTTACACAGTCTACCATCAAATGCACAAAAACTAACATGTATATATTGCAGCTTTCCATGTTAGCATCTAGTTCCTCAGCTTTTTTTTTCCAAACAGCAGCTAAGTCTATGGAGGAGTTGGGACAAGATGTATAAGGTCTTGAAGTTCTGCTGACAGACTAAGATTCTAGTCTAGACTGCAAGAAGTAGGGGAACAGAAAAAGATAGCAAGTGTCAGGTACACTTCAGTGTCTGAAATACAATAATCAACCTTGTAACTTTCTCTGTTTTAAATCTAGAAAAATCTCATCATCTGAGTAGAAGTTTATGGCTATTTTTACTGCATAATACTTGGATTAACAAACAGTAACCTCAATTACATAGAGCAGGAAAGAGCTCATTTTTCAACACTAATATATAACCACAGACAAACACACCCCACTAAATTAGTAACAAATGCTCTCTCTGCTTTTGGCTGATAGGCTTTCTGATAAGAAACAATTTTCCTTCCAAGAAAAAAAAGCTCATTTTAAACACTTGTCTTGTTCCCCTGATGCAATACAGCTGAAGTTCATGCCCTGCTTCAGTCAAATCTGATAGTTTTAACCTAGTTTCAACTATTACTGGTCATAACAAGATGTATTCCAAAGGGTATTTGTTTGCTTTATTTTATTTCATCAAAGTTAGGAAAACACATCTGGGTAGTGTACATTCTAGCCATATTGCAGACCAAAAATCTAGATAAAAGTTTTGTCTATAGGGTTGACTAAAGTAGGCCAAATATCAGAACAAATTCACTTTGATGTTCCAAGTTGATGGAGCTCAGAAACATGACCTAAACTACACAGTTACACCCTCTGAAAGAGCAACAACCATCTAATCCTTTAGCATCTGCTGGGGAGGAAAAAAAAAGTATGTCACAAATGATGGCAGAATTTAACATGAATAAAATAGTAGAACTTAAGGGAAAACATTTGTCTACTTTCACTTATATTCAATACCTTTTTCAGGACCATCTCCCATGCTTGCCTCCACAAATGCCTTGGAGACTGCTTAGGAACCCACAGAGAAGGATAACATTTGAGATTCATGTTTCAGGTGCATATGGCTGAACTCCAACTGCATTGACTGGTTCCATGTAAGCAATTCCCTCAGAGTGATGCTGAGCCACTTGTCAAAAATTAATGATGGAAATATATACAAATAGATAAAACTTCTTTTGAGGTGTAGAGCTAACTTACCGAGCTCCATCGATCATGCAAGAAAAGCAGACAGCTGGCATGTTGTTAAATGATAGGACTGGAGAGAATTATTGAGTATAATTCCTGTGGGGAGAAGTACTAAAGAAACCCTGCTGTGCAATGATACTATGAAGCAAACATTATGTTCTTTTCTAAATGGAAAAATTCCTAGGGGAAAATATAAAAGAAATAATTTCCCAAAGGAAATAACTCCATTACAAAGCTTAATGTTGAAGGAACTGGAGGAAGAAACGTCTGGTACCCTCATGGAGCAAAGAAACTATGAAGAACCAGGAAGATATGCAGCCTTGTTTCTTTTGGAACAAATCACAGACTCATAGAATTGTCAAAGTTGGAAGGGACCTTAAAAAGGCTGTCAGGTTGGTCAAACATGACTTCCCCTTGGTAAACCTATCCTGACTGCTCCTAATAACCCCCTTATCCTTGATATGCCTAGAGACAGAGTCAAGGATAAAGTGTTCCATCACCTTTCCAGGGATGGAGGTGAGGCTGACTGGTCTACAGTTACCTGGGTCCTCCTCCTTCCCCTTTTTGAAGACTGAAGTGATGTTTGCATTCCTCCTATCCCCAGGCACCTCTCCGGTCCCCCAGGACCTACCAAAGATGATGGTCAACATAAACCCAAAGTAAACAAGTATCATTTACATGAGGGTCAAGCAACAAAACTACCCTACACCAAAACTGACACGAAAAAGGACAGCACATCAACACCATAGCATATTAAAGCTTCTCATTTTCCATGCCACAAAATAAGACATATTCCTAGTATCAAAAAAGCTACAGGTAAACAATGTTTTGTGATGGAGGCAAGTACCTTTAGCATACTGTAAAAATGGTTACTCTGAGCCTGAAGTGTTATGATAGGCAACAGTACACTGAAACAGAATACTGTACATTGTAGACTCCACCACAATATGCATCTATACTATAACAAAAGCATTAACAAGTAGGAAACTTGTGTGTACCTCACATCCTCTGGTAACTGAGGGTCACAATGCTTGTGCACCAAGTTATACACAAAAGGCTTATATGTTCCTTAGAAAGATACTGCTTCAGAAAGTCTCACTGAAGTAGTTAATATTAGGGCAAAATGAACCACAAGGCAGAGGAAAAAAAAAAGTCATTGAATCCTGCAGCCATCTTTTCAAGCATGTCCTGAGCACTGTAAAATTAAGTACATTTCTTAAATATAATAAGTTAAAACTCAGTCTCTATTTTCCCCAAATTTAAACCCATGGATTTTCACTCCACAACTGTTCTATAGTAGATCTGTAAAAAAAATAAATATTAATTATAAAAAAGAAAACTGACTCTGTATTAGTCAGAAATTTTCCTTAAGTCAAAGAAAGTTTGTCACTAACTTAAGCATAACAGATTTTTACACAAAGGAAAATCAAATGCAAAATGTAGATAAGGCAACAAAATACATTTCCTTCAATATATAATCCTAATTCTTAATCATATAATTCTATACATAAATACACATATATATTAGTATATAATTCTATTATTAAAAAGCAGTTTGTGTGGATAAAACACATTTAGATCCTATCTTAATAACATTCACAGAAACAGAAAAACTGAAACTGCCTAGAAGTTCAGCAAAGAGTTACTCCAATGTAATAACCCACATGACAAAAAGTAGTTCCATATTAGATGAATAAAAAAATCCTTTCCCCAAAGTTAGCATTTTCATCATTCAAAGATCACTACCATTATCAGGAGCTATTATCAGAGTACTGATAGACAAAATCCCTTTCAAAATGGCAAAGGGGTACTTCTGTCAGTAATTATTCCTGCTAATTGGAAACTGCCCTCTTTCATTTAGTTCTTTCTAGTGAGTGCTCCTCTTATCTGTTTTTCTCCATGTGATATCAGCCAGTGCCTCTCTCAATTCACCTGCTGCCTCATTTAGCAGTCCTACCCCTCCATAATCATTTGCTTTCTTTTCAGATATCTTCCCATTTTCAACAAGTTCCAAATAGGTATTTCTCAATTTCTTTGTTATCCATCTATGAAAATAGTGCAAATATTTTTTTTGGTCATTTCATATAACATGGTAGATGTTATGAGTTACACTTGATATAATGGTAGATGAGTTAGGAGCATACCTTATGTATGACAAGACATCAAGATACTCTTCTTTTTTCAGCTTTGATGATTATTTACAGATGACACACAAAATGATTCTATGAAAAGGTACTACCTGAGTCTGTAATCCATCTATAGCTCTTTGAAAAAGCTGGGTAGTTTTAGTCCCCTCTCCTTTATTTTCAGGTACCCCCAATCTTCCCTGTCCTTTTGTGGTGATATTTAGAAAACAAAAATCCATAAAAACCAGTAAAGGTGGGAGGCAAACTACACAGAACCATTAACAATAGTTACAAAACAATGCTGAATGTACAGCTTTTTCCTTAACCACTGTGTAATAAACATCAGTAGCATATAATCAATCAGTGAAGAATTTTATGGACAACTGAACAATTTTTTGAATAATGGATTTATATTCCTTTAATTATGTTTAGTTTAAAAACTCATACTTCTATAAGTTTATATCAACTATTATTGATCACATTATACTCCTTCATAACTCTCCAACAGTTCCACTTCAGCTGTTCCATTATTTTACACAAGTTTAGTGTCAGGTCAACATCCTTACACTTAGAGCAGCTTTACTGAGTTCTTTGGACCCGCCCCTCCTTTGTCACTTCTTGACCTCTCTCCTACAGAGAATTGTTTGTCCAAGCCTTTAAAATTCTTAAATGTGAGCTGAGGATTTTTAAAGGTTTATAGTATTGTTTAATATCCTCCTTAGTGACCACTGTAAACTTTATCATTTGATCAGAACACAACTTCTCCCTTTTGATCAATAAAGAATGTATATTCAATATATCTGCTTCTTCAAGCTACTATGTCACATCACAGAAAAAATAAAATCAATAAAGCAATACTTCTAATGTGAAAAAAGTCAAACATGAACATATCAGTCTCAGGTAACTAGAACTTTTCCAGATTCTTGAAGATGCAAAATAATATTCTACCATCCTTGTTGCAGAATGGCCCCTCATACTGACCTTTAGACATGTATTTCAAAACCCATTAGAAGAAAGCTGGAGGAAAAATATGCTATTAACTAATTAACTTAAATAGGCAAAGGATCAAGCAGGTTTCTTCCCTATTGTGCTGTGATCTTTTATCCCTATCTTCTGTTCTCAAACTGACTGATACTGCTTTGTGACACATAAATACCTCCTCAAACAACAACCTCACACCTGCACTGAACTTAGCTTCTCCTTTAATCTGTGCCACAAATGTAATTACAACTGAAATAGTTGTTAATTTTACAATTTCTAATTCCTTCCATTCCTTTCTGCTTTAAGGACACCTGATGCCACAAGTTCAACAAGCAACACCACCAATTTGGTTTAAGTCAACCCAATAAAACAACACATTTTTAAAGAGTTCCACTTGCATGGACAGAAAATGCAGATTAGCAGCGTGTTCTTAGATTCCATACTAAGAAAATTATTTCAGTATGCATACAGTTTGGGGGTTTTTTTTAGCATGCAAACACTGAAATGCATTTGCAAGCATGAGTGGCATTCATGACTATAAAACTGATGTGCTTGTCAATTTGCTACAGGATGATTACACTGTCAAATAAGGCCTTGGGTGGCTGTAGTTAAGCTTTCCACTATTTTACATTATTCAAACTTCGGGTTATATCACAAAAGCTTCACATAAACTGAAGGTTTGCAGGCAGTTATATTCCACAGTAATAGGGCATCACTCAATAGGTGTCTGCTTCTCGGTAAGGGTCAGATTTTGCTTGTCATCTACAGCCTTCTAGATTGTCTGGGACTCTAGTTTTACTTAGGATTTATCATGGGAGTTAGGATTTGCAGGATTCAACTCCTAAGGATTCCTGGGTTCTATTCCCCACAGCTAGAGAGAATACTGGATATGATATTTATAGAATAGGATATTTTGAGGGAGAGATAATTTGTATAATCTCTCTATATATGGAGAACAAGTAGATTCTGTATATAACATACAAAAGGATATTTTTAGAGACATCTTTATTGTTGAAAACTACTCTCTTAAGAAAGCAATTAGCATTTATTTTGAGCAATTGTCAGGCAAAGCATGAGACTACTCTGTCTGGTCCTTTTCCTAGTCATTTTTAGGAGTTGAACAAGATCTTCTCCATACATCCCATTACAATTACTTTTATTGGTGTTCAAGTAATTGGTGACACAAGAATAAGCATCAATATACCTATCAAAACAAACACATTCCACATATTATATGAATAAGATCCCTATAATTGAAAGTCTAGCCCATTAACCCATGGTGCTACGGGTGCTATGTGGGTAAAAAAAAAAAGCAAATGCTCTCAAACTCTTCACCACTTTCTTTCCAAACTTATTCTGATGCTTGCCAGCCCATCAAATTATTTTAAGGTAGAAATGTCCAATTTTAAATATAAACTGGACTCTAATCTTTTCCCATAATATGCTGGATTAGTTCAAGACCTACAGGAAAAACCAAGAACAGTAAACTCCCACCACTTTTTTCATATCACTGCTAGAACAGTGTAGCTCCTGAGCTCTTTCCTCATTCTCACACAATTAGTAATTGTTTTAGAATGCATTAGTTGAATCATTAATCTGGCTATTTCTTACTTTGATTCATTTTTTTTTAAGTATTAGATGAATGTCTTCTTTAAATAAAAAAGTATACTTTGATTTTGCTTAAACTCAATTATCATAAGCTATAGGACCAAGACTTGAGAATAGATTTATGACCACATTTCCTTTAGTGGTGTCAGCTACTTACCAAAAGTTTGTATACAAGTGTACTTAAAACATGAAGGCAAAGAAAGAATTAATTAAAATACAAATATAACACATATGAAGTATAAAGCATAAACTGTACATCACTACAGGCTACATACTAAAGTACAGCTCTTCATCAGATTATTTAATTGTTTAATTACTTAATTAGTTTGCAAATAGGTCAGAAACTGTAGGACGCCTTAGAAAAAGCTAGGATCATAAAGTACAATTTTACAAGTAATGGTCCCTCAGGCCCATGAAGTTAACGCCAATCACAAACACATTCCTAACAGCATAGGACAACCTTTATTGTTTCTAATTGGGTTTCTGTGTCCTCCTCAAGCCAGAGAAAATTCTGCTTCATTAAACTGAGAAACTTTACATCCACCTGGTTCTGACAAACAGTAATACATCCACAAGTAATGTCAGCGAACTTCAAGCAGTACACAGTGCACTCTGACCTCTGAAGTCAAATCTACATACAAATAAAGCCTTGAAATGGTGCGAGAAAGCAATTTCTACTGGTGCATATTAAAATCCAAATTTCAAGAGATTAGTCTAATAACTCACAATTGGTGACCTTAAGGTTATTTCCTTTTAATCTTCACTTAAAACCAAGTATTTTAATAAACAGACTTTACCAACTGCTGTCCTCATCAGCATTTTTGTCCCTTAACACCTGTACTATTTTTGTACAGTGTTAGTTATTTTCCCTTCAACAGAAATTCAGCAAGGGTTGACCCTGTACTACACCAAGGAAACAGAATACTTCTACTGAAATAGTTTCTCTATGCATTTAGCTGCCTTCACACTTTCAGAACAATCACAGAATCACAGCATATTAGGAGTTGGAAGGGA
>VWZX01007342.1:0-36868 GCA_013399015.1 Galbula dea
TCAGCCTGTCTAAGTCTCGCTGAATGGCAGCACAACCTGTCAAATATTCTGGAGTCCTAACTAGATATCTTTTATTGTTATAAGACATTTGGGGAATAATAATCTGTGAAGACTTAGGACCCATGTTCTGTTTGCATGTGCAGTTTCTATGGCTGTGCAAGTAAGTGCTGTAATTGCGTACCATAGGTATTTATAGTGTTTGTCTAAATGGAAGAAATTACAAATACTTCCTAGCATTCAGTTTTTAAGCCTCTTATTTTAGAATTGGGAAGACAGCTGCCATAAAATACTGCACTTGAACTGAAATGCAACAACAGAAATCACATTCTGTTCAAATAAACTGTGGGGTTTTTTTTGGCAACTTGTGTATCAGTTAATGGGAAGATAAGATTTACGGCTATTTTAGCACATAGCTAACCACCACAGAAATCCTTGGTAATGACAGAGTACCATGACATGGAATCACAAATAGTGTTGTGATTAAATAGCATTTACTGCAATTGCATCTCATTAGGTAAATAATTTCTGAGGGAGATATTCTAATTAAGTGTTTTTCCTCATTACTTATTTTATGATTAAGAGTGGCTTACTATATTTACAGTAGTGCACTAAACTTTACAGAATACAGAAATTATTTACACTTCTGTCTTCTGTGCTGCTTATTGTGAAGGTTATTAAAGTTTCCTTAGACGTGCTTTCACTTCTGTAAGGCATAAAATGATCCCTAAGTTGGTAACATGTTCTGAGATCGTCTAGAACATAAATGATTTTATGACTTTAAAATGCTATAGTTATTCAGTTCTCTGAGCTATCTGCTGCTAGAGAAGCTGATTTGGTGGTTATTATTCTTATTAATATAATCTGTCTTTTTTAGTATTCTATTTCCATGTGTAGTGGGTTGACCCTGGCTAGATGCCAGGGGGACACCAAAGCTGCTGATTTCAGTAAAGCATTTGACACTGTCTCCCACAGCATCCTTGCAGCTAAACTGAGGAACTGTGGTCTGGATGATTGGGTAGTGAGGTGGATTGTGAACTGGTTGAAGGACAGAAGCCAGAGAGTCGTGGTCAATGGGATGAAGTCTAGTTAGAGGCCTGTGTCTAGTGGAGTCCCTCAGGGGTCGGTACTGGGACCAGTACTTTTCAATCTATTCATTAACAACCTGGATGAGGGAACAGAGTGTGCTCTCAGCAAGTTTGCTGATGACACTAAACTGGGTGGTGTGGCTGACACATTCAGCGAGACTTAGACAGGCTGGAGAGTTGGGCAGGGAGAAATTGAATGGAATTCAATAAGGCCAAGCGTTGAGTCTTGCACCTGGGAAAGACCAGCCCCGTGTATGAGTATAGGTTGGGGACTGACCTGTTGGAGAGCAGTGAAGGGGAAAGGGATCTGGGGGTCCTGTTGGATGGAAGGATGACCATGACCCAGCACTGTGCTCTTGTGGCCAGAGGCGCCAATGGGATTCTGGGGTGGATTAGAAGTGTTGTGGTTAGTAGGCCAAGAGAGGTTCTTCTTCCTCTTTACTCTACCCTGGTGAGGCCGCATCTGGAATATTGTGTCTAGTTCTGGGCCCCTCAGTTGAAGAAGGATAGGGAACTGCTGGAAAGAGTCCAGCGCAGAGCCACCAAGATGAGGAAGGGGCTGGAACATCTTCCTTATGAGGAAAGGCTGAGGGAGCTGGGTTTCTTTACCCTGGAGAAGAGGAGACTAACGGGTGACCTCATCTATGCTTTTAAGTATATGAAGGGTGTGTGTCAGGAGGATGGGGTCAGGCTCTTCTCAGTGAAGCCCAGTGACAGGACAAGGGGCAATGGCTGTAAGCTGAAGCATAGGAGATTCCGTGTGAATACACGTAGAAATTTTTTCACAGTAAGGGTGACAGAGCACTGGAACAGACTTCCTAGAGAGGTTGTGGAGTCTCCTTTTCTGGAGATATTCAAAACCCGTCTGGACGCGCCTCTGTGTGACGTGGTCTAGGGAATCCTGCTGTGACAGGGGGGTTGGACTAGATGGTCTTTCGAGGTTCCTTCCAAATCCTAATATTCTGTGATTCTGTAATACTCCAAACTGTCTGTGGGGACGGGGGAATTTATTGCAAACATGTTGCTTATCCTCCCTCTGCCGGCAGCTACCCTGTGAATTTCTGAGAGCTGAGTGGTACCACTGTTCAACTTGTGGGTCTATGACATGAGATAAGGTGAGGATCTTACACACATGGTGAGGGGGCAGGGCAAAGCAGGTGACAACATTTCTGAAGCAACAGGGCACTCACAGCCAGAAGACAGTCACTATTTTCTGGCGAACTACGAGTATTGGGGGGTTTATGGTGTAAAGGCAGTCTACCTCAAAAATGAAATTTTAACATGCACTTTGCATTTAGAGGTAGAATCTTAACCCATTTCCAGTCATGGCACATTTTCACTAGCAGAATAAACACTTCTAAAAAAACTGCACTGAAAGAACTGCCAAGATGAACCCATACACACCTGCTCCTTCTTCTACACCACACAGCGAGATCAGCATAGTTTTCCAATGGCTAGATGGGGCTGTGAGAACAGAAATGATCCTTTTCTAGCACTGGGATCTAGACAGTTGTGTCTACACTGTGCAGCCACCACACTCTTAGCAGTCATTTTGTCCTTCTGTCGCGGGCAGAGGCTGCGGCCAGCCGCTAACCCTGCAAACAGACACTGCCTCCCCGCCACGGCAGGAAAAGGCAGAGGATGAGAGAAGCAGCAAAAGAAAACTTGCGGATTGGAAAATAAAACTAGAACTACCTTAAATAATAATAACAAAGTCAGATGAAATAGATACAGATATACAGAACCCAAACTACGTCACCACCGAAGCTCCAGTAAGCTCCGCAGCAGGCTGAAAATCTCCGACCCCCAGGCGCGCGTCCCCTCCGTCCGCACACACAGTACGAACAGCGTTCCCCGCTTCCCTCAGTGCAGGGTCCTAAAGCCCTCCCGCAGGATCCTAGGTGTCCCTCTAAGTACCTGACAAGGCGACTGGCCCCCAGTTATATGGAATATGATGTATATGGGATGGAATACTTTAAAAAGTAAAATCATTGAACAGAAATAGTTCTGTTCTAACTCAAACCAGGACACCTTCCCAAGGCCAAATTGTCTTGGCACTGGAGCTCACTAGGTATGCTGGGGCAATAGTGCCCCACAGGCTGCCATGAGAATTATTAAGATTCATATAGACCACGTCAACCCTTAAGGTCACGTCCTCGAGCAGTATAGCCAAACAGACAACATGCAAAATCCTTGGCAGATGCAATCCAACTTTATCAAGCTACTTTATTTGACAGAGATTGTTTGGGGCACCAGATGGCACATTGCAACACAGATCCCATGCAGGTCTGTTTCTAGAGCAGGCAGTGCATCTATGAGCAAACAGAAACACATTTCAGAGCTGTCCCAGTGTCACAAAACCCTTCCTTTAGTATTCAAAAGTAAGGATAATAGGTCAATGGGATGTCATGGCCTCAAACCAACCTATCCACTTGATAGTCAAATTCATGAAGTTATATCTATGCCACTCTTAAGTCTCAGCTGGTGTCCATCTCCATCACCCAAGTCCACTACGCAGTACTGACTGGGCAGCCAGAGAGCCATTCACATGTGAGATGGCTTCTCACCATGGCATCAGTAGCTTCTGAATGAAAGCAGGCAAAGAGGGGGTAAGGGAAGCACAGGCTCGGCACTGCCTTTGCATAGAGAATCTCTATCCATTTCAGAGTCACCACCATACAACAGGAACAGGGCTAGCTGAATCCTTGCCTAACCCAATTTGCTACTGAAGCAAGAGTCATCCATACCTGTCCAAGGACATCTCTGAAGTACTAACATAGCTGTCAAGAGAGACTGCTCAACAAATATGTCTATAAGAAGGAGCCACAAGTTCCTTTTATAGAAAATAATTTGGATAATGTTTTCTCATGGATCAGGATGTGCTGAGCGTAAGCAGTGATGTCTCCTTGTATCCAGCGCAGGCCTATGTCTGAGGAAAGACCACCTCAGACCCATATTGAAACATTTCAAAAGGCAGATCCACATCACTTCAGCTCTGTGCAAATGATAGCTGAGGACGGGCTAATGATGTTAGAAGCACCACTGTGCCCATTTGGCTTGCTGTGCATCACTCAGGAAAATAAGCTGCCTGGACAGATGGCTCACAGGCTATTGCTTTAGAGGCCAAACAGTGAATTACATACTAAGACAGGAGGCAGTCATTTCTGCCCCTTGATGACTTCTACATGATAGTACAACTCTAAGATATCCTCTTCTTTGCTCACAGCCATTGCAAATGGGAAAATAAGTTCTATTTTTCCCCTGAAAACTATAAATTTTGTTTCCTGCTACAAGTAAGGCATGTATCACTTTTACATGTGTTTTACATCTTGATAAGGTGCTCTGAGGAGCAATTTGAATTGTCACACCATCAATCCCTGAAGGTTATTCTCTTTATATGTCCACTGCAGTGACCTAGACCATTTTCTCAGCAGCTGCTGAGCTCATCTGATCCCCAAACAAGCATTTCAGCCATGTGAGAGGCAGGGTAGGTTGCCAGATCTCCTCACTCTTTTGCTACAAAATGCTGATGGATTTCTGATCTAAGTCGGTCTGCCCAACAAAGATTGACTAAAAGCAGACAATTTGGAGTAGAACAAGTATTAGACATGCTTTGCCAGGGCCCCAGGTGATAGATGCTATTTATTTAACTAATACTGTGCAGAATGCTATAGGGTGTGTTTGGAGTCACCTTCAGGTTATGGATATAAATAAAGTGGTTTTCTACTGAGCTGGTCCTTTGGGAGCAATCTAACAGATCAGCATGAAGGTAAATGTTAATGTCTCAAATAGAAAACTTTCAGCATCCCTTATATATTGCAGCCCATTAACAACCCCAACACTCAACAGACCTTAAATTTCCATTATTTTCATGTAATTTAAATTATGTATTTAAGTAGATGGCTTTTACTAGTAGCTGATAACATTGAATGGATGAGAAGCATTATGTAATAGTCCATCAGAGTCCAGAAGAGGGATAGCAAATAGGGAATTAACAACTACTAGACGAATGATTACTGCTGTTCTCTATCTCTTCCACAGTTTTTATCACCCAGAGTAGTCACACAAAGTATGAATAGCTTTAGCTTTTTTATATAGGGATGTTCACGCCTCTAGGAATCTTCTGTCTGATCCTGCCCGCACTTCTCCAGCAACATTCTCCACAAAATCCTTTCTAATTTAACTAGCCCATGAAAAGGATATCAGAAATCTAAGGCTGGAAAGAATTTCATAAGTGTTTATATTTCTGGACAGGTAGCTTTCCAAGAGTGCCTGGGAGCGGAGGAAGTAAAAGGAAAAAGAAAAAAAGGGAGAAAGAAAGAAAGTGTATTATACAGCACTCATGCTCTTATTCTACAGTGCTATCTGCAGTACACCTGCTTGCTTATTATCAGCAAGTTTGTAATGAAAGGAAAGTGAACATTAAGGAGATCTTACCAAAAAACTAACTAGCATCTGATTTCAAATTTCAATTTTCACTTACAAGGAAACAGATACTGGTATTATGAAGGAAAAGGCACACACAGTCATTTGCAATGTGGAGATACTTGCAATCCACAAGACTGCAACAGGACAGACAGCGGTCTTCAAAGAAAAACATGCATTTTTTTTAATTATAAATCTTATAATATTATTTGCTTTAATAAGGCTTTAAAGTATATCTGCAGTAATATATTTTCTACCAATGATTTTTCTGAAGACGAAGTAATATTGAAACAAGCCAAAATATGGGAGAAATTTCTGACAGGTGCACTAGTTGTTCTGTTCCTTGCCTCCTTGCCTACAATCCTGAGCACAACACTGAGGTCCTCTGCCTTGAGTTTTCCCATTCTTCTTTGAGGAATACTGATGCTTATGTGTGTCTTACAGAATTGCTGCAGTCTTCTTAGCATTTGACACTCACCTTTAAATCTCCTGAATGCTGCTGGAATAGAAATATTAGGAAAATTTACTCATCACATATCAGAAAACATTGATATTACACATTGTAATATTCTATCAGTCTATTTAAAACAGTTCTGCCATGAACTCAGGAAAATTCCCTGGGTTTTGGGACTATTTCAGGAGGTTTCAACCTTCAAACCTTATCACTTAGATTTGGGTTTCTACTAAACTTGTAAATACACAGAATTTTACCTCATTTGGGTCTACTGGAAATCCAGTGTGAATCTGATGTGTTCTGGGGTTCTTCAGTGTTTAAGCCACCACAGTGCCATATGCGTTAGCTGCAGTGTTGAGGCACCACAAAGGCAGAGTGAATGAATATTGCAATATATTATGATCTTACTGCAATAGCATTAGAGCCAGGCAGAAATTTAAAACAAAAAAAAAAAAATAGAATTAAAAAAAAATCTGCAGTTCCATGATATCAAATTACCAATTTCTCCCCAGTAACTAGAAGAATAATTTTCTCTAGAAGCTTTCAAAAGCAACAGAATTGTGAAGCATAGATAACTGAGTAAGTGAAAACCACACTGGCTTCAAGAAGCCACTACAGGATAGTTGTTGTAGCATAGATTTTTCCTCAAGCTACAAGACGCATTAGCTTGGGCGCAGTGCCATATTAACACAGCTGAATAGGAACAGGGTTTTACACCCAAGACATTATATGCTTTCAGGAGCAAGGCACCGCATCCAAACCATGCTGTGCTGCACTTTGTGATCTTTATGTGCACTTGAGATCTTTATACACAACAAAGGATTTTGCTGCTGCAGGTTTCACATAGTACATAAGACGTTTTTATTATGAAATGCTGTGCTGAAAAGGATGGAGAAACATCTCACAAAGGTGAAAATGTACATTACCCCAGGGAAAAGATGTCTTTATTTTCCAGCTCCGTCCAAGATTTTCTTCTCATGTGGATTCAGTAAAGAGACTCTGTTGAAAATGAAAGGCACAGAAATCATTGTGGGAGATAAGATGCTTATTAAAGTGAGCAGGCGGGGCAATCAGCTGCCCACTGAGCTACACTTGGAAAGTCTTCAGCTGAGATCAAAGACAAAAGCCAGGGCTAAACCAGGCCTCAAAAAAACACCACCTTAGTATCAAGCAGAGGAAGTTCTAATAAATGTCCATGAATTTCGGAGCTTTGTTTAGAGACACTTTAGCAAATGGATCTTATTTCAGGAGGTGTATGAAGGAGTATTTTTCTTCTGCCTTCTGTAGGGCATTTGTGATAAACAAAACATCAATGTACTCAGAACCTGTAGTTATGACTCTGTAGTCATAAGGCTCTTTAAAGTCACAGAATCACAGAATCACAGAATCATTACAGTTGGAAAGGACCCTCAAGATATCTAGTCCAACCGATAGCACTCTTACCCCTAAATCATCCCCTGAAGAAACACATCTATCCTCTTCTTAAAAACCTCCAGGAATGGTGACTCCACCACCTCCCTGGGCAACCTATTCCAATATCTCACCACTCTTTCAGTAAAGAAATTCTTCCTAATATCTAATCTAAACCTACCCTGGGTCAGCTTAAGCCCATTCCCCCTAGTCCTGTCACTAGTCACAAGGGAGAAGAGGCCAACACCTGACTCCCTAGAATGGCCTTTCAAGTAGCTGAAGAGAGCAATAAGGTCTCCCCTCAGCCTCCTCTTCTTCAGGCTAAACAACCCCAGCTCCCTAAGCCTCTCCTCATAAGGCCTGTTTTCCAGACCCCTGACTAGCTTAGTTGCCCTTCTCTGCACCCTCTCTAGTAGCTCAATGTCCTTCCTAAACTGCGGTGCCCAAAACTTCACACAGTACTCAATGTGTGGCCTCACCAGTGCCTTTGCTGCAGTTTAGCCCAAGACATATAAATAACAATGTAGCACATGTATGTGTGTGTGTATGTGCACATACATGTACATATTTATAGAATTATGTATGTATGTACATACACATTTAAAGACTTTGTATGTACATACATATTTAAAGACTTATATTAATGCCGTCCTGAACATAGAAAACTTCAGATGTCCTGTAGTCATGCATCTGGGTTGTAACTTTTCATAGGAACAAAGGGTTATTCAGATGGTAGAATTTTAAAATTTGAAGTCTGTTCATCTGTATATAAAAATCATAGGCAAGTTCAAAAAAATATTCCAGTGTCCTTTTTTGTTTGTTTGTTATAAATGTGATTTGGATGTAAAATCCTTGCACAGGCAACTGAAACAGGTTGTGACTCTCTTCATAATCTATGTTCAGCTTTTCAAAGCTCTACGAAACTTCACAAAGCTGTCGTTTTTCAAAGTCAAACGCATGCACATTTCCTTTGCAAAAGGAGATAATTTCAAAAACCCCTATCAGTTATGGGTGCCAAGAAAATGCATGATTCAGTCCTGAAGAAGCAGTGGACCTTCCATATGCAAAACTTGATTTCTGTTAAGCTATTTCTTGGCAGAGCTAGGACTACAAATTTAAAAAATATTATTTTGTTCTGCCAGAAATCAGAAGTCAGAAATACAATGTGGAACAACCTGCAGGCTTTGTAGAGGAGATTCAGAGCCTCAAAATGCTTCAAAGTACCACTAAATGAAAAAACACTATTTGCAACATAATATTATTGAAGGTCCTGCTAGGCACCAAGTTGAACATAGGTCAGCACCGTGCCCTCGTGGCAAAGAAGGCTAATAGTATCCCAGGCTGCATGACGAGGAGTGTTGCCAGCAAGTCAAGGGAGGCGATCTTTCCCTTGCTCAGCACTGGTGAGGCCACATCTGTGCCCAATTCTGGTCTCCCCAGCACAAGACACAGATGGAGATACTGAAAAAAGATCTGAAAATGGCTGCTAAGATGACTGAAATAGTGGAGAAATTCTCCTGTCAGGAAAAGCTGAGATTGTTGGTACAGTTCAGGCTGGAGAATAAAAGGCATGGGGACTGGAATCTCACCATATTACACACACACCTGAAGGTAGGGTGTTAATCACAGAATGTTAGGAGCTGGAAGGGACCTCAAAAGACCATCTAGTCCAACCCCCCTGCCACAGCAGGATTCCCTAGATCAGGTCACACAGAAGCGCGTCCAGACACTTTTTGAATATCTGCAGAAAAGGAGACTCCATAACCTTTCTGGGCAGTCTGTTCCAGTGCCCTGACACCCGCACTGGGAAAAAATTCTTCTTGCATTCACAAACAACCTCCTGTGCTTCAGCTTACAACCATTTCCTCTTGTCTTGTCACTGGGCTTCACTGAGAAGAGCCTGACCCCATCCTCCTGACTCTTACCCTTCACATATTTAAAAGCATAGATGAGGTCACTCCTTAGTCTCTCTTAGTCTCCTCTTCTCCAAGATAAAGAGACCCAGCTCCCTCAGTCATTCCTCATAAGGAAGATGTTCCACCCCCTCCATCATCTTGGTGGCTCTGCGCTGGACTTTTTCCAGCAGTTCCATATCCTTCTTTAACTGACGGGCACAGAAGTGGACACAAGATTCCAGATGCTGGTCTTTCCAGGTGCAAAACTTAACACTTGGCCTTATTGAATTTCATTAAATGTCTCCCTGCCCAACTACCCAGCCCGTCTAAGTCTTGCTACCCTCCGGTGTGTCAACCACTCCAGCCAGTTTAGTGTCATCAGCAAACTTGCTGACAGCGCACTCTGTTCCCTCATCAAGTTCATTAATGAATATATTGTAAAGCAATGTGGTCATAGATGGCTATGTTCTTTTTAGGAAAGATAGGTCTACACACTGTGGTGGGGGAGTTGCTCTTTACGTGAGAGAGCAACTAGAATGTATTGAGTTCTGTCCAGGGGTGGATGAAGGGCAAGTCGAGAGTTTATGCACGCAAATTAAGGAGCAGGCTAGCATGGGTGATACTGTTGAGGGTGTTAATTACAGGCCACCTGATCAGGATGAGGAAGTTGATGAGGCTTTCTCCAAGCAGCTGACAGTAGCCTCAAGAAGGCAGAGGCAGACTCTTTCCAGTGGTGCCCAGTGACAGCATCAGAGGCAGTTGGCCTAAACCGAAACAGATGATGTTTCTCCTGAATATGTGAAGGTGACTCAGCAAGGGAATAGGTTGCCAGAGTGATAATGGAGCCTCCATCCTAGGAGGTCTTCAAAAGCCATCTGGACATGGTCTTGGGCAGCTTGCTTTACATATGTCTGCAGGAGAAGGGGGGTTGGGCCAGGTGACCTGAAGAGGTACCTTCCAACTTCAATCACACTGTGATCATAGAATCATAGAATGGCTCAGGCTGAAATGGACCTTAAAGATCATCTAGCTGCAACCCCCCTGCCATGGGCAGGGATACCACACACTAGACCATGTTGCCCAGGGCCACATCCAGCCTGGCTTTGAACACTGCCAGGGCTTGTTCTGGAAAAACAGCAAAAGTAAACAAATCTATGAAAAGTTTCAATTAAAGAAAAAATCAGATGTAAATTTTAGGATTATTAAAAATAGCATTAGGGTTACTCAGTATAAAGACTAAAAGAAGCATACAATTGCTACAAAATTCTACCAGAAATGGAGATATAAATTGGTAATAAGACTGTACAATGACTTTTAGGTCCTATTTTTCATATTATCTAAGAGGAAAAAAAAAACCAAACTAATATATGGCACAAAGATGAGTAGAAAAGATTGCTTCCTTTGCACTATTTATCATGCTATATGTCCTGCGTTATCCTTTTGAGCTGTGTTCACAGACCTCAGAAAGATAAGGTCACGCATTGTCTAATAACCTATCAAATACATTTAGAACTCAAAACAAGCAAGCAAACAAAAAAAGATTTCTGAAAAAAAGAAAGATACAGGAGCTGTACTTCTTCATTTGACATCGCTGCATGCTACTGAACATTAGTTCCTTTAGTGTAGCTCAAAAGAGACAGAAATTTAACTAAAATATAGGAGATGAGAAGGAGACTGGAACTTTTTATTTCCTTTCTAATAATTCGGTATTCTCAAATGTCTTTCCTGTCTGCCTGTATGTACCATAACACCTTATAGAAAGACAATTATAAATTAACAAAATCAATCTCTTGACCTTTTATCTGTCCCTTAGGATAAAAACACAGACTGCTTCAGACCATAGGGTCATAATTCTACTGGAGTCTTCTAACACTTTCTGCAATTCAAATACAACAGGTAAAATTATGATCCCAAGAAGTTAAACAACAGCTCTGGCTAGATAAGTCTGGGTGTTTCCAAAATAGCATCTGTTGAAACAATACAAAATGCCCAAATTATAGTAGTGCCAGTAAGAATCTGTGAGAGAAACTCAGGAAGTTGTAAGGATAAGAGAGGGGAAAATGACAGTATGGAAATAAAACTCAAATTGTGGGAGATCAAGTGAACAATTGTCAAGGTAGCAGCACAGATTTGTTGGCCATGAAGCTGTGGAAGAAGTAAGGGAAGATTGAGAAGTAAGGGATGATTGAACAAAGTTACGTACTTGCCATAGTAGAGATAAATATTAGTTATAGAAGTAAATCAGTAAAATTATTAAAGAGCAAGGCTTTACTGCAAAAACATTCAGAGCATTAGGTAAGGGTTAGTGGAAAATTTTGAAGTAAACATGTAAACAATAAAAGCAAGCTTGTGAAGCAAATAAAGGATTTTGATTGCAACTGCACATTGGAGTTTATCACAAATGGCACCTGAATAGGCACCTCGGGTCTAACAGACACTGGATGAGCAGCAGTGGTGGTGAAGCCAAATTGAACCTTGACTGCAACAGAGGAGAGTGTCACGAAACCGTGCACAGCACCGTCACCTGAACAAACAGGTGAGCAATTGGGAGCTATGGGAAATCAGTCCTCGGTAGAAGAGAGGATGAGCATGTTTCGTAGTCTCTTGAAGAAACATGGCTGTGTATATAAAGACACTGAACTTAAATCTATGTTAAAACAGCTTAAGGGTACAAACACTCAGTTAAATAATACCTCAGTGTTTGAGCCTTGCACATGAGATGCTTGCAGGCACTACTTTGTGGGATTGTGCCACAAAGCAGGATGATAAGATAGCTACTGGACTTTTGGGGACTTGGCGGGTCATTTATGAAGCCCTTAAGAATCACACAGAACCTCGAGAAAACTGTGAGAAAGAAAAAAGTTCTAAACAGAAGGGAGGAGAGGAAGCCTTCCGCAAGCTCAAAGTACCTCCTGTCCCCCCAACATCAGCTCCTAAATATCGCTCAGATGGCACGCACTGATTATCCACTGTGCTTGCCTTTCCCTCGGAAGGCAAGTTCATCGGAAGATCCTGACAAGGACTCCTTTGTTCCTGAGTAGATAGACCCTATAAAAGAGCCAGATTTATACCCACCTGACCCCCATGACAAAAGGGCCGGCTTAAAAAGGGAAGCAAAGAAAGTAGGGGATATCCCAGGAACAGCAATGCAGCTGTCAGATCCTGACTTTGTAACTTTAATAGAACGGATTTGCATCAAAGTACCAGACTTTTCCCCTGATGACACGTTCCAGCTAACTGCTTGGCAAGAGGGTAGTAAACGATTGCATGAGGCTGCTTCTAGCAAAGATCCAATGGCAAGAATATATTTATCAGCTTGGTGGCAAATTGTGGCACAGTAGCAAGCACAGAATAACGCCAAAGAAATCATGTAGGATAGCAGTACTGGAACTGTCTACAACTGCGACTACCACTTCTGCAACCCCCTCAGCACCTCCGTTGCCATCACAACCCACAACACCAGTCACCACAACCAGTACCAAGCTGGGTGCCTTATAGTCAGGCAGTTTGGAGAAGAAGAGCTTGATCTTTACCCACCCCTTTGCAATGAGGTGCCTGAATTTTTGGGAGGCACGGGGGAGGGGTGGGAGGATTGATGAAGGAAGTGTAGAAAGCTAATACACTCTGGATAATTTTAAACAACAACAACAAAAAAAAACCAACAAAAAATAATTGAAAATAGAATTTTTAGGAGAAAAATATTTGTTGTTTTATTAAACGATGGTATATCCTGTGGAAAAAAACAGACAGGATTTTAACCCCTGAATTAAGCAAGGAGGGTTACATAAGTCCTGCAAGAAATGAAAAAAAGGTGTATGACTTAAGGAACAACTCAGCCTACAGCATTCCCCCCTGTGCCAAACCTCAACAGGACTTCACATCTGCTTGCGGAGGGCCCACCACAAGTGGATCGGCTGTTCCAGGGAAAAAGAGGTTTGGGAGCTGTATTTTGGAGGATCGGAAGCTGTATTCTGACTTGTATCTTTGAAAAGTAACTGAAGAAATATTTAAAGCTTTAATTGACACTAGAGCTCTTTAATACATGTTTCAATACCCTTTTAATACATGCGTGCGTGTGTGTGTATGTGTGTGTGTGTGTTAAAAAACCTACTGAAGTTAAACAACAGCTCTGGCTAGATAAGTCTGGATATTTCCAAAATAGCATCTATTGGAATGATACAAAATGCCTAAATTATAGTAGTGCTAGTAAGAATCTGTGACAGAAAATCAGGAAGTTGTAAAGATAAGAGAGGGGAAAATGACAGTATGGAAATAAAACTCAAATGATTTTAAAAAAATATTTGTAAAGTAATGGCCTCCCATTGCTAAGGAAACACAGAATTAGGGCTGTGTATATTCAGTGTATATTATCTAATGTCTAATTTTATGCCTAAAAGGAGGCTGATAATGGAAAGAAAACCAGGCTCTGCAAATTCAACACTTCCAACTAGATCTCCTCATTCTGTACTCACATGTTGGGCAAATGCAGGACTGCAACCCATAAAGTTAACATGCATCAAATACCAAAAGGTATTCCGCCTGACTTTCAGAGTTTTCTCATACGGTGTGTGGCATCTGTTCACTATTAATAACCAAAGTAACCAACTGCCTTCCACTAATGTAAACAAAGGTTTTGGTTCTTCTATTCAGGTCAGCGCTAGAGCTGAAACAGTTTACTGTGTGAATCCACAACTAAGGATAGCTCCTGACACAAATCTGGCCAGTCAAATATAAAGCTATGTCTATTCTTCACCTATGTTACATTAAGTTTTCAGAGGCACTGAAGTCCTTATCTTGACTTTACAGGAAAGGGGAAACCCAACAAAACCACAAACATTTGTGTGCATGCCTGTAAGTCTGACACAGCACAAACAAATATAGCCATATTTGGTAGCAAACAGGAGTGAAATCCTGAGTCTGAGAGCTCTGAGAGTGTGTTCCCACACAGTCTGCAGCAAATGCTACATGCTGGAGACATTTACTGCTATAATATAGAGAGGCACTGACAGAGAAGGAATGAAAGGAGAACTCTGCTATTAAGTAGCCCCGTGTTTCTAAGAGTAAATTAAATGGCTAAATGTACTGCAGACATAGCATTTACTATTTCTTAGCAGTCACGATAAAATTTTGGCAACAACTTTTCATTGTGTCCATCCATCCACAGTGGTCTGGCTTTACAGTTTCAAAGTCTCAGTCATCTGCTGTACACAGAGATGTTAACCTCCCATTAACCTCATTAAACTCCTATTAACCTCAGCCAGATGAGAACTCATATCAGAATAACGAGAGGTGAAAATCTCTAAAACATAGAAGTATGGGGCCTGAACAGAGAAACATGCTGAATTCCTGAATGAATCAAGAGTGCTGAGTTATAAACAAACAAATTGCACTTCAAGCGGGAAGCAGCCCCTTTCAGTCTGGGCTTGTGCTCCAATAGCAGCAGCCTCCATTTTGCAGTATGTGACTACACTGCAGAAAACTCACTTATTTTGTCAGCTTCTCACAGTGCCTGTAGAAGCACAGGAACTACAGCTCTCTGGTGTACAATCTCTGTGTGTTTTCCTGGCTTCCATTTCTTTAATTTA
Organism: Galbula dea; assembly: GCA_013399015.1. NCBI lineage: Eukaryota > Metazoa > Chordata > Aves > Piciformes > Galbulidae > Galbula > Galbula dea. Next base: position 14,855 of record VWZX01007342.1, read on the forward strand.
CATGTTTACAGTACTGAAAAAACATTGTGTTCCATATGTTACTCAATAGTCACATATTTTTATCAGATTTTTCTATAAACTGTGAGACATTCCCCTTCTCCTGAAGGATTCATGTCCTTAGTATGTATTTCTGAGTGCGTGTCACCGAAGTTTCTTAATGCTGATTTGAGTATGGTGGAATGTCAGTATCTGGGTGGTCCCTTTACCAACACAGAGTCACAGAATCAGAGAATCACAGAATTATCTGGGTTGGAAGAGACCTCCAAGATCATCAAGTCCAACCCTTAATCCAACACTATCATGATTACTAGGTCATGGCACTAAGTGCCACGTTCAGTCTTATTTTAAAAACCTCCAGGGATGGTGAATCCACCACCTCTCTGGGCAGGCCATTCCAATGCCTGATTACTCGCTCTGTAAAGAACTTTTTTCTGATATCCAGCCTAAACCTTCCCTGGCAGAGCCTAAGCTCGTGTCCTTTTGTTCTCTTGCTGGTTGCCTGGGAGAATTCTGAGACCAACCCCCACCTGACTACAACCTCCTTTCAGATAGTTGTAGAGAGTGATGACGTCACCCCTGAGCCTCCACTTCTCTGGGCTAAACAACCCCAGCTCCCTCAGCCTCTCTTCATAGGACTTGTGCTCAAGACCCTTCACAAGTTTTGTTGCTCTTCTCTGGACCCGCTCCAGCACCTCAATATCTTTCTTGAACTGAGGGGCCCAGAACTGAACACAATACTCAAGGTGTGGCCTCACCAGTGCGGAGTACAGGGGAAGGATCGCTTCCCTCGTCCTGCTGGCCACGATATTCTTGATACAGGCCAGGATGCCATTGGCCTTCCTGGCCACCTGGGCACACTGCTGGCTCATGTTTAGCCTCCTGTCAACCAGCAATCTTGTAATCTTCAGCTGGTCAAGTCTGTGGCAGACTTCTCACCTGTGATGAAAACACTGCTTTGCTCCAGAGAACCAGGCAACACAGAAGTCATATCAGAAGGATGCTGTTGGGAACAACTTTGCTCAAAAATTAGGTCCTATAAAATACTTTTTCTTAATATGAAAAAATCCTAAGCATATTTAAAAGATGTTTTCCCTTCCTGTTTCTCTAAGTACTTTCTGTCCACTTACAAAAAGCAGCCACACAAAAATGTACATTATGCAGCAGAGACAAACCCAGTACCGTTGCATTTCGTTCATAGCGAAGGACTTAAAAAGAAAACAGACTCTAGTAGTGGAAACAATGTATTGACCAGGCTACTCTTACTGTCTTCATCAAGAGGTGGCATCCTTTTTCCTAGTGCAGACTTTACCATTTATCATGGCAGAAAGCAGAGTCACATTCCCTAACATCTCCAGCAAATCACATGAGCAATCATGTAACCAAAATACTACCATTCCTGATTAGTGCTACATGCACACCAACAGATACATAGGCATGCCAATCACATTGTTATTAGCTATGGAGAAGCAACACATGTGTTCCTATTTCATTTTGAGATAACCCAGGTAGTCATCGCACCATGGCCAGGCAAGTACCCCACCCAAAATTTTTCTCCAGTGGTCTCAAAGTGGCTCAGTTCTTTTACTACCCTACGGTTACTTGGAAGTTTTCAGGTCAAGAGAAGATCAGTGGGAAAGCGCAGAACAAGCAAACTTTCCTCTTGCAGAGAAGTACCAAGCCAGTGAGCATTTCAACAGCCTGGACATACACACATCCATGGGTAGGATGCACCAATAGGTGCTGAGGGAACTGGCCAGATCACTGATTGTGAGACTCTCTCAATCATGTTTGAAAGATCATGACAATTAGGGGGGCAAAGGGTTCCTAAGGGCTGAAAGAAAGCTAACATCACTCCTGTCTACAAAAGGAAGAAGGAAGATCTGGGGAACTACATGCTGATTTCCTTTTATTCCTGTGAAAGTGATAGACAAAGCAATTCAAACATTTAAAGAACAAGAAGGTTATCGAGAGTAGTCGGCATAGATTTATGAAGGGGCAATTATGCCTGAACAACCTGATAGCCTTCTAAGTTGAGTGGGCAGGTGGGCAGCAGGAGAGGTTGTTTTATCTTAATTTCAGCAGAGCTTTCCACACTGTCTCCCATCACACCCTCCTAGACAAACTCACAAAGTACAGACTGCATAAGTGGACAGCGAGGTGTGCTGAAAACTGGCAGAACTGTCAGGCCTAAAGGTCTGTGATCAGTATCACACAGTCCAGTTAAAGGCCATTTGTCAGTAGTGCACCCCAGGTGCTGATATTGGGACCAAGCTCACTCTCAGGAAGTTTACAAATGATACAAAACTTGCAGGAACGGTTAATGCACCAAATGTGTACTGCCAATCTGAGGGACTTTACAAGCTGGACAAATGGGCAAACAGAAACCTCATGAAGTTCAACAAAGGGGAATTCAAAGTCTTGCCTGCAGCAGGAACAACCACAGGCACCAGTATATGCTGGAGGCTAGCCAGCTGGAAAGCAGCTCTGCAGAGAAGGATCTCAAGGTCCTAGTGAACAAGTTGAACATAAGTCAGCAATGCACCCTTGCAGAGAAAGGCAGCAGCATCCTGGGCTACACTTGGAAAAGCTTTGCAACCAGGTCAAGCAAGTGATCCTTCCTTTCTTCTCAGAACTGGTGAGATACATCTGTACTGATGGGTTCAGTTCTGGGCTCCCCAGTACAAGTAAGACATAGAAATACTGGAGTGAGTCCAGTGCAGGGTCACAAAACTGTTGAGGAGACTGGAGCATCTTTAATATGTGAGGGGTGAGGGAGCTGAGTGCTGTTTAGCACTGAGAAGAGAAAGGTCAGGAGGATCTCGATGTTTCTAAAATACTTGACAGGAGGGTATAAGGATGACAAAAATAAATTATTCTCAGCAGTGCCCAGTGATAGGACATGAAGCAATAAGAACAATCTGAATTACAGACAATTCCACATAAACATAAGAAAAGCATATTTTCTTTTTTTTACAGTAAGGGTCATCAAACACTGGCACAGGTTACCCAGGGAGGGTGTGGAGTCTCCGTCTTTGGAGATATTAAAAACTCAACCAGACATGGCCTGGGCAATCTGCCTTACTTAACCTTTTCATTGTGTTGGGGAGTTGTAGTAGATGATCTCCAAATGTGTCTTCCAACCTCAACGGCTCTGCATTTCTATTCTACGATTCTTACATCTATGCAGGATAGGGTTCACAGCACTCACAAATCAGATAACAGGGAAAGGGAGATAAGGAGAAAGAAAGTGGCAGGATAGGCACTGCATTACCAGTCTGATAACCTTTCCAAAAAAAAGTGTCAGGCTGGAGCTCCAGGACCAGCAAAGGTTCTGCTGAGCCAGAACCTTTCTAAGCCCAGCTTTACAGTGACATGGTAAAGAAGATGAAAATGTAGAGTATTTTTATCGAGTTGAACAGTTCAAAGTTCTAAACTGCACAGTTCTGATTCCTTGATGACTACAAAGTCACTTTTGTCTGTCACAATATGTATGAAAATGGATCCAGAATGCTGATCAGTCCAAGCAGTACTTTTTACACAAAGAACCCTTTACAGGAATAATGCAAGGATACAGAGTATGACAGCTAGTCCCAAAACTTACATAAATTCAGGTGTATTGGTTTTCCAAATATCTGCACATCCAAGATTATGGTCAGCTTTTACTTAATAATATGATTCTACCTGAGACTTTCTTGTTAAATTTATGTATAATTCTGTACAGAGCTAAAAAATATGGAAGGACTAAATCAAAAAGAGTATTTAGTAAGGACTTGTGCACAGCATTCCTGAGAGGGAACACATCTCTGAATTGTTCTGAAAGCACAAAGGGAATGCTCTGGATCCTCCATTTGAAATGGAATACTAAAAAGATCAGAAAAACATTTCTTGTCAATGCTAAGAAAGATGCAGAGGTGTTTCTAATGTCATGCAGACTTCAGTGGCAAAAGGCAGTTCACACAGATATGAGACAGGCAAAAAAAAGAATCAAAGGAAGTAGAATTTTCAAGCAGACAACAGCCAGATCTTATTTTATTTTTTCACTGTTTTTCTGTTTTTGAATAAGAGCACCTTTGAGTGACTTTCATGAATCATAACTGATACTCATTTCAAGTTATGCTGTAGGTTTAATTTTCTTAAGGGCCATCATAGTTTCAGGGATTCTTCACTGGCTTAACTTCACACACAGAAGGAACTCTATTTAACATGTGCAAAAAAATACTCAGTATGTGAATATTCACAGGACAGTGTCAAAGTTGTTAGAGACTTCTTACAACAAACTTAACGTTGATACCTCTCTGGAGTTACAACATGCATTTTGTTATAAAACAAACTACTACATTTAGAAATCATACTTAAAGTGTTTTTCTGGAACAATCTGTGTTTTAAAAAACACAAAATTAACAATGGTTTGGTAGTTGACTATCATTGTCTGAAACATCAGTACTTAAGTTGATTTGGAAAACAGCAAAGGATGTTTTTTCTGTTGTCCAAATGAACTTGGAAAGAAATACATACACACAATTATTTAGCGGAGAAAGCTTACTGGGGCAGAGCAGATACCAGAAATATTGGAAAAATAAGATATCTGAGATACAACCAGCATCCCAGTACAGAGCAACTATTCACAATAAAGGAGACATTAACACAAACTCAGCTCAAGTACCAAAAAAAATACCTACCTCTACAATACGACTAATACAGAGTTGCTCTTTACATGAGACAGCATCTAGAATGTATTGAGTACTGTCCAGGGGTAGATGAGGGGCAAGCTGAGAGTTTATGGGTGCAAATGAAGGAGAAGGCTAGCATGGGTGATCCTGTTGTGAGTGTTTACTACAGGCCACCTGATCAGGATGAGGAAAGTGATGAGGCTTTCTCCAGGCAGATGACAGTAGCCTTGCAATCACAGGCCCTGGTTCTTATGGGGCATTTGAACTCCCCAGATATTTGCTGGAAGGCCTACTCAGCCACCAATTCACAGTCCAGGAGGTTCCTCCAATGCATTGTTGATAACTTCTTGATGCAAATGGTGGATGAGCCCACTAGGAGGGGAGTGTGGCTGGACTCACTATCCGAGGAAGGTCCGGTTGAAAAGGCAGAGGTTGAGAGCAACTTTGGCTGCAGCAACCGTGATCAGATGCAAGAAAATATAAATTGAAACACAGATCGTCTTTAGCCTCCCAGACAGTATGCCTCAGCAGAGGTGCTCTGCAGCAGATGTTCACACCAGGAGAGCACAGGAAGCTTTCCCAAACTGACAAAACTGAGAAGCTAGCACAGGAAGAAGGTCTCCTAGCAGTTCCCACAAGTAGGAAGATCTGAGCCCTGGCAATTGGAGTCTGTTGCTCAGCAGGGGAGTGACAAGGAGTGAAGGTGACTAGACACCCACACAGAAAAAGTAGTCACTGGTGAGCACAGGCAACCATGAGTGCAGCAAACAGGGCATGGCAAGTAGGGCGTGGTGTGTCAGTCAAGGCATGGTGCGGCACTTGGTTCAGCACTTTATGCAGCAGTTCATGCAGGCAGGATGAGCAGAGAGGGTGCAGTCTCCCCCCACTCAGGTCAGAGGCAAGCTCCATTAGTGGTCATCACTCACCCAGAAGAAATCTAGTCATGGTTTCCACTTGCCAGGAAGCCTCCACCAGAAGGGATGTGGCAACCCATAGCTCCTACATAAATATGTACCTGTTAAAGTGTCTGTCTGCAGGGAGTGTCAGAGCCTGTCACTGTTAGCAGAGGGCAGCAGAGATAACACCTGTGTGAGGTGTGAACAGGTGGATGATCTACTCAGCCTGGAGGCAGAGCTGAAAGAGGAGGTGGAAATGTTACGAAGCATCAGGGAGTGCAAGAGGGAGAAAGACTGGTGGAGCCACTATCTATGATCCCTGAGACAAACAGAGAAGAAGGGTATACCAGAAGGAACAAAGGATCCCCTACCTTCTCAGCACCAAGCACAAGGAGGAGACCTAGATAGAAGCAAGCTACTGCCCAAGGTGGCAGACATATCACCTCCCAGCCTGCCTTAACTTCCCAGGTACCTTTACACAACAGTGTGATGGTTTGGACCTGGCTCCCTGCCAAATGCCCAAACTCACAGTGAAATCCTTCCCCCCCCTTTCCCTCTCAGAGTTTAAGAAAAAAAAACTATGAGAGAAACTAAAGAGCCCAAAACAACCCGAACTACATCAAAAGTATTTATATTTATATATATAGCAGTTATATACAATTAAAATACTATGTACACAGTAGAGGGAACCCCNGGAAGGCAAAAGAGAACGAGGGCCTCTCCCCCTCTGTATTTATACCCCCAGTTACGTAAAATCGTGTGGAATACTGGGTAAACATGATGTAACCAGTTACAAACTGGTTACCAGGAAAAGCCTGGGTCAAACCATTACAAACAGGTATGAGGCCCTGGAACTGGATGGACAGACAACTGATGATGTGGCCAAAGCTCCTTCTGGTATGCTGGGGTTCCCCAGCACAAGAAAGCCTACCCAAACATTATAATTACCTATGTTAAGAAAAAAAGAAAAGTAGCTGTTATAGACAGCTCCATACTGAGGGGAACAAAGGGTCCAATATACCAACCAGACTCAACCCACAGGAAAGTCTGCTGCCCCCCACGGTCCCCATTAAGAGACATTTCTAGTAAATTCCAAAGTCTGGTGTAGTCCTCGAATTATTATCCTCTATTGGTTCTTCAAGTTGGCAGTGACAACATAACAAAAAGCAGTCCAAGGACAAACAAAAGACATATCAGGGCCTTGGGATAACTGGTTGAAGGATAAGGAGCACAAGTGATATTTTCTTCACTTCTGCCAGTAGCTGAGAAGAATGGGTGGAACCATTTGATGAATATGATGCTACAAGGTTGGCGTCATTGGCAAAATTCTGGGGTTTTTGATCACAGGAGGGTCTATATATCATCAAGTTTGCTGTCACCTGATGGGATGCACCTTTCTCTGAGGGACAAAAGGGTCTTTGCACACGAGTTGGCAGGACTGATCGATAGAGCTTTAAACTACGTTGGAAGGGGGAAGATCTAGGCCTGTCACCAACATGCAATAGGATGACACTCCAAACTCTGAGGGGCTAGGTGCTAGTGAGATCCTTCAGCCTGTTTTGTGAGGTGATGGGAATAGTGAACCACGTTTGATATGATTTTATACCAGTGCATGCAGCATGAGGAACAATCTAGAAGAGCTTGAAGCCTTGGCCTAGCACCACAGATAAAACATCACTGGCAGAAGTGAAAGCTGGTGGGATGACTCCTGTGAATGGTGTGTCATGATGGAGGGTTACAGGCTCTTCAGGTGAGATAGGCAAGGCAGACAAGGCTGGGGTGTAGCATTGTACGTAATGGAGGAGGTGGAATGCACAGAGCTTGCAGTTGGCAATGACAAGGTTGAAAGCCTCTGGGTAAGTGTTAAGGGACAAACAAAGCGGATGTCATTGTGGGATCCTACTGTAGGTCACACAGTCAGGATAACTAACACTGACAAATTATTCTTTAAGGAACTAAGGGATGCCTCTAAATCAACTGCCCTTGTCCTCATGGGGGACTTCAACTTGCCAGATGTCAGCTGGAAGTACCACACTGCTGGCACAAACAGGTCAGTAAGATTCTGAAAACACCTAGATGGTAACTTCGTGGTACAAGTACTAAAGGAAATAACTAGGAAAGGTGCCCTCCTTGACTTGTTTCTTGCAACAGAGATGTTCTCATGGATAATCTGGCAATAGGTGGCTATTCTGGCCACAGCAACCATGAAGCAGGTTTTTTTAAATCTCTGGAGACAAGAGAAAAACTGCCAGCAAAGCTTCAACTCTGGATATGTAGACAGTAGACTATGGCAGCTCAGGGAACTACTTAGTAAGGTTCCCTGGGAAAAAGCTTTTGAAAGTGCTAGGGTACATCACTACTAGTTACTTTTCAAGTACCAATTCCTACAAGCACAGAGCAGGCAATTCCAAAATGTCAACAAGTCAAACAGGCAAGGCAGAACACCAGCTTGGCTGAGCAGGGAGTTGCTTCTTGAACTAAGGCAAAAAAAAGAAAGTGTATGGGCAACAGAAGCAAGGTCAGGCAACACGGGAGGACTAAAGAGATGTTGTTCACCACTGTAGGGAGAAAATCTGTGCAGTCAAAGCCCAATTAGAATTGAAGCTGGTCAGTACTGTGAGGGACAATAAAAAGGGCTTTTTTAGATATGTTAAGAGAAAGAGGCATACTGGAAATAGTATTGGCCTGTTACTTCAAGAGGATGGTCAGCTCACAAACAGAGAAATAAAGAAAGCACAGGTGTTTTATGCTGTCTTTGCCTCAGTCTTCAACACTGGTGATAGGCTCTAGGGAAGTCCAAACTGACTGGAAGCTGGCAAATGTTGTCCCTGTTTTCAAGAATGGCAACAGGGTTGACTGATAGTTACAGGCCTGCTAGTCTTACTTCTGTACCTGGTAACATCATCGAGAAGATTATGCTGGAAGATATTGAAAAATATCTGAAAGACAATGCAGTCATTGGTCACAAACAGCATGGGTCCTCAAGGGGAAAGTCCTGCTTGAAAAACTTAATTTCCTTTTTTGACTCTTACCTGCCTGGTTGACCAAGGAGACGGGCTTTAACCTGTAATCTTTCTGGATTTCAGTAAAGCATTTTATACTGTCTCCCACAGTATCCTTCTGGACAAAATGTCTAGCAAACAGCTAGATAAGTACCTCATGTGATGGGAGAACAACTGTCTAACAGGCTCAAAGGGCTTTAGCAAATAGGGATACATCAGGCTCGCAACTGGTCACCTGTGAGGTTCCCCAGAGCTCTATTTTGGGGACAGTATTCTTCAGTATCTACATAAACAAGTCGGATGCAGGACTGGAAGGAACAGGAAGTTTGCTGATTACATCAAACTGGGAGGTGCTGTTGACTGCCTCGAAAGCTGAGAGGCCCTAAAGAGAGATCTGGACAGACAAGAATGCTGGGCATCCAGCAAGTGTATGAAGTTTAACAAGGGCAAGCATCAGATTTTGCACCTGGGACAGGGCACCCTAGATGTATGTACAGACTAGGGGACAATAGGCTGGAGAGAAGTGCTGCAGAGAGGGATTTGGGGGTTCTGGTTGACAGCAAGTTGAACATGAGTCAGCAGTTTGCCCTGGCAGCCAAAAGGGCCAACTGTGTCCTGGGGTGCATCAGGCGCTGCATTGTTACACAGTCAAGGGCACCAATAATCCCACTCTGCTGTGTGCTGGTGCAACCTCAACTTGAGTATTGCATTCAGTTTTGGGCACCACGATATAGGAGGAATATAAAGCTGTTGGAGAGCATCCAGAGGAAAGCCACAAAGGTGTTGAAGGGTCTAGAGAGGAAGTCATATAAGGAATGGCTAAAGTCACTTGTTTTGCTCAACCTGGAAGAGACTGAGGAGAGACCTTATTGTGGTCTATATCTTCCCTATGAGGGGAAGTGGAGGGGCAGGAACTGATCTCTTCTCTCTGGTGACCAGCGACAAGACCTGAGGGACTAGCAAGAAGCTCTACCAGGATACTTTTAGATTGGATATTAGGAAAAGGTTCTTCCGCCAGAAGGTTATGGAGCATTGGAGCAGGATCCCCAGAGAAGTAGTCACAGAGCCAAACCTGACAGAATTTAAGAAGCATCTGGACAATGCTCTGAGGCATATGGAAGCAGGGTTGTCCTGTGCATGATTCTATGATAAAATCTGTTACCTCTTAAATCACAATAAGTAAAAGCATTAGAGGGTCAGTCCACACATTTTGCTGTTTCAATACTTCTAAAGGGATAATATCCTGTTCATTAAATGAAAAGGACTTCACAAAAGGTAAGTATTAAGTATTGAAGCATCCTGGTTGAAGCTTCTGTGATCTTTTCAAATGGTATTCTCAGTACCTCTCCTGGACCCAACATCATTTACTTGTTCTGCTTCCTATAACAATATGGGGAGATTTCAGCTGGAAACATTCCTGAATTGATCCTTTCACTGGACAACAGAATCTAAGGTAGAAAGTCTTTGTTTTAGCTTTTATAGTAAAATATCTATTCAGCAAGCAGATGAGGCTTGCTCATATTTTTCATGTCACTTCAAAAGGATATTGGAACCTTTTGACGCTGCAAGCACATAATCAGTGCTTCAGCACCTCAAAGTAGGAAAGAATCACTGGAAGAAGCCAAGGACAAAGTGTGATAAACATCTCCAGAAAATATTTATGTCTATATCTCATATTCGCAAAGTATCATAGTACATGCTATTCAGAAAAAAAAAAAACAAAACACAAGATAGCAGTGCTATCTATCCATTTTACGTATCCAGTAAGGGAGGGGATGGTTCACGTGAACAAGCTGATATGACTTAAGAGTGCTGGATGCACATTTGGTGGGTGAGCCAGGCCAGAGGCAACTGTTGGCATCTCTACCTGCCAGCATGGCCCCACTCCAGAGGCTGCTGACACACTGCAATGGTGGCAGAATAGCTCACACGTCAGCCTCTGAGCTATGCAGCCCTGTGGTCAGTAGATACATAGCAACTGAGATCAAAGTCAGTATCCTGTAAAATGATGTGTTACGAGCGCAGAGCTGACTCACATCATTCATATGTCTGTCCTCTGGAGGTAGCCAGAGGGCAGGGAGATCTGATGACTGCAGCTAATCAACTCCTGGCTGTATGCCCTTATGCAGTGCAATCAAATGAGTTTATCTGAAACTCTAAACAATGATCCAAATCGCTTTGACTCCAGAGAGTGCTAAGAGGCGCGCACACACACACACACACACACACACACACACAAAGACATTACAGCATCACCAGCATGTACATATCAGCATCCTACAAGAGTTCTGAAAAACAACACCTCCATGTCCGCAAAGCTGCTTCAAGCACATTATTTAGGAAATGTCAGCCAGCACACTGATAGTTTGATGAGAAAATACACTGCATAATACCAGTTAGAATACAACTGGTTTTATCTAAAAGCGATGAAAATTAGTAGCATTTGAGATGAGATAAAACATATTCAGAAGAGTAAAATGGAAAAAAGACCAAACCTAAAATGACAGACATAGGCTCTTTGTTCTCCTTTATGCACTTAAATACAGTGTATTAGTTACACTCATTTTGAGGTGGAAGTAATATAATATGGCCTTAATGCAACTGTGAGCCTTAAACCTTTACCTCATCATGTTTATTTCCCCAAGAACTAAGTACTGATTTTCTCACTCAGGAAAATTATTTTGAAGGTAATGTGGATTTCCTAGTTTGACCACACACAGGCAGCAGGCAGTACTGTGAATTAGAAATCCTTGGCAGCTATTCATTGCAAGGATGGTCCTGGGCATGTATACTGTTTTGTATCAAATGTTCTTTTTTCAGCATGATTTAGACACAGCAATCGTGTCTTTCCCTAACACCCTAAAACATGCAGTCTAGAATGACAAAGACTATCAGCCTGTCATGTTTGGCTGGAGAGGAGGATGTATTTGAGATGGAGTCCTTGCTTATCTACCAATAGAACCCACCTTCCGTAAGGTATGTTACTGAACACCTTAATATTTATGATACTTCAACATGTGCTCAAAACAAGGAATTTAAGTGCCCACACCAAAATCTGCTTTGGTGCAGTTCTCTGCCAACTCTGCCTACATACAAGCTGCTGGTGCTGCACAGCCATAGCATTTCAAGATTCTAGTATAATATGCCATCCAAGACACCTCATTATTATTTTATTATGCAGAACTTCATCAACACTACATTAACTTTCAAAAGTTCTCTGTGGGCTCCTTGACAGTGAAGTCACAAAAAAAATTACCTTAGCCATTACTGAGTGCAAGTATGCTTCAGGAATTTGTAAAAGAGGATGCCAACATTTTGAAAGAATCTGTTTCTATATTTGCTAAGTTGCAGCAGAGCTGTATAACACCTTCAGGCACAGGCAAATAAAACTAATACAGCTGCTTCAATGCTCCTTTGTAAGAACTATCTACTTCTTTTCCAGCTAGATTTTTGGCTTATCCAGCTCAATCAGCCAACATATGCTACACTTAACCTCATTCTCCGCCTCCTACGTGCAAAAATAAACACAAAGGGCTTCGTTATAGCTCCTGCTGCCACTTCTACATTAATAAGGATCAAGGTGGATGAGGTCATAGTCTCTCTCAGAAGCAAGAGTTGCTTTTGCTATCCTTCTCAGCGGCATTAGAAGGAGGAAGCCCAGTTTGGTCATTTGTCCCAAATACTTGTTTTGAGACAGCTTTTGTTTTTATTTGGTCTTTCTTCCTTGTTTGTCCAGATTCACTTTTACATTTCTGAGAAGCCTGTAATCAGCCCCAAAAGGTCAAAGTGGGATGGAAGAGAGAACAGAATAACCACACAGCTGCAGCCCACCAAGTGAATGAGAGCACACTGAGTGCCCCAAGTGCTGCCTGTGAAGGAGAGAAGGCAAAAGAAGGCAATGGCCTTTCCACCCTTACTCTGCCATTCAATATCTTTGTATTTTTCTAAGCGGCTGCCTTGTTGTGCAGGTATAAATGCTATCCACATTCAGCAAGTCAGCGTTCAGTACAGACAACTGTGTAGAAAATCACTCATGAGCAATGCCTACAGTCCCAGCAGATTCAGTGAAGGTAGATGAAACCTAACCTGAGATTGGTTTGAAAATTGATGCAGCAGAGCCTTACCATGTATCTATCAGATTTAGAGAAAAATAAAACCAGCAGAAGTCATGTAATAATAAGTGCCAACACCTTCATATTCCCAGTATTTTTAATACCTCTTTGCTCACAACACATATGCTTAAAATATATATGCATTTACAATATCACTGTAAAGCCTTAGAAGGTATTTTCTCCTTACTAAACAAAACAAGCTGCCAGTAAGAGCAGTTTATCAGAATAATGTAATCCCATAGCAGAAAGAATACCGTGTCACAGCTAACATGCTCATGATCACCTTATACATAAACCTGAAAGGAACTTTATGTTTCAGGTCAGGATTCAGACCAGCACAAGGTTATTCCAGCTGTACAGATAATTACAGGCTGTGCAAAATTTACACACAGTAGATGCCAAAGAAATCACACCAGCAGGAATGCACATGGGCAGACCTTCCTGTTAGGGCTTTTACTACCTATTTCATTCTTTCTATGCAGTGAGTTCTTCCTGCAACATTTCTGACATAGCAAAGGCAAAGCTGCTACCTCTTACCCTGTTAAATTCTTCTGCAATCTGCTGTTATCATTACATTACTACTTTATGCTCCTGTAATACATTTTTCAATTACAAAACACCTCAAAAGATTAAAAATTCTGTCCAAGTTAAAAATTACATCTTCAAGACATTTTGAGGCAAACCCAGAAATGAATACTACCAAAAGCTGGCAAAAATGAAGAAGGAGGAGTACAATTCTCCAAACAAGCAAGAATGAATTACTTGTTTTACAACTGCATAGAGATTAATACAACTTCTGCAAAAAATATGGGGACTCCACTGGGGTCAAAAATTTTCCTAGCAATGGTAAACTGGCCGTTTTCTTCATTAGATCAGACCAATGATAACACATTGTTATCAAAATAGTACACCCTTAGTGCTGTACTATAGGTTAAGTGCTTATCCAAACTCACTGGCTTCATCTCCTTTTACAGCACTAAGCTGTGCAAGTTTGCAAACTGTGCCATGCAAGTATTTCAACAGCTCAGCTCCACTTAGGTTAATCGATCTGAGTTGATCTCATCATTATCAGGCAGTACTTCACAGTCTCTCAACAGGAAATTGTTTCAACCTACTCTAAGAACCATCTGGAGGAATGTTTGTAAATCGCATGCCTGTCGGTGTGGCAGCATAGCAAGGAATAAACAAGTGTACATTTTGTGTTGGATTTCTTTTAAATTGTTTGAATGGCACCTATTCTTGTGATAAATAATAGCGGCTGAACAGTCTAACTACAGAACAATAGACTGTGAATATTTTAAGCAATTAGTCTTTCCAATTGTATTCATGAAATTTTCATAGGTGCATCAGAGATTCTGCTCTTCTGGGAACAGAAGGCAGGCTTTCCATTATGGTATCTGAGTTTTTAAGTTGTTATTTGTTTAGAGGTTATGTAAAATTGCATTTTGTAACTGTAATATTTTTATGATTTTCAATACAGATCATAGAGATTACAGCTGCAGTTTACTAATATTGCAAGGGGAAGGACTGAAATCAGGATGCCTTCTGAAATTCCAGTATTAGAGATATAGGAAGGGACAAAAAAGTGTAACTGTGATTTTGAAACCTCCCTAAGACTAGGTATTGGAATGAATAAACATCTACCATAGCACATGGAAAGCATACTCCATTCTGATTTTCCCTATATAGAAAGCCATGCTTTAAATAAATAAATAAATAAGTGAAATTAAGCCATCAACTCTCTGTGTCCTCTTTCCTAGCCAAATTTGTCTGAAGTAATTCATAATCTATCACAGAAAAAAAATCCATTCACTTGTTTAAGCTTCTTCGCATTAACAAACAGAAGCAGTTCTTAATAGATGCCACAAGAAAGCTGGTGAGGGACTTTTTAGGAGGTCAGGTAGCGACAGAACCAGGGGAAATGGATGTAAGCTAGAGGAGGGTAGATTTAGGTTAGATATTAGGAGGAAGTTCTTCACTGTTAGGGTAGTGAGACATTGGAACAGGTTGCCCAGAGGTTGTGGAAGCCCCATCCCTGGAAGCTTTTAAGACGAGGCTGGATGGGGCTCTGTGCAACCTGATCAAGTGCAAGGTGTCCCTGCCAGGCACGGGGGTTGGAACTAGATGATCTTTAAGGTCCCTTCCAACTCTGGCAAGTCTATGATTCTATGGTGACTGCTTCCCTTTATTTTCAGAGCTGAAGGGCCCCTGAATACAAACACCTTACAAGCAATTGCAGACCTCCTATGTAGGGAAGTGGTCTTAGGAAAGTATTTAAGTATTGTTAACTCTTCTGTAGACATTTGACAGCCAGAAAGTAAAAACAAGAGAGTGATGAAATCACTCCTCCACACACCACCAAAAAATGTTCTACTGGAGCTAGCAACGCTGATGTCCTCCTTTTGGTTAATAGGGAAGCAAGATGGAAGTCCCGTTCATCAAAAACAGGAAACTCTGGGCAGCATGGAAGTTTTACTCTAGTCACAAGTAGTGGGAATTAAAAAAAATAGTTTCATAAAGATGCTTCAGAAGTATGATTGCATTTCAGTTTTGTAGTAATTCAAAATGCAAAGCTCTCTTTCTGAAAGTTTAGCTCCATACTGCACAGGATCTTCTTGAATGCCGGTGTTGCTTTAACCACCGCTGAAAATAAGCCAGCAACCCTTTTGCAAGAGTATTTTCAAAGCTGCCCTATACAGGAGCACATTCTGCCTCCCTCTGCTCTTTAGGAACTCTGCTACATCTGTCAATGACTTTCTTTACCCTCTCTCAGGGACAAGGTTTCTCCTCCATCTTTTGTACTTTCCTTCCTGTAGCTGCCTGCAACTTTTTCGATACTGACCTGAAAATCTGACACTGTCTGGTGTTATGGTTTGGATTAGAACAGAATTAATTCTGTTCAGTAACTGTATTTTCTAAAATATTCCACCACCACATACATAATACCGTTATTAGTTTTCCCCACACACGCACCTTGCCTGGACTGTCCCTTTAAGGAACCTGAGATTCCTGAATCAAGGACACTGCAAACCGCCCCCCCATCCATGGTGGGGGGAGGCCAGGGGAGTGCTGGGTTTGGCTGCGGGACTTTTGTTGCCTGGTAGCCACGAGGAAGCCTCCTCTCTGCGTTTTCTGCTGTGACCCTTGCCGAGCTGCATGCTGTCTGCCTGTGCTGGAAGCTACATGTGCTCTCTCACTGCTTTGGACTGCTTGTGCTGATTCCACTGGGAGTTGGCATCGGGACGGTTCAGTATCTTGGGTCCTGTACATGTTTATATTTGTTTCATTTATATCTGTTATTATTATTAAAGCAGTTTTTAGTTTTTAACTTCCAATCCAGTCTCTCCTTTACCTGCCATGTGTGGGGGCTGGGAAGAGCCCTTGAACCCACCACATCTGGACTTGCTAAAGTCCCTTTTAACAAAAAAAATCCAGTTATGCTGAGTTTACAGGAAGCAGATGCTGATTTTCAGCTATTTTCACCAGTAAAGTACATTTCCTTTTATTCTTTCAGGGTCTTGCATTGAAGAGAGATCTCTGAGATATCTCTACTTTCAAAGTCAGACAAAAATAACACACACTAGCCTGATCAGCTACTTCACTGCAAAACCATAAAGGCAATTTATTCCCATTTACATATCATCATGATCACAGCTCACTGCTGTATTACTACCAGTTCAAGAAGCATCAGCTCAAAAGTGCCAGCAACAGCTCTATCACCTGTCAAGTGCCCAGCAAGAGAGTCCCAGAGATATTTTTCATGATAAATCTTGCAAAAAACCTATATTTTACAGTCATTTCAAAGAACGTCTTGGGCAGTATTTCCAAAAGGTCACTGGATTTCTAGTCACAGGGGGAACATTACTGCCTCAAAAAAGGCACCATTACCATCTGGAATCAGAACTTCCTCTCTTTCTTGAGCCACTGCTATTACAGACACTCAAATCTCTATTTACTTTTAGCTGCATTTCCCTGGTTTACACAGCTGATGTCCTTTAGCATCTATTTTGGAAGTGTATGAATATAACTTGTACAAAAGCACTTTTAGCAGAAAATTTAAAGGACAAGGAAAGTAGACCCAATGGGAAACAGTGAGAAAGCTGTTACACTGTGAAGTTCACCTCCAGCTCAGGAGGCTCCTTCACTTCAAAGTCATACACCTCAACCAAAAGTTAGGGGGACAGATACTTGTAACGTCCTTTCAGCTCCTGTTAAGTACATGCTCGCGGGTATTGGGCATGGGCTTTTGTCATATTTAGTTCAGAAGCTGATTCAGCCTCTCTCTGATATGACCACACTTACAGGAATTGCTATTGGAGACTCTGCTTCCAAACTCCAGGACAGAGGTGGTCAGTAAGTACAGAGATGCTTTGCAGGGGAATGAATGGTAGGATTTGAAAGAGGAGGCTGTAAACATAGGTCCTCACTTAGTTTGGTAAGATAGTGGGCAACGAAAGAGGATAGGGAGGTAGCTGGCAATTTTGGGTTGAGACTTTGGTATGAGAAAACTGGGCCAGTAAAATTTGTTGCCTCACTTAACTAATACTTTGTTTGTTCTCAGGTCATAGACTCTCAACTTTTGCAATGAACAAAATCAATGTAGCCTTGGTTTTCTCTATGATTACATATTGAATTTCAGCTGCATTTTGCATTAAAATTCTATGATGAATGAGTAGTTACAAAGGAAGCATACAGATGGAAGAAAAAGTCTTTGATGAGTAAGTCTACAAAGTGCCTCAAGAATCAAGTTATAGAAAATGTGAGATTTCAGACAATGCTGCAAAACCTCTTTCCTTGTTTTTTAATTACAAGATTACATGAAAGTATGATTCTATTTGCTTTTTAATTCAATTTTTACACAGTTTGACGAGACAAGATAAAGAAACCAAATATAGTGGTTTGGTACACCATTACTATATAAATACATAAGGCACATAATCTTTCCTGTTTCAGCATTATCCCACTGAAAACACAGTTATTTTAAAAGTAAGTCTCTCTCATTGTTTTGGTCAGCTTTCTTTTTTAAGAGGAATCTACATGTAAGATACTGAGGGGTTAATGTCTTGATAATACTGGAAGGCAAGGGAACCACTTGAATCTGTTGCTACAAATAAAAATATTCCCCTCCCTGAGAATGCATTAAGTTGAACAGGAGGACGCTTTTGTGTTCTTATTTTGCAAAAATTTGTCAGAATGTACAGAATACAATCATCAAGAAACAGGATGAATTTAACCATGTAAGGTTAAGGTGAGTTAGTCAACCCCATGCATACTGACTGCCTCCTCTAAGAAAAAAAGAAGTGTAACCGTCATAGGCAACTCCTTTCTAAGGAGAACAGAGGGTCCAAAACGCCAACTGAACTTTTGGTTCTGTACTTCCAAAATCAAGGCTCTTCGCACTCAATATAAAAACACTCCACTATTGAAGTTATCACAAAGAGACTTAGCTCACTAACATCAAAGTCAATGGAAATCTTGCCACCTAAGCTGCTGGATCCATATAGAATTATTAATGTTAGTAACACTGTATTCACCTTTACATAAGCGACTCTTTCAGGAGGATGGCTGTCCTGCTTTGCAAACTGTAAGCCTAAAAATTCTGCATATGTACACCAGAAGGGAGATAGTGTTTAGAGACTACATACAATTGGAAAATATCTTAGAAGATATTTCCTCTTTAGCTACAAAAATAGTTATCAATGAAATCAAGAACAGCCTAAATGAATGTTTTCCCTCATAGGACATTATGTCTACAGAGTGGTATCAAAATGTAGAGTCTCTCAACTGAGTACTTTTTTTACCTACTGTACATACTTTTGTGGCACACCTATGTAGCTCAGAAAAGACAACTGGTATATTTTATAAAGATCAGTCATTCAAAGAGCATTTTTCCCTACTGCTTTGTAACAGCTCTAGTCCCTAGATGTTTACAGTTAACATCAGAGACAGCTGCATATGTCTAAGATACAACCATACTGGCAACTTCCACATGCCCAAACAAAAGACAATTACATATCTTTATTTGATGCTCAAAGGTGTGGAGCACCTCCCCTATGAGGACAGGCTGAAGGAATTGGGGTTGTTCAGCCTGGAGAAGAGAAGGCTTAGAGGCGACCTTATAGTGACCTTTCAGTACCTGAAAGGGGATTATAGGGCAGAAGGAGAGACACTTTTCTCCTGGTCTGATTGCAAAAGGGCATGCGGGAATGGCTACAAGCTGAAGGAGGAGAGGTTTAGGCTGGAGATTAGAAGGGGGTTCTTTACCCAAAGAGTGGTGAGGCACTGGAACAGGTTGCCCAGAGAAGTTGTGGAGGCCCCATCCGTGGCAGTGTTTAAGGCCAAGCTGGATGTGGCCCTGGATGACCTGGTCTAGTGCATGTGGCGTCCCTGCCCATGGCAGGGGGGTTGAAACTAGATGATCTTCAAGGTCCCTTCCAACCTCAGCCATTCTGTGATTCTGTGATTCTATGATACTTGCCTGGTAGAGAGAAAGCCATCTTTGGAAGACTAGGTTGCAAAGCATTTCCTAAGCCTTTTCTAAATTACATCTAATCTACAGGAAGATGTAATCAGCCCAACAGTAAAGCAGACTGTACAGTTTGTGGGTCTTTCACACTTTATATCTAGCTCCAGAAGTGATGTGATGACTATATCCACCAGGAGAAGCACCTTTTCTTTGAAGACAAGGAGAGGAGATGAGTGGACTTCTTTGGACCAGATAAACATGCACCTGTTAAGCACAGTAAAGCTTTAGCTAATTACAGAGTTTTAAAACATACAGCCACTTGTCTACACTTATAATACGTTTTAAGTTCATTAAAATACAAGTCCTTTGTAAGAGGCTAACATTTTCTTTGCAAAAGGTAGGAGACACATAATACAGAAAATAAGCCTATCCACAGCCATCTACAGATAGATTTATTTGTCTCTGTAAAATTGTTTTTTATGTATTTAGATCCCTGCTTTAAAACATAGAAATTGACTTTAAGCCCCAAGATGATTAATTTTGGAATGTGACCACTGGAAAATACCAGCTGAAACACATGTCACGTAAGAACATTAAATCTAGACATTAGAAATGTTAATGCACTTGGGAACTTCCAGGAAGTTTTGCACTAGATTTAATGCACAGATCTTTTCACAGCCCTTTTTTAGTTTCATCTTCCACCAAGAATAAGAATTTCTGCATAACTGTGAATGTACATGAGGATTTATAATACACGGGAGAACACAGGTTCCACTCCAATATTTAACAAAACAAAATTGAACACAGGATTATTGCATCTATTTTCTGTATTACAGGTGTTGGAAACTACTAAATAAATGCATTCAACCAGACTAAAAAGTTGAAATTAGAAAAACCAGCAGCTTATCTTACTGCCTTTTCTGTTTCCACACCATGCACACACTACAGAAAAAAACCCCTCCAACACACAGAGCCAAGTAAAAGCCAATCACAGTAGCAAACACAGGACTAAACCACCACCCCTGCAGGAGGGAAGCACAATTTAGCAGCTTGAATGCACACTGTCCTTTCTTTCTCTGATACCAGTTCCTAGGGATATAGATTTGCAGCAGCAACGTCCTGACTGACAATTTCTGGCTTCTGCAGTGGTACTTTGCAGCACCAAAATGTGTTAAAACATGCAGTGGCTGCCTATAAAGTGGACTAGCATCTGCCTAAAGATGATGCATTAGAGTGACCATAAGATTTTGTGTCTCTAAGGAACATTTTACATTTTATAACCGGTTATGGTTTCCTTTCAGCTGCAGATTGCAAATCTAAATTCACAGTTGGAAGGTCTAAAAGCAAATGAGCCAGTGGAAAAAATGTGAGTCATCACAAGCAGTGAAATGAATGGACAAAAGATATAAAGGCCAAGCTCAAAGAACAACTTTGGGATGTAGTTTAGATACTAGTAGTAATGTCCCCATGTTCAAGAAGAGCTGTGAATTTTAAAAAATTATTCAACTGGGTATTTAAACCTCTTTCATTTAGGGGAGGAAAACCCAATTTCAAATGTAAAAATCAAATGTAATAGGCTTCAGGACCTTTCCTAAAGCTGCTTCAGAAGCCTGACAACTGCATTTGAATGCTTGCAAAGCCTTACTGTATTGTTGCTGCAGTCTTCTGCAATTCTTGAATATAAAAGGCTGTGTAATTTGAAATGGTGCCACTCTAACTTAGAGCCAATTATTTGTTTCTTAAACTTCCCCAAAGTCGAGATACAAATAAACAAGTCTGCTAGGTGAGTGGTAAAATACCTCTAATAAACAAGTAAAAAAGGCTTTTAAACCCAGACTCCTAGTAGTTTCATTTCACAGAATCACAGAGTATTAGGAGTTGGAAGGAACCTTGAAAGATCATCTAGTCCAACCCCCTGCCACAGCAGGATTCCCTAGACCAGGTCACACAGGAGCGCATCCAGACACTTTTTGAATATCTCCAGAGAAGGAGATTCCACAACCTCTCTGGGCAGTCTGTTCCAGTGCTCTGGCACCCTCACTGGGAAAAAATTTCTACGTGTATTCACATGGAATCTCCTGTACTTCAGCTTACAGCCATTGCCTCTTGTCCTGTCACTGGGCTACACTGAGAAGAGCCTGACCCCATCCTCCCGACACACACCCTTCATATATTTAAAAGCATAAATAAGGTCACCCCTTAGCCTCCTCTTCTCCAAGGTAAAGAGACCCAGCTCCCCCAGCCTTTCCTCATAAGGAAGATGTTCCAGCCCCTTCCTCATCTTGGTGGCTCTGCGCTGGACTCTTTCAAGCAGTTCCATATCCTTCTTAAACTGAGGGGCTCAGAACTGGACACAGTATTCCACATGCAGCCTCACCAGGATAAAGTAAACAGGAAGAAGAACCTCTCTTGACCTACTAGCCACACCCCTTTTAATACACCCCAGAATCCCATTAGCCCTCCTGGCCACAAGAGCACAGTGCTGGGTCATGGTCATCCTTCCATTCAACAGGACCCCAAGGTCCCTTTCCCCTTCACTGCTCTCCAACAGCTCAGCCCCCGACCTATACTCATACATGAGGTTGGTCTTTCCCAAGTGCAAAACTCGACACTTGGCCTTGCTGACTTTCATTAAATGTCTCCCCGCCCAACTCTCCAGCCTGTCTAAGTCTCGCTGAATGGCAGCACAACCCTCCAGTGTGTAGGCCACTCCTCCCAGTTTAGTGTCATCAGCAAACCTGCTGACAGTGCACTCTGATCCTTCATCCAGGTCGTTAATGAATAGATTGAAAAGTACTGGTCCCAGTATCGACCCCTGAGGGACTCCACTAGACACAGGCCTCCAACTAGACTCCATCCCATTGACCA
>VWZX01007342.1:44689-60051 GCA_013399015.1 Galbula dea
AAGAGGAGGCTGAGGGGAGACCTTATCGTTCTCTTCAGCTACTTGAAAGGTCATTCAAGGGAGGCGGGTGTTGGCCTCTTCTCCCTTGTGACTAGTGACAGGACTAGAGGGAATGGGCTTAAGTTGTGCCAGGGTAGGTTTAGATTGGATATTAGGAAGAATTGAAAGAGTGGTGAGATGTTGGAATAGGCTGCCCAGGGAGGTGGTGGAGTCACCATTCCTGGAGGTTTTTAAGAAGAGGATAGATGTGGTTCTTCAGGGGACGATTTAGGGATAAGAGTAGTGTAGGGCTATCAGTTGGACTAGATGATCTTGAGGGTCCTTTCCAACTGTAATGATTCTGTGATTCTGTGATTTAAAGACAACTGTTTTTAAACAGGTGCCAGCTCTCTTCTGGTCATTTATCTCTTCAGGGCAGTTTCTCAGAGTCAGCCACTAGTTCTTCAAAAATGAAATTTCACTTCCCTCAGGTTTAAGAACTTGACTACGCTTTCCACCTACCCTACATACCTCAAGATCATTAATTCTATCAGTTCATGATAACTGCAGCTCAGGTTACCACCAGCCTAGACCCCTCTAATAAGTTCCTCTGGATTGGTGAGCAACAGGTCCAGTAACTCATCTCTTCTGGCTGGGCTTTCTATCATCTGTATTAGAGTTTTAACACAAGTAATGATACAGTAGAACACACTTGCACAAACACTTATACAGCTTTTACATCAACATGAAGAGAGCTTCTGAGAACAAAAATTTGTCTGTTTCTTCCTCATATCAGCTGCTTTTATTAAATACTAACATCTCCCTACAGGGGGGCTGGACTAGATGATCTTTCAAGGTCCCTTCCAACTCCTAACATATTGTGATACTGTGAACTCTTCTTATTTACTATACTACTTCATAAAGATACACAGACTATTTTTGAAGCAGCTAGGCAAAACTGAAGTTGTAAGACCTTACTTTGAGGCCCAAAAATAAAGATTTCCCCTTTAGTTCCTACTGCATCATTCATGTAGGAAATACAAGTGCACTCTGATGTGAGCTTTAACCAGCAGCAACTTTTAATGATTTACAAGGATTATAAAAGCTAACCAGAAGATATTTTTCCTGAGCTGCTGTTACACCTCAATATTAAATGCTTTTCAGTTTGATTTATTTATCAATCCTTCCTTGCTTGTCACCCAGCACTTTTATGACATAATGAACACACCTGCACTACAAACAGTGAACAATCTTGTCCAGAAAATTAGGGTGTTTAAATCAATGCATTTTCTTAGAAACTGTTAGTACCTTTGTTGAGCACAGGACACATGTATAAAGCAAACAGCAAACCCTGAAGACCTCTACAAATCAGGTTGCTGAAAAAGTTGGAAGGAATCAAGAGATTCCCACAGTGAGAGAGGGGAAGCCACAGAAATCACTACTGATTTTATAGAGCCAAACTGTACCAATCAGGTTTTACTACGTTTTTTTCTTAATAACAAAACCCTTAAAGCAAGTTATTTCTTGGAAGAAGTATTCCTGAGGTATTTTGAATAGAGTATTAAGATTCTTTAAAACAGTTTACATCTTGAAAGAAGTACTCCTGATTCAGAAAATATATCCTCCTCCAGTTCATTTTTACCTTTTCAGGTCACTGGTATCCTACAACCAGAAATGAGACATGCACTGTATGATTGCATGAATAAGTTTTATGCTATTGTTTTTGCTGTTTTATTAAAAAGAGCAGTGTACAGACATGCACATATATGCAGCAATTAGGAAAAGGCACAAAGAAAAAAAAATATATTTTTCTTACAGACTGAAAAAACAGATGATGAAGCAGTGCAGCCTGAAATACAAATTCTTTCATTACTTACTGCTACAACTTTCAGCTTCAGAAAGCAAGAAAAAGTAGAAAGCAAAAGGACAAGGGGGAATGGCTTCAAACTGAAGGACAGAAGAGTTACAGTGGATCTTGGGAAGAAATTCTTCACCCAGAGGGTAGTGAGGCATTAGAACAGGTTGCCCAGAGAGATTGTGGATGCCCCATCCCTGGAAGTGTTCAAGGTGACATTGCATGTGGCCCTGGTCTAGTGGGTGGCATCCCTGCCCACGGCAGGGGAGTTGGAGCTAGATCATCTTTAAGGTCCCCTCCAACTCAGGCCATACTATGAATCCGTGAATTATCCCACACTTCTTGACTGCGCTTTTTACTCCAACACAGGTCTGCAATTAACCTGACAACAGCACTCCTGCATTATTTTTTTCCCTTAATCTGGAATAATTTATTTAGCATCACATATATTAATGATGCTCTGGGAAACAAATAGACCCCTCTGCTTAGAAGAATACATAACTGAAAGACCTCATCTTGCAAGCTGCCCCATGCTTGCAAATCTCAATGAGAACATGAAACTTACTGAGAAGAGTAGAGTGGCAGGTCCAAAACTTCACTATCCAGCAACAGGTAGGTAGGTAGGTAGCAAATGATCATCACTAGCAGTCACCATAAAGCTCCTACCCCGCTGGGTCAGACAGGACCTGACAGTATACAGGCAGAGCTTTTTCCCATTCATAGAAGTTAAGGCCAAATCAACACACCACAGAGTTCAGTGAACATTTTTTTTTTTTTTTACCATTTAGATTTTAGAAAGTTAGTTATAGTATAACTTTAGAGGCAAGGAGACACAGTATGGTCCCTTCTACTGTAAATGACAGTCCCCCACGACAGTGGGATTTCTTAAGGGATAAAATGGTGTCTGCTTACTGGAGTATTATTAAAGTTTAGTAATTTGGCAAAATATCAGGAATTCCAGTCAAATCTGACTCTCATCTGGTTCTAGATTCACATTCCTAATCCTGCTTTAGACTAAAATGTTTATTCATTTTTAACTTACTCATTCTCTCTCAAAATCAAGACTGTTTTCACACAGCAGCTTTCTGAGGTTTTCTTTTACCTGTTTGACCCTTGTAGCCCAAAACCTTTGCATGCACTCACAACTACTTAGGAGATACTGCAAGTCAAACTATTTCTTCCCCCAGTCAATTGTAATGTTTGCCCATAAAATTCACAGGACTTGTTCATGCTTCAGTAAGGTTTTGAGGCATACATGGCACCATCAGCTGTTTAAATCAAAACATACAAAAGCAGCTAATGAAACAGATATAAGAAGCCTACTTACAGGGGGCATGGAAATATTAAAAATTACAAGGGCCAGTAAGATTCAGAATACTCTTGAGATGTGGCATCCAGTTCCTCATTTTTTACACTTCAATACTCCTCCAGGCTGAAATGCAACCCTTTATCTATAGTGATTTGAAAAAACACCATCAATGTTAAGGGACTAACTACTATTCAGTAGGGGTTTTATAATATTGTATATAAATCTAAAGCATTTCTAAAGGAAATATTATATCGATATATAATTAGTTAAGAAGAAAACCACAGTTAAGTGGTTGTTAGTCTACTGCTAGTTGTTACTCAAGAGATTTTTTTACAGCCATTTCCCACTGAATGTCCTGAATGCAGCTCTAGAAAATAAATTATACATTGCAACAGTCCAGTACTTGTCCGAATAATGAGACAGCAACTGAAGGACTTCTATAAGAAAGTGCATGTAGCTACCTATGTTTTATGCACCTCCATTGACAATTAACTACATGTGAAGATAAGTTTTCACACATTCCACCTCGAAACCATGAAACTAAATATAATTTTGGTAATAGCTGTACTGTTAAATTCTTTGAAAGGACCCTCCAGAAGAGATTAAGTTTACGTAAACACAAGTGTATACAAAGTGACAAATTCTCAAGGACAATGAATGCATGATGCACAGGCACCAGCAAGAATTTTTTCTGAATTCTCACACAATAGCTCTTATCACATCAAGCTAATTAAAGCTAAAAGTCTGAAAAAAACTATTTATCTTTATTGGCCATGCTGAACTGATGCATGCCGCTCTGCAAACAAGAAGTTTTGTGCCTCAAAGAAAAGGCCATTTAAAAGTTGAATCACTTGGTTTTGCAACTTTTGATATTAGCATTCACATTTTGGTAGAACTAAGTGAAAAGTCAAGACACTGAATGCTGCTGCCGAAACACTAGAGGCTGAACTTAGCAACAGTCTTTTGCTGCCCTCGAGCGGCTCAGCCTAGGAAGTACATTTAGGAAAATGGGTAACTTGGAAATACAGATAACTTAAATGGTAACAAGGGATGATTCTTTCACTGAAATGACAGCATGCTGATTTGCAACCAAGAGACACTGATTTGTAACTAAGAGCTTCACTGTGGACACTTGGATGCGGCAGTTTTCCTTCTACCCTTACAAAATACACATTATTTCAATTATAGAACAGACACTACAATGAAGATGTCCTTCATTGAGTGTTTCTCACTACCAGAAGAATTTTCTAATTCAGTATGCCTTGGTGTGGCCAGATTGGACAGAATGATTTTTCAGAAGTGCTCAGGGAGGGTTGAATGTGGTTTCCACTGAAACCAGTCTAAATTCCAACATCAAAAATCAAAAATTTGTTAAAAAATACTTAAAATTGTTGAAAAATAAGCATTTGAAAAATACTTAAATAAAATCAATGTTAAAAATATACTTACTGTAATACTTTTAACAATCTGCACTGAAAGTCACGTTCCATAAGCCATATTTATGTAATCTACTATCTCTCAGTCTTTAATTTCCCATTTCTTTCTCTGTCTTGAAATTAACCTTCTTTTACATTACACTACATGGTTATTAGACTTGTGATTGTCCAAGTCTTTCTTGCTGTATTTTGTTCACTTATACATTGTTCCATTTACAATGCATTAATTTTTTATAGTGTATTCATATTTTTACCTTTTTCTCAAATTACTTCTGAAATACATCAGGTGCCGTTCATTTCATAAATTTTAACAGTTCGAGATAAAAAAATACTGCCTAAAAAACTGCCTAACTAAAAAAATACTGCCTTGTGAAAGACTGATTAGAAATTATTTTGGTTTCAAACCTACCCCAGTGTTTTTTGAAATAAAATAGCAATAAAGTTCAGACTGATCACAATGCATTAGAAAATTGTAGTGCTAGCCAACAATAACTTATTTTGCTTGGGGCAAGAAAAGAGAAATTATTTTAATAGCTGGCCACAAGTGTCCAGATTTGCCTTCAGGGCAGGTCAGATAGCTTTAAACACCTGCACCCACCAAAACCTGTCATTTTTCAGTCCCTTAATTCAGCTAAACTACATGGCCTCCTGAAAGGAGCTCAAAAGACAGAAAAATCCCAGTGACAGAGGAAATAATACTTTTTCCTGTTTGATTACATCACAATACCAATTAACCAAATTTGTAATGATTCACGATATTGACAAGTATTGTGTGTACACCACTGTTTCCACTTTACCCTAAACAAGCAAAATATGAGCTATCTTTCCCAAATCTTCCACACAAAAGACACAAGAGGACTAAGATTCAACCTGAAGTTTGGGGTTTGGAGTTTCAAACTCCAATACCAATAGAATAGCTTTTTGTTCGGCTGTAATCACGCCCAGACACATTATCACTAACACAGTATCATATTAATCTGCTTTGTATCTTGTAACGGTCAAATTAAATGCAGGTACTGACACTTCACCATGCATATAGAATTTTTTTTATAAAGCTATTGTAAAACAAAATTATGTAAGAATATACCCTTTTAACCACATGTAGCCATTAACTCATCATTTTTTCCAATGAAAAAATTTATCATTTTGAGAAGTCATAATATTAAAACCTATGTAATCTACATAATGCAAAAGAAGCTGAAAAATAAAATAAGGCGGCCAGGGAGAACATCTTAAAATTCAAACACAGAAATCTGACCAAAAGCTTTTATTTCAAGATCTGCTTCTCTTTTCATCCAGAAATTTTGACTTGACTTGGCAGCAGAAACAAGGAGTTCTCTTAGATATGGGCAACCTCGTGGGCAGCAGAGAACTGGCCTCCTCCTATCGAAACAGCAGTCAACTGGGATTGCTGTGCAGCAGTCAAAAGTCGAGACACTACTGTGTAAAGGCAAACAAGAACACATATGCATTCTGCTTTACTTTTAAAGCCAAATAACACATGTACATTTTACACATCTTAACCAAGCAATCATCTGAGAGGTGCACCAGCTCAAATAATCCTCACAATATTTTGTAAAATGAAAATTTTAGATAGACTACAAGTTACACCATTTTAAGTTATTTTCTGGTTTTTTTCAGTCATCATTAACTATATGAGCCCACCACCATTATCAGTGTCAGAATAGTTTAACATATCAAGGCTTATCAGCTAGGAAAATGAAAGTGAGCTCATTTCTAGGTAACAAGGTTGAAAACTGCATTACCTGAGTTCATACAGGGATTAACGGTGGATGACTGACATCTCCAGACAGTTGCAGTCCATCATGCTATGGAAAGGTGGGTAGGTGACATTATCCACACTTCTCTTACCATTTATGTCCTGTAAAGCAAGAAACAATCATGCATTTTTCAAGAGAGAAAATTCTGTCTGTTCACAAGAGTTCTGATTCCCTTTTGTTCCATTTCTCTTCCTTTGGGGTTCGAAAGAAATGTGTTCCACATTCTGATTAACAGTTTCTGGCCGCTAATTTCTAATTAATTGTGGCTAACAAGGAGCATCTTAACACAGAATTCCTCCCACTCTCAAAATTCAGGTTTTCTCCTGCTGCAACATCATCCTATTGCTTCTCACCCTTTGAGACTACACCTCCAGGAGCCTGTCTTCTCTATGACCATGCATTAAATAGCTCAAAACAGATACTAGAAAGTTTTGTAACATACCTTCTGTGTAAGCTCTTTTTCACAGCTTTATCACCATTCCCATGGATGCCACCTTTAGCAGAAATTATGTCACAAAGCAGTACAGGTAAGAATCAAACTGTAATGCTAATGCAAGAATCTAATGCCCATACCACACACATTTCAGCATTCTGGCCTTTGTTTTTTTGTCATCCCCAAATTTGGACACACAGGTCAAATGCCTATTTGTGGCTGGAGTGTTATCTGGTCTGTTCTGGCATGCATGTTCCAGCTTATTCAAGAAGAATCCAGTCCACACAGCCCAAGACTGCTGGAGAAACACAACACTTCCAAATTCAAAGCACTGGTTCTATTCAAACTAAAATACTGAATTACACATACCTCTTGAATACTCTGGGTTTTAAATCCTTAAAGATGTATCTGTAAGCTTTCTTCTACCAGTACTTTTCCGTACCAAGCTCTTTTTCAGCAGATTATTGCTTAATATCCATTAGTTGCCTCTGATCTGAAGCAGTAACAGCGCTATTATCTGCAAGAGACATAACTTCCACCAGAAACCAATGCCAGAAGGATGTAATCAAAAACTTTTAGGCTGAATCAACTTAAAATGAACTGGTCTGAACACACGATAACAAGAATGGAAGGCCCCCTAAGACTAAAGGATGGGATGACCTTGGAGGTTAAAATAATGAGAAATAAGACAACTGTAATTAAGAGAAATATCTAAAGACAGTAAAATTCTGTCAATTTTTGTAGATAATGCCTCATTATGGCTTCTTGACAGAAACCAGGGAGAGATATATATATATATAGGAGATCATATATAGGGT
This sequence comes from Galbula dea, assembly GCA_013399015.1. Lineage (NCBI taxonomy): Eukaryota > Metazoa > Chordata > Aves > Piciformes > Galbulidae > Galbula > Galbula dea. The sequence goes on from VWZX01007342.1 coordinate 52,301, forward strand.
TTTTGTTACTTGCTCTGTACATAAATTGCTCCTGTTTGAGCTAACTGGGGGCTACCTTTGTGAACTATCACCTAGCACTCTTTTCTGTGCAGAACTGGAATAAAGCAAGTATCTCAACTGTGTGTTGATTGGTCTTTGCACACCAGGGAAAGGGGCCTTCAAGACCACTACATTTAAATGTGATAATCCAGTCTTCCTGAATTCATACATCCTATCTAGCTTCTTCAAAATTCGCCCTATCACTTCCCAACACTCCACCTACTCCACCACTACCTCTGAAAAGCAGGAACACCTTCCAGATACCTCAGGGAGTTTAGAGACATAACAGATACTGCCTAGCTTAAGTAGATATAAACAATACAGCAATTCAACTTCAGACTATGCATCAGCTTCTATCTGCTTCAGGTAAATAATTTCCACCTTCTGCCCATGCAGATAAAGCAAAGCTCATGTCCTTGGGCTGCTTACAGGCTTCTATTATCTGACTACATTTGATTAGTTGGAGGAACAGAAAAGCAGGTGTCTCAGATCTGTCAGGAACGTAGAGTTGAAGGGCCATGTAGGATAACTATTTTTCCATATCCATCTCCCTGTATTTTTCAGCTTCTTAAGATGAAGTTTGCTGTCTCTCTGATGCATTCAATGTAACTCCCTTCACAACTGGACTTAGAAATTATAGAACAGAGCAGCTGGACCAAAGCCTATTGCCTAACTGCAGAAGTAATAGACTGCAACTTCAACAGAAGGAAACTGATGGCAGGGAGGCTGAAGTGTACCTTTTAACAACAAACTGACAGGTCTTTTAAAAGCTGGAAGAGGGTGCCTAATACCCAGGCCTCCCATTTCTTGAAGGGTTCATTGTCCTAACAGCCACAAATCACGGAAAAAAAAGTTTTCCTTCAGTTGTATTTTTCCTACATTGGGTTTATTGTCTGACAAGCGTCTTAAGTTCTTCTCATCATCTGAGCACCAGCCACTGGGTTTCAAGGCACTGTAGAACACATTCTTCTGAAACTGAAGCACAATCACACTGGTTAGCAAGCTCAAGGCTACCCCTGAAATAATTCCATGGTTCTACCCCCACATGGAAGTCTTCTTACCTCCTGAAACACGTGTATCTGCAAGTCAGATTCCAAGTAATGCAACAAAAACTTAATTGGGTTTTTTTCATATAGGGTTCAGCAGTGATGCAATTAACTTCACCAGTCATATTTTAATTCACAAATGCCAAGGTTGGTATAATGCATACACACAGGAAAGCAGAAATTAGAAAATTTAAAGTAGTACACACATCACACAGTCCTTCCCACATTAGGATGTCAATGGTTAATCTCATGTTTCAATAGCAAGTTTCCCAGCCATAAACCTTTACTGTAGCCCCACTGTATCTACTAGTGATACCTTATTCTTGTAATACATGTTCAGCTGTTTGCTCAGGGATGTTGTACCTCTGGGAGTTGAGTGGTTTTCTTCTTCAATTCTGTGCAGAACATCCAACAGGACAGCCATCAGCCTACCACTACAGGACCACTTTTTTCTCCTACCAAGCAACTAGCTCCAGAAGCACTAGCTCATTTTCTACTTGAAGTCATGTCTTAAGATAAAAACTCTAGGGCTCACAACATTCAAAAGCACTTAAAGAGTATTTTCAAGTTGAATAAATTCAAATGCCCTTACCAAATTTTTAAGTTTTATCTGAATAGAAATCACGACTCACAGCCTTTAGCTGTCCACCTTGTACACTCCCATTTCTTTCTCCACCACCTTTGGTGCTCACAAATACCTCTGATTTTTCTTAAGGCATCTGCCTAAAGGCTTCCAGATATCTTTCATCACAAAAACTAGTTAGCTGGGACTTCTCAATTTTCAGAAAATGTTGCATTGTATTTACACTTGTAGACACATCTAACCGCAATTTCAGGAAGACTCATTTTCTTGGAGATATGATAACAGTGTTGCATGAACAACTGTATGAAGCAACACAGAGAAACCACTATTTAGAAAAGGACAAAGTCTGCCCAACAAAATCTGAAATCTAGCATGTATATATATATACTATGCTGCTTATGTGTCAAGATAAAACTCCTTGAGCATCTTACAAGACCCTGCAGACACAGGGCAATAGTTTCATTTTGAGTCCTCAATTTAACGAAATTCACAATGTAGAAGTAAATACCAGTCTGCTATGGAACTATTACATCTGCCATTAAGACTATTGTTTTACCTCTTCTCATCAGAAAGATAGGGCCTTCCGAAGCAGCTATTGACAGAGAGCTCCAACAGGAGCTGTATATTCACAACACATTGCACCGTATTGACGTGGCCTTTGCATGGTCAGATTTTTACATTTTACTATCTCTACGAATATTTATGGAGCACATTCAAAAAGCTTAGCAGCTTTGTCCCCAAAAGACACGAAAGACTGCCAAGCAGTTGGGCCTTCAGGTTTCAAATGCCTTAGCAGATCACTATCTACAGAAGATTGTTTACAGCACAATTTGAAACAGACCGCACACTTAAATTCCAGAGAACACTCTTTTAACTCTCACAGTGGTTCCCACCAGTAAGGCACACCAGACAGAGATGATTCCCACATGCTAAATCTTTATTGTGCGAATGTTATTCAGAGCATTTATTTCCCTTTGTAGACACATGTTTAAAAAAAAATTACATTAACAGTGGCTAGATTGATGGACAACATATTAAATCTAGTTGGTGGTAATTTATATGCATGCAGTTAATTCTTGTGGTGTAAAAATCTTAGCCAGGAGGCCAGCCCAACTGACGACCACCCAGAACATGGAGATGTACATGATAGACAGACTGCCCACCCTCAGGCCCTTCATTCACAACCATCCGGAATCCATTGGTCAGGCCCAGGTTAGCAGCACACTTCTTGCCAACAATCATTAAATGCCCAAGAAGCTGGAGGAGGAAAAAAAAAAAAAAAAGGAAAAAAAAAGAAAAAGAAAAAAACACAACAACACAGAAAACATACAAAAATGGGAGAGGGCAGGAAGGGAAGGAATGAGAGCAGAGAACCATTCAGCTAAGTCAGTAAGCTAATTCTTAGAAACTCAACCACTGCTCTTCAAATTATTGTCTGCCTGCAACTGACACTTTCCACGAAAGGCTAGAAAGACTGACTATGAGAAATATTGGGGGAACAAAAAGAGCTACAGACTTTTTTCAAGCTGGACAGTAGACTACAAAAGGGTCACAGAAGCAAAATTTATCTTATGGTCAGAGCCCTCATTACTTCTTTTTGTAATATATATAATTCTGGTGGAAAAGAAACTTTATCTTATCATGTAAAGGTTTACAAAATATTTTAACTTGATGTTTTATGGTTACAAATGAAATATTCAGCACCCATCAGCTAACTTTCCCTCTTTTTATCTCTGACCAGCCAAAAACTCCAAGCCCATATTAGAAGTGCCTGTAAGCCATGAAAACAGACTGTACTCCAAAATAGCAATGCATTTTGCACTGCAAATGTATACCCAGAGATGCATTTTGCATTACATTACTTTTACTGGAAAACCTTAACTCTATTTCTGTTCTAAGCTAGAGGAAAACAGCTACAGAATCTGGAAACTACTTTGCCTCTTTCACATGTCAAAGAGGATAAGGGGGAGTTTCTAGCAAATCTTGAGATAACAGGAGGTACAGTTTGGTGTACATAAAGCTTCTAGAGTACTTACAGATTCATCGGAATCTTCTGCTTCAGATAACCTGACAATTGGCTTCTTAGGAATCACTAGGAAATGTGTTGGAGCTTGGGGTGAAATATCATGGAACGCAAGGCACTGGTGGAAGAGCAAACAGTTAAAACTTAATTTGCTTCAGAGAAAGGCAAGAGTTTAATTAAATTAATATGGCCCATTAAATGCATACTTAAGTAGATTACCAGATACCCCAAACATAAGCAGAGATGTTGATTTTTCTTGAATGATATATTACTCAAAGTTCTTTAATTTCTAAGCACAAAACACCTCCTCACCAAGACCTGCTGGTATTAAAAAAAAAAAAATAGTGTTATTATTTACGATCTATCATCTTCTTAGCAAATTAATATGGAATTAGATTCATGATATATTAGTTCCATGCATGCATAACAACTAACAGAGCTGATGATGGGCATGCCTATAAAAAGTACTATTATGCTTATTTCTTTTTTTTATTAAAACCTTGTTTAATAAAACAAGTGGCAAACAGTTGTTAATCATCTTCCAGTTATGTCTGAAGAACCTGAAGTTATGTGACTGAGGCTGTATTACAGTTCTGCTCTCAACAGCACCAAATATTTCAGAAAAAGATTATTTCAAAATAATAGTTAGGCTAGCTCTACTTTAGACATTCTCAGGTTGAGGGAAAGGCATCACCTTTGAAATAGGAACTACTACCAGTAGTAAGTAGTTGACTTCCAAGTAATATTATGCAAATACCACAACTACTATCAATCAGAAACTGCATGCAGCACCCAACCACATCAAATAAATACCGAATTAGGAACTTCCAATAGACAACAGAAGAGAAAGTATGGAAAGAGAAAAGGAAGCCATGTCTCTTTGGGCAAACAGCCAATCACAGAACCTTTACTTGTTACTGCAACCATCACAATCTGCAGATGCCCACGCCGAGCATGCACTCTGCCATTGCTAACTAAAGGGCATCTCTGACTTACCCATGACATCTAAGAGCAAAGCATATTACATTTACTTGTGAATCAATAAAGTGACCATTCTTTGTGACTATTCTGCTTTTGAATTCTACTGAAAGGAACCATGGCCTTTACCAAGAGCAAAGGTGGCAAAAAGACCAAACTTCACTTACATTAACAATGCCTTATCTTGTATAGAATCAAAGAATGTCCAGAGGTGGAAGGGATCCACAGGGATCATCTAGTCGAACTCTCATGTATACGTAGGACAACCCCAAAAAAACACACCATGTGTCTAGGAGCATGGAGTTTACCTCCAGTTTGTCCTATCTTTAAGAAGATAATGCCCAGTTTTGAATCATAGAATCATAGAATGGCTCAGGTTGGAAGGGACCTTAAAGATCATCTAGTTCCAACGCCCCCACCATGGGCAGGGATGCCAATTACTAGACCAGGTCGTCCAGGGCCACATCCAGCCTGGCCTTGAACACCGCCAAGGATGGGGCATCCACAACCTCTCTGGGCAACCTTTTCCAGTGCCTAACCACCCTCCTGGTAAAGAAATTCCTCCTAATCTCCAATCTAAATTTCCCCTCCTGCAGCTTGTAGCCATTTCCCCTTGTCCTATCACAGTTTGAGAATCTAAAAAGTCTCTCCCCTTCCATCCTATAGTCCCCCTTTAGGTACTGGAAGGCAGCTATGAGATCCCCTCGAAGCCTTCTCTTCATGAACTGTTTGTATCTCCCAAACAGAGAAGCATGGTAAACAAGGAATGGATAAAAAAAACCTAATTTTCACCTAAGTAAATCTTACTTTGAGTTCATCACTTCGTAAGCAATTTTTCTCTTCTATGTGGTTCTCATAGAGGCAGAGCTGATAGCTGAACTAAGGCAAAGAATTTAATGAGCATATGTAAAGGGTCGAGGCTGGGCCGACCACCAACCCAATGACAGACGCTCCCTGTTACCCCCTTTTTCTCCCCCCCAATGGGAAGGGAAACAGGATAAGAGAGAGACAGAAAGACTTGTGGATTGGAAAATAAAACTAAAACTACTTTAATAATAATAATAATGTTAAATGAAATATATACAAATATGTACAGAACCCAATACCAAACCCAAACCCCCCTTGATGGTAACTGCATCACCACTGATACTGTGGCAGTAGGCCTCAGCAGCAGATAAGTCAGGCTCAGGGGCTGGGTCCTGATACTGGATGCAGGAACTCAGGGATCACCGACGCCCAAGAGAACAATCCAGCAATCCGGAAACCAGGAATCTCAGAAAGGGAATCTCACAAGGGAATCAGGAATCAGTATCTGAATCCCCCAGGAGAAATCGGAATCCAGTAAGGGGGGACTGACCCTCAGTTTATATATCAAATATGACCTATATGGGATGGAATACTTCTAGTTGGTCGGTTTGGGGTCACCTGTCCTGTCTGCTCCTCCCTGAAGGTGCAGCCTTTACCCTGCACCCCCCAACATGAGACACAAGATTTAGCAGTGACCTTGCTTTGCATACCAATCCCTGGTAGTAAATCTAAACATTAGGCCTTATCACTGCTAGAAGCTGGCAGTGTCTGAAAACATGCTGCTAGTTTCAGAAAGTGCAGTTTTTTAGAGGAGCTTCAACTAAAAACCAAAATCACTGAACAGAATTAGTTCTGTTCTAACCCAAACCAGGACAGCATAAGACCAGTAGGAAATAATTTTCTAGTAGTATTGAACAAAAGCACAATCACAGAAAGTCCATAAGTGTATGGTAAACCAACTTTCATTTCAGTTTAAATTCAACTAAAACAACACTTAGTTCCACACAGACTTTGTACTCAATATTTCATTTTCTCTGCATGACAATTAATGATTAAAAGCCTTCCTTACATTTCTGCTTGGAAAATTTCCAGTCACCTTTAGAAAGGCCTTCATAGAGTCAATAAAGATTATCCACTACAGCCAACTTAACTGTAAAAGCAGTTCTACATTTCTGCACATTCCAGGTAAAAATCAACTGAGATACTGCAGGTAACTACTCTTCCAGAAAGTATTCTGCACTAATGGTAGAGTAGGTTACATGCTTTCAAACCACTCATCCAAGACAATGGCTTGATTCTGAGCCAATCACAGTGCTCATGTTTATGCCACTGTAGGCATTACAGCTGAAGAAAAAATTAATATACTTTTGACCTGGGTAAAGAACAAACACCCCTCCGTAAATCCAGCAGCAATATAACCATGATTTTTGAAAAGCTGTGAAAATTTCCTATCTTCTTGAGAGTAGATGAGTTTAGTTTACGCTTCAGAGGTCACGGCTGCATTTCTCCATAAGCTAAGTACTTCACTTAGCTCCTGGCATGCCGTGGTTCACCAGCATCCCTGAATGCTACTAGTCCCACATCAGCACAGAAATCGATCTTTGCAGCCTGCAGCATGACAAATTCCAGACTTCTGTGAAGAGCAGAACAAGCTGTACCTCTCTGTAATCCTTTATTTTAATAACTACCACCCAGCGGTTCACCCAGTCTGGGAGGCACAGATGTATAACCTCTGTAAGGGTCTTGAGAGGAATACCAAAACCTGCAGTTCTGAAGTGCAAAAGCAGCCATTTATGGTGCACTGTTACGACATACATGCCCGGAATCCACATGGAGACTGACTTCGGATGTTAACCTAAGGTTTTACAACTACTCCTCCTAAACTAGGTGTAAGAGCCCCATCCCTTGGCAGTAAAGCCTGCACAGACTGCACAGCCGTAAGGGTGCGACACGGCGACTGCCAGCGACTGTCACCGGGTGCTTAAGTGCCAAAGGCCCTCCTCCACACACAGGCCGGTGACACAGCGTGAGCGGGGCCGGGCAGCACTTGCAATGTTACACTCTCCCAGGCATCCGCCGCGCCGCCCCTGGCCGGGCCGCGCAGCGCACCGCGGCACACCGAAGGAGTCCTATGCTTTAGAGAAGCTACAGGGGAGTACGAAGAGGCCCCATCCGCCCCGCCGAATTCCCGAGCACCATAAAGGCGGCAACCACCCCCCACGAGCGGCCGCAATCAGGGGCCGACCGCATACCGCCCGCACCTGCTCGTCCTCAT
>VWZX01007342.1:60101-87335 GCA_013399015.1 Galbula dea
TGATCTTCCCGAAGAGGGTACCGCCCCCCGGGCGGGCGGCCTGAGCCTTGCTAATCTCGTCAGCCATGGCGGCCGCGGAACACACGTCCACCGTCGACCCGTGCTTCCTCCCGCAGCCACTCCCCTCGCTGCCCTCATTGGGTCAACAGACCGGGGTGCCCGCCCCCACTCGCGATTGGTGCTTTCCCCTGCCTTTTTCGCTTGTTCCGCCTACTCGGCTGGCCAGCTGACCTGGACTGGTGGGGTTTGGGAAGGCGGCGATCGGTGCCCCTTGGGGATAGAGGCTGTGATTTAGCTCTGTATCCCACCACATTCTCCTGGAGAAGCTGGCAGATCGTGGTTTAGAGAAGTTTACACTTCGCCAAATAAGGAACTGGCTGGAGGGCCGTGCCCACAGTGTAGTGGTTAGTGGAGCCAAGTTCAGTTGGCGGCCAGTCATCCCCAGGGCTTGGGGCTGGCTCAGTGTAATGCCTTTATTGATGATCTGGGTGAGTGGATTGAGCGCACACTCAATAAGTTTGTGGACGACACCAAGTTGGGAGGGAGTGTTGATCTGATCGAGGGTAGGAAGGCCCTTCAGAGGGACCTAGATAGGCTGGATCAGTGGGTGGAGGCCAATGGAATGAGGTTTAACAAGGCCAAGTGTTGGTCAGGTCCTACATTTTGGCCACAACAACCCTATGCAATGCTACTGGCTTAGGGATGAGTTGCGGGATTGTTGCCTGTCAGAGAAGGATGCAAGGGTGCTGGTCAACAGCCATCTGAACATGAGCCACCAGTGTGCCCAGGTGGCCAAGAAGGCAAACAGCATCCTGGCCTTTATCAGAAACAGCATGGCCACTAGGACCAGGCAGGTGATTCTCTCCTTGTATTCGGCACAAGTAAGGCTGCACCTGGAGTACTGTGTTCAGTTTTGGGCCCCTCACTATAAAATAGATACGGAGGCATTGCAGCATGTCCAGAGAAGGGCAACAAAGTTAACGAGGAGCTGGAGAATAAGTCTTATGAGGAACAGCAGAGGGAACTGGGGATGGTTGCTCCCAGACTTGAAGGGTAAAGTCATACACAGGGTTTGAGGTGTTGAGTGCTGCTAGCATCAGGATGGCTCTTGCAGAGGGGAAGTCATGAGCAGTTTAATGTGTCATCCTTATACACAAACCATTTCCTACTTGTAAAATGGACCGAACAATATGACCAGGCAATAATTCACTGAGAGCAATACAGTATTACACAGCTACACATCTATAAATGTTTTTTTTAATACATATAACACCAGTCATAAAATGGGAGAAATAAAAAAGCAGAAAAAAGCCCAAAACAAAATCCAACGAAGTAATAATAAAACCTCAATTTTCTAAACTTCATGGTTAAAACAGATTGAATATTATTTCCCTCAAGTTTTATCTAGGAAGAACTGAGAATAGACATCTATATATATTTGCCTCATGAGAAAAGTCTTGCAGGAAAAATAATCCTGGAGGGAGGCAGGGAATAAATGCTGCTAAATGATATAAACCTAAAATGATTCCACATTGAATTATCTGAACTTGTTACAAGAAGAGCAGAATGTCATACATGTCTGGTAATTACTCTGAAATTGTATATCTTGAGATACCCTAAACAAAGTTCTCATGAAGCACATTAAACCCTGGGATAATATTCAGTTCCCCACTTGATGGTACCGTAGGCATTAGGGGAGTTTTGGTTTCAAAAAATAAGAGAACCTGTCTCTCTGAGACCATCCCACGCTGCATGTAATTCTCCTTTCTTAACTGGCTAAATTCTCAGTAGGACTTTCTAGAAGATTTTGGACTTCCACCAAGGACACCCAGCTGACTCGACTCCAAGCTGCAGATTGTCTTTGAAGCAAGACTTTGTTACTTCATGGTTCCCTGCTGAGACCACGGCTGGAGTCAGCTTTGTATGCTCTCCAGCCTCTGGAGGGGGTGGTCCCTCTGGGGTCAGTGTGTCATTCACTCCAGGAGCATTTGGCCCCTTCTGAAACCTAGCTCACTTAATACTGGTATGATATATCCACAGAGTTACTACATATTTGCTTTACTAATCATAGGTACACATACCAGTGGTGATTACTTTCTGATAATCTGTAACAAAGTAGAGTAATTTAGAGGAAGAAGCCTCCACATCCTTCATTATTACAGAATCCCACAAACCCACAGTGGCAATCTCTGTATACCTGCAGACCACGTCATCCTTTAGGGCATGGTGGGGCTGGAATCTGCCACATGAGGTCCTGGGTCGTGTGCTGGTCAGGCCACTACAGGCATATTAGTGCACTTGGGGCCCTGACATGTACCACCAAAGACAATTCTGGTCTCAAAACCTATGATTCCTCTTTAAGTCACCTAAAGAACCATATCTGTTTATTTTCCAGAGTTAGGCTGGATTTATGTCTACCGACCTGAGTAGGCCATAGAAATAGGGTAATTGCTTCAATTCTGTAGTTGTTCTTTAGGCCCGTCAGAATATTGTCTCCAAGAGAAAAGATGCACAAACAAAATATGAAACAGCCTGATCAGTTCTGAGAAATAATCCTTGGTTATCCCCATATCAACATTTAAAAAAAAAAAAAAAAAAAAGGATTAAGGGTTTAAATGCAGTTGAGCACTTCTGTGTGCTCTGGCTAAAATAATGTGTTGGCCACAAATTGTTGGCTTTTCAGTTACCTGTTTGAAATAGCGTGATTTTTCCCTGATGCGAGGAATGTAATTTATTATTTGATTCAGCCTTCTTGTGGAGTTTGTTTAGGCTATTTTGAGAGCTCATGGTTACAGAGCCATTGCCGTGTGGACTGTGTCCTGTGAGCCGAGGCCTGGAGCAACAAAACCCGATTGGAAGAACCTGGGCTTACAGTATTACCATATATGGAGGTAATGAGGATACTCTTATTTCCAGCATTCAACTGCCCATGGTTCCCTGGCATATCACAGATGGCAGAACAGTTTTTGCAGAACCTAGAATGTCAGTTCCCAAGCACCAGCCAATGGGAAACAGAGCAAAAGACCAGGCAGTTGGGGAGAAGGGTATAAAAGGCCTGCAAACCTAAGTGTGGATGTGCTCCCATTTTGAGATGCACCTGACTCATACACTTCCGATACAGTGTTTATAAGTTCTTTGGTTCGAAAACTTTGTCCTCTCTAAAATTTAATTGTAAGTGGGTATTTCTCACACTGAGAAAAAAAAGGGTAAACTACGTTACTTTTCTACGGCACGCACTGCTCAGCTGCAGGCCCACGGTGTGGTGACCCTGAGTGGCTGGAGTCGCCTCTCACGCGCACCGCGGCCCCAACACCACGAGCCCAGGCCGGCGCCGGGCTGCACGGCAGGAGTCCCCGAGCCGGGGGTCAGCCCTATTAGTTTATGCTGACGGAGGACCCCGCGGACAACGAAGGCAGCAAGGGTTAGGTTAGCCTCGTCGGAGCGGACCCGCTGGCCGGCAAGCCAATAGGTCGAAGGCTGACCGGAACAACAGCTACGGGGACTCGTGCTCGGCGGGGCAGCATTGGGGAGGCACCGGTAGAACCGTGGCGGGGTGGGGCCATGAACAGTTTTGGTCGTCACTTCCGCCCCCACAGCTTCGCTGCTCCTTCTGACCGGAAGAGGACGGCGGTCGCCATGGCGAGCCGCGGGAAGGCGAGTGTGCAGCGCATGCGCGGCGTCAGGGCCGGGGCCCGTTGGGGGAGAGCGTGGCAGTGGTGATACAGCCTTTGAGGAGGGTGTTGGCCTCACTCAGTGAAGCCGCGTCCTGGCCACGTCGCATGATGCTGGCGGGAGGGATTGGGGTCTCCCTGGAACTCGGGGATAGCCTCGAGTGGTGTGGGAAGGGGCTAGGAGGGCCCGCGCAGGGTCGGCCTCTCGTATGGCGGTGGTGGAGGCTGCTAGTGCTCCCTCTCCCTCCTTCGTTTTACAGCGGCCCCGGGCAGCCTCCTTGCATTCCCTTCTGGCCTGTTTCCCTCATGAGGCCGGGAGTCACTCGCATCTGTACAGAATAGAGCACATTCTGCGGGAGTGGAGCCCCTGCAACAGAAAAGTTCGGAAACCTAGTATTAGCGGTACTAATACACTGAGGCATTAGGGGAGTTCTGTGTTTCGTTATAGCTCATGTAGCGCTCAGGACTCTGTGCATTAGTGTATCTTTGTTCAGAGATTTTCACAGGTTGAGCTAACTAGGGAATCCTGCACTTAAACGCAACACGTTTCTTTTCAGTTGCTAATTACTAAGGACACAGAAGCTGAAAAAGTGTTAGCAGAGTCCATGTTCTCTTAATGTCTGTTCAGATTAATTTAACTAATTGTCAAGTCACCTAAAAATTCTAGTAAAAGTGCTAAAAGTTTTTTACTTCAACATCCATGAGACTTAGGCAACTGAGAATGCACTTGTTTGTCCTACTTCAAGAGAGATCTGTAATTCAGTAGAATATACTCAACAGCATTAAATCATAAATCACAGTAGAAATTAGGGTCTAATCCATGTGGTCAACTGAGATTTGAACTTGTTCATGTTTTAAAGTTGCCCCTTAATAGCACTAAAGTTCCTGTAGTATTATGTTAAAGAATTAGCATCCTAGTGATTTATGTCTTCTTCTTCTCCCTAAAAACTGTGAGTTTGTGTGTGTAAAATTCTGGATGAATTACCTCCATGTGTAACCAAGTGACTAGCTGAGTGGAGGGTGAGAACTTAGCTTGAAAACCTAAAAATGTGTTGACATCTGTTGGAAGTAACAGCTTTCAGAGAAGTTTGGTGCTTCTCTTTCTGTCGTGGGCAAATTTAAAGCAGAGGCAACACTTCTTGGAGGGCCCTGCCAAGATGTTTTTGTTGGCCTTTTAGGGGATACTCTTATTTGCATCTTCAGGTCACAGATGTAGAGTGTGCTGATAAAAAAACATAGAATGGTTTGGGTTGGAAGAGGCCTTTAAAAGTTATCTAGTCCAACCCCTCTGCAGTGAGCAGGGACATCTTAACTAGATTTCAGAGTCATGTCCAACCTGACCTTGGTTTCACCACCTTCAATGTAAAAACATTTCCTCCTTATATCTAGTCTAAACCTCCCCTCTTTTACTTAAAAACCATTACCCCTTGGCCTGTCACAGCAGGCCTTGCTAAAAAGACTGTTCCCATGTTTCTTACAGGCTTCTTTTAAGTACTAGTAGGCCACCTATGACATCTTTCCAGAGCCTTCTCTTCTCCAGGCTGAACAACCCCAACTCTCAGCTTGTCCCCACAGGAGAAGTGCAACAGCCCTCTCTGCTTTTCTTTGTGGCCATCCCCTGGGTCCACTTGAGCAGGTCATTGTCTTTCTTATGCCAGGGGCCCCTCTTTCACTTGAACTGAGGAACAAATTAAACTTTTGAATTTGTAACCATAGATGAAAAAAGGCTTCACATTGAGAAAGATGGTTGTGTGGACTGAAAGCTGGCCAAATCTAACCCAAGTAAACTGCTGAAGCCACAAAGAACACCTGCCCCTTAAAAGGGCACAAGCTCCTTGCATAACACCTGTAGTGCAGGTTGCTTTCTCCTCCTTGCAAGGGAGCTCTTCTGCTTCCCAGCTAGCCCTTAGCCCCTTGTCACAAGGTTAGCCTGTGCTGTGCTGAGGCAGTCCAGGGTCCTGGGGTACCACCTGCCTGCCTCTCCATGTAGCAGTCCAGATAGGCCATGGCTTGCTGATGACAGGCATTGCTTTCCTAGCAGCTGTTGTGGAGGTGTTCCATGAACTGCTCTTTGAAGGTGCTGCATTCCTTCAGGTGATCATGTTTCAGTTATAGCCCTGTGTTTCCTCTGCATTCTTCTAAAATTTTTTTTTTTAATATTACCTGTGAGAAAACAATATAAGCCTATCATGAAGTACCTGGAGTTTTGCCTTTGAGAGATGCTAAAGCACAGTAGGAAGTACTTGAAATAACTTGAAAACATATCTTGTTATCAAGATTTTATATTTTTTTCTGGTGGTTGTTAGAGACTTGTCAATCTCTTGAGGAACACTGAAGAAAGCTGGTAAGGACTTGAGGGGTTTTGTAAGTCATAAGTCTGTATGAATAAACAGCCAAAACCACATGACTGTGAGCTGTGATTCTCAGGAATTTTGGTTTACGTACATGCCGAGATGTGTCATCTGTACATTGCAAGTCCTAATTTCTAAGTCCTATTTTTCTGAGTATTTGCTTTTACTGATGTTTTTATTTGCTGATCTGGCTGTTACATTTAGGGAAGACTTTGCTTTGTGTTGGTTTTTCCATGCCAACTGTAAAATATTATGCCTAGGTGTTATACAGAGACATGAAGAATAGATGTGAATTAGTTAATACACAGTTTGAGATCCTTTTGAAATTCACTTTTCTCACATTGGCTTGTAAGTACGAGACTACTTTAGCCATTTATGTTTCTGTCTTTTGGTTTTGTTCATAATTGGAGAATATCCAGTGATGTACCCATGATTGTCCCTTCAGTTGAGTTACTCCACTTCTGTTTGATTTATTTGATACTGACACAAGAAATATTTTTGCATCAGCATATTTTGAGGATTATATTCCTGTCATGACAAATGAATAGGACCATAGTGCTAGTCCTCACTACCATTTTAGATTACTTTGAAACATCTAGAACTGTCTAGGATTTTGATTTCCTCACATCTGCTTTGGCTGCAAATGAATTCATCAGTATTACAGATACTGACTCCATACCGCATTGTGTACAAAACAGAAAGAACATGAAAGAGCAACCAGAACACTCTTGATTGCAACATGTTCATTTTAACTAAGAATCCTGCTAGCAAACAAGCTGTTTCTGTTGATGTTGTATTGGCAGGTTTTGAAGCTTTTTAAATTACTACACAGAACTCGGCAAGAAGTTTTTAAAAATGATACCAGAGCCCTTGAAGGTGAGATACCTTTTTTGTGTGGTGCATGTTTACATATCGTCCTGTGGAACTTTCTTCTCTGAATACACAGAAATAGAATTCTTAACTAATTTAAATTATTCCCTTCCACATTTTAAACGTAATCATTGGGAAAACTTTCTGCGTCCATAACCAGACATCCTTTAATTTGAAACAAAAACCCTCATTGTTTCAAATCATACTTCATAGGCAAAACATTTCCTTTTGGATCTTTGGTGATCTTCCTCAGATTTTTTTCCTTTTTCTTTTTGTCATTCTTCAGTCCATCCAAAGCATGTTTAAATGTACTCAGCATTTGAGTTGGTTATCTTCATGTACGATTACTCCTCATGGTTTTTTAGTAAACCAACTTTTAGTAGTGAATTCTGTATGTGAGTTATTTTTAAAGCTCAGAATAAGCAATTGTTTTTTATTCCTCTACAAGTCAACTTGGAAGTATGACATCACCTGAATTCCATGGAAGACTTATATTAAAATCCTTCAGGCAGAGTACATCAGTGAAGTACTGTAAAGGACTTAGGATTCTGAGCTTTGAGGCAGTGACAAAGGCAAGATAAAAATTTTTTTCACACTTTAGTTTTTTTGTTTATTTAGCTGCAAGACAAAAGATAAATGAAGAATTCAGAAATAACCAAGATGAGACATCCGAAGAGAAGATAAAGGAGGTACTTCTTGTTTTCATTTTTCCTCCCACTTTTCATAAGAATACTCATATAGGATATTTTTTACTTAAAGGATCTCTAAACCAAGGTAAATACTTAATGGGACATTGTAAGAGCCAGGTGAGTTCAAAAAGGCTTTGGCATGTGTCTTTGTTCATAAATATGTTGATACCTCCTTTGGTATTAATACCAATGTTACAGAATTTTGCACATAATGGGTAAGGAGAAAGTGTCTTCTGATAGTTCAATATGCTTATTTTGAAGCTTGTGATAAAATTCTGGAAAAAATGTTTTCGATTGCTATTTTTATGTAAATATTTTGTATACTTTTCTCATAATATCTGTCTGAGCTGTGGTAATGTAAGTTGACTTAAGTAATTACTTAATGTAAGTTAGACCTCATTGCAGTTAATAACTTCCTCACCAGAGAAGGAGGGGTGAGTGCTGACCTTTGCTCTCCGATGACCAGCGACAGGACTTGAGGGAATGATATGAAGCTGTGCCGAGGGAAATTCAGGTTGGATGTTAGGAAGAGCCACTTTACCCAGAGAGTGGCGAATCATTGGAACAGGCTCTCTGGCACCAACCCTCATGGAGTTTAAGCAGCACTTGGACAATGCTCTTAGACACAAGTTGTGACTTCTGTCCTTGTGGGTGCCTTCCAATTCTGGGTATTCTGTGATTTGGTCTTTGTTCTATAGACAAGGACAGACAAAGTAAATAATCTGCTCAGTTCCTGGCAGACATGAAAAATTGTTTTGATTCCTGATCACAAATGAGGCAGCATCTTTTGCGGTAGGCAAAAAAAAGCCAAGTGATCATGAACATTGTAATACTGAATAACTGTACTATTGGGGTGGGGTTTTTTACTTGTTCTTTCCTCAAAATGCATTAAAAGGAGTAGAACATTCTTTTAGTTCACTATTAAAGTTACCTTTTCTTAGTTGTTATCTTAACGGTTTTTTACTGAGTCATTTTCCTAAAACTTACTGAGGCCTGAAATGAAACTTGGGTATTTTATTTATTTTTAATTCTTAACAGCCATACAGAGTGAATAATGTAATTCTTGTTCATTCAGCCTTTTAACTGTGTTTATATTGTCATTGAGCACTCTTGGGAAGAAAGTGCCTTTATCTGTCCTCAGCAGAAGTAAATCTAAATCTTTGCTTGGTACCAGTTACTGAACAGTTGTGCAAATAGTTTTGAGCATTTAGTTACGAATTTCTAGAATTACTGGTTTTTATCTGGTCCTGTTGAAATACTTCTGTATTTGTGATCCCATTGTCTGCTCTGTTAAATTGTATATTCTTTTTGTTAGAAATGCACATGGAAAATACTTGCTGTATTTCTTAAATCTGTGTTTGTTAGGAACAGCAACTACAAAATACACATGTATAATGAATAGACTAAGATGCAGAGGAACTGAATCAAGTAATATACAGGATTTGTGAGAATTTGGGCACTTGGATTGCATGAAAACAGGAGTGTAAGTGTTCTGCTTTGGACAGCAGCTAAAAAAACCCTGAAAATTGACCAACCCCATGTGCATTTTCTTTTGCTAGAATAGAAAGCTGTAGTATCTTCTAATGTGACATCAGATGCAAAAATCCACTTGTGTTGGTGCACGCTAGTTCCTAGCATAAGCATGGCTCCCAAAGGGTCTTACTTGCACGATTTCATTTATATTTGACACATGGAGAAAAGAATTAGGCTTCTTTTAATTGCTCAGCAAATCTAGCAATGGTGTTTCTGGTTATCCTCTTAATGAGGGAAGGAATTCTAGGCCTTTTGCCAAATACGAATGCCTCTGCTAATCTTTAGGTAGTGCCTTATTCCTGTACTGCTTTTCTGTGAAACCTCAGTATTCTTAATTATTGTCATGTTTTGCCCTTATTTTTGTCTGTCTTTTTCAAAAGCAGATAAAAGAACCAGACTGCCCTTTCTGTAGAGGTAGTCAGATGTTATTGAGGCATTCACCAATGTCTTTGAGTACTGAGAACTAGATACTGGTTATAATAGTTGCATTCTACCTTATTTATGTGCAGTTTTAATTGGGCATATATTTATACTGCTGTATGTTGATGATTAGAAGTTCCTTTCCTATCATCTAGTATGTCAAGGTAGCTAATATATCAACCTGTGAATTATTCCAGGATCGCCGAGGACTATGTGTAGATAGTCTATAACTAACTGACCAGCTTTGTTATTTGAATAGCTGTCTAGTATGGAAAATAGCTTTAGGATTAATTACATACAACTTAAATTACTGTGTTGTTTGTTCATTTGTGGGGTTTTTTTTGTTTTACTAGCTTCTGAAAATAGCTTCAGATGTTGAAGTGATTCTCAGAACTTCTGTTATTCAGGCAGTTCACACAGATTCTGACAAAATATGTGAGTAAAACTGCATGCTAAAAAGATGTTTAAAAATGTTGTAGTTTGGTATATAAATATAAAACCTGAGTAAAGGGATAGAGAAGGCAAAAGTCTATCTGTTACTCTCTGCGTAAACCCTTAATTTAAGCCTGTTGATTTAAGTCACTACCTAGGACAGGTGGAGGTTTTGATGGTATAAGGTTTCTACACAAATATTTTGAAATATGAATGCTGGTAGAAACAGGCAGTGGCTGCATTTAATGCCCTTATGAGAGTTGTAACTTGATACCTTAACTATAAAAAGTGACAGCAGTTAGTAAGTCAACCTACATATACTGGCTTGTCAGTCAGTGTTTAAATGTAGTTGCTACAGTATCTGTAGGTGCTTGTTCTACCAAATATTTAGAAGCTGTCTTAAGAAAGAAGCATGCAGTATGTATGCTTTTTAGAATAGCTTTTTACTTGAGGATTGAATGTTCTTTTGCAAAATTTTGTTCTGTAAATATAAGTTTCCAATTATGCCTTGGAAGATTTGTGACAGAATGGTGGCATTGATGCACAGCCTATCAAGTTCTGAACATTTGGTTCCTGGTTTAGGAGTTCTTTTATCTTAATGTCAAACACAAGAGAACTATTTGGTTCACCATGCAACTGCATGGTAGAGTATGGGAGAAGTCTTCAGCTGTGTACACTGTTTCCTTACACTGCCTTTTAAT
This sequence comes from Galbula dea, assembly GCA_013399015.1. Taxonomy (NCBI): domain Eukaryota; kingdom Metazoa; phylum Chordata; class Aves; order Piciformes; family Galbulidae; genus Galbula; species Galbula dea. The sequence continues at coordinate 70,769 of VWZX01007342.1, forward strand.
GACAGATTTATTAAGCAAAAAATAATTGTTTTTATTAAGGAAAAAATAGAGGAAGTGCTGTTAGTTGTCAAATAAAAATAAACAACGTCAGTTGAAAAGTCTACTTTTCATAGGTGCTGCTTGTTTGTTTTGGAAAATTTGTAGGTGAAGGTTTACTTTGCTATAGTAGGAAGTTTGTTGGCCTATTTGTAAATGAAGAAAGTGGAAAGACCTTGTCATAGACAGTGAGAGCAAATATTGGTAAGGGGAACACTTTTCCTAATCAAGCGAAATTATTCTGTACTGCCACTGAAGAAGTGCACAGGGCAGTGGTATTAAAAAAAATGGAGATGCAGTGTTGTATAATATGTTTGGAATCACTAGTAAATCTTTAAAAAAGAGGAAAAAAAGAAATTGAATGGGGGTTTTCTTACTACAGAGAAGAATTTTAAATAGTATTTTCCATAAGTTTTTGTTCTTAACAGTTTTGGTGTTTTGGTTTGTTTTTCTATTACAGTGCTTATACCCAGGAAAGATCTGCTACAAGACAACACTCCTTACTTGGATAAACCAACAGAAAAGTGTGAATCCTGAGGAAAAAAGGCCCCTCTCCCCAGAAGCTTAATGTCCTATAATGAGATATCTGAAAACCAGTAGTGGATACCTACCTAGCTTATGTTTTAAAGCTACATTTTAAAAACAGTTAAATATTGTTAACATGAGAACAGACACTGAAGCCAAGTCATCAGTTTTACTCTGTGCTGTGATATCATCATGCGCTTCTGGTGTGGAAAACACTAATACTTCCACGGAAACTCAAGGCACACAGTTGAATTGTGTTACTTCAGCCAGGAATGTTTTCAATTATGACAGTCATCAGACAGATTATTTCCTAGCAATCCAGGGTTTTTCAAAACTAAATCCAAATTAAATGCAGTTCTTAATCCTGGTAATACTTATTTAAAAGTTTATCATCAATCATATAGTGCTTTGAAGTCATGAAGAAATGTCTTGTGGAACCATTCAATTTATGCTTTGCACTAAAAGCATGATTTCTGAAGGTGTCATTAATTGTACACTGTGATGTTTGAAAGAGTTTTTAAGGTTTATCAGAATAAATTGTTCAAGTTTTACAGATGGGAGAGCGTGTGTACTGTTTTTCTTCCCCCCCCACCCCAGCCATAAGCAGGAATGGCAGGGTTTGAGTTCTTAGCCAGAGCCGAACCAAAGGTTGCTAATTTAGATCATAGGGTTAATGAATGTAAGGTTTTTGTTTAATCTTGTGATTATGGAGTGACGTACTGAGGCATTTACCAAAGAAAAGAGGCTTGTTGGTGAGACACAAGTGATCAGACTTGCCTAGAGAGAATTTATAGTGAGTTTATTTAATAAGCCCTTATCACTTTTTTTTTTGAAGGAAACTGAATTGCTTCTTGCAGAATTCATCACAAATGATCACTTCCATTTTAATTGGAATTGGGTACAACCACAGTGATACATAGAATCTTCTCTGCGTGAAACTGCTAACAGGCACCCTACTAGGATCTAAACACCTCACTCAGAAGTGAGGTAGCCCAGTAATAGCTCTCAGCTCTATTTCAGGCCCCAGTGGTTCTGTTTATTTCTAATAAGCCTCCAAGATGTCAATATTGCACATCTGTGATGGGTTATGACATGATTTCACTGCCTGAGTAAAGTGGAAAACTGGTTTGCTGTATCTTTTTTTGTTGCACAGCATGTCAATACTTCTTCTTTTAGAACTATTGTTTCTGGCTGCCAGTGAATATGTTGTCAGTAACCCACTTTCAATTGCACTGATGCTCCTTGTGTTGTAGATCACAGTATGTTAGGAGTTTGAAGGGACCTCGAAAGGTCATCTAGTCCAACCCCCCTGCCAGAGCAGGATTCTAAGACTAGGTCACAACAAAGCTTCCCTGACTGGGAATTGAAACCAGGTCCCAGTGGTGAGAGCGCCGAATCCTAACCACTAGACCACCTCCTCTCCCGATGGAAGGCAGCAGGCAAACAATAAAAGATGGAAGTAGAAAAGTGCAGTTTTTGCTATTTCTTGCAGTCTAGTGACTCCACTACAAAACAAACATCTTGATCTGTAGGGGATATGCTGTTGTAGGCCTCTTGTGGTGTTTACTTCTCTTAAGGACAAGGCATATTCTATTTCTGGTTTTCCATCCTTCTACAGCCTGCTTACACTGACTTTTTTTTCCCATAAGGAGCATGGGAGGAGTATACAAGAGAGAGAAAATAGAAAGTAGCTTCAGCTGTAAAGATTAAAAAAACTAATTATGTCAAGCAAAGTGACTAATTTTTAAGCAGAATAATTAAACAGGAGTCTGGCAAGAATGACAAATTATGCATCCATTAAGATATACACCCCATAGCATGCTGGAACTGCGCAATTAATCTCCTGTAGACCCATTGCTTCAGGCTATTGGAGTAATGTATTATTTTTTTTATCCTTCAGGTTGATTTCTTAGAACTGAGGCATAGTAGGTCTTCAGTCTTTCAGTAGTGATGTAAAATAGTACTGCCTGTTACCATGCAAAGTATGTACTAAAAGATGTTGATGTTAACAGTGGATGGCAGGTTTTGTATCATGCTTGAGTAAACTGCAAGTGCAAAAACTATTTTGTGTGACTATTGCTTCAGTATCGTTCTGCTGTCATGTGTTTAGGCTTTTATTTTTAACAAGAATTAACACGTTAATAGAAAGATAGCATGGAAATGTCAACTTACAGGATCAGGCTTGGGATTCAACAAGCATTTGTGTGCTTCATCTTACCTACACCTTGAAAATGGAAATACAGGACAAGTCACCTAAATAACAGACAATAGCTGCAAATATAGGACATGATTAAAAAAAAAAGTTGATGGAATTATATGCCCTTTGGAACAATCCTCCTTACACTCTTGTGCAGTATGCTTATGGTCTGTGTATTAACATTCTGTTCTTCTGCTGTCCTTGTGCATTCCTGGGCAGCAGAGAAAATCTGAATTTTGCAGTGCTGAACTGAGGAAAATCAAGTTGATAGGCAACGACTCCTAGTGTAAAAGACTGACAGGCTCATTTTTTTGCTCTTGTTGCAATGTGATTTTAAATAGGAATCCAAATAAAGAAGCCTAAAAGTATTCTAGAGTTGGTCACCATCAGGTGCATTCTTTCTGCAAATTTGATTTTCCAAGTTTGAAAGACACACACCCCTGATAAGTGAGCAGCTGGTAATTAAAGACTTCTCTGTACTAGTTGGCGGTAGTGGTTGTTACTCTTCCCCTTATTCCCTGCTTGCCTGTTGGTTCATGTTCCATTATCCAGTCATCTCCCCAATTTCTGTTTCCGTATTCATTTCACTCTGGGTGTGCAACTGTTCCTGATACTGTTAAAAAGACAGGAAGTATTGTTGTACTTCCTCTGCAAGCTTTGAAGGGTTAGCTGAAACTCTTTAAAGCATGACAGGGGCTTTCACTTAGTGACTTGAGAGGGGAAAAGGTTATTGTTTGCAACAAAAACTGAAGTAGATAGGCTCACAATAACACAATCCCTTTTTCGGTTTTACTGGAACTGCAGAATTTTAGAGCAGATGTATGTGCCTTTCTTCCAGAGTATGTGTTATCCATCAGTTTTAATAGATAGGCTTAATAGGTAATAATTCTTTAGACTGTAGTTTGATTATGTTTTATATCCAAATCTGTAGAGATCTTCTGCAGGCAGGCAGGAAATTCTGTTGAAGAAAGCTCACTGGTTGTTCAGGTCTGCCACAGTTCATCTGCTTTAGTCAAGAGGTCAGTAAGGTCTGACCACTGAGTATGCTTTTGTGACCTGTATAGACACTCTAGCAGTGCTACATAGCAGGACCAGGTATTTCTAAGGTATCAGGTCTACTCAAAATGCATACACAGAGTCTGGCAGAAGAGGTGTCACCTTCATGATTACACGTAAGAAAATTCTAAGCACTTCAGCTTTTGACATCTATCAGATGCAAAGTTTTGACTTTGCGTACACTATAGCTTTAATGCAAGGATCAAATACAGCCAAGGGATATTTCCTGTTTAAATATTAAGTTTTTCTGTTCTTCTAACAACCTTTCCTTCTCTTTTATTTAACAGTTTTAAAATAGAAGGTTTCTTCTGGGTTTTTTTCTGCATGTGGTAGTTCAGGGTAGGGATCAATTATGATATTAATAGTATATTTGCTATAGCCTGATGTTCATAAAACACAGATGATAGATTTAATCTATAATTTTATTTTGTTGCATGTGTGGGATTTGTTTTGAAGTCTTTATGGTCTTCAGATGAAACAAGGTGGCTTTTCTAATGTAGCAGTGCCAAGTTAATCCCCTTCTCTGTTCTTGTCCACTTTGGTAAAGGAAGCATTTAGTTGCTATTTTTACAGAGAGTGCCATTTTACACCAGCAAGTGACTCCACAAAATGCTGATTAGGAAGTAGCATTAGAAGCTTAATCTGGAGAAGGAGCTTGTACCTCCTCTCCAAAGGTGCTGAGTTCTGGGGCAGTTTTTCAGGTAATATGAGAATGACAAATGTGTGGCAATTTCAGTGCCTAAATCTAGTATTAACATTTATTCACTTTCTTAGAGGTGATGCCAGCTGAAGGAGCTGAAGTAATCCTAATGCTGCATAGTGTTGCCTGTCCTGTTTGGAGTAAAAGCGTCTGCTTTGCAAATTATGCTTTCCTTTTTCTCACAGTATGTGCCTCATTTTTCCATCTCAAAATGGCTATGGCTTGAATCCAGGATTAGTCAAGATTAAGTAAACAGCTGGTGAAACTGTGGTCTGTGGAAGCTGAGAGGAGGATGGCATTCTGTGTGTTATTCCATAACAATGGGAAAAGTTCTACCGTTTCACCTGCTGCTGTAGTGGTAGCAGCCCTGTCCTTTGAGATCAGTGGCTATATGTAAAGGTTCACTCAGCTACACTAAAACTGCCTTTTCCAGCTGAAAGACCTCCCAAAGCTGAGCATGGAAATTTTAACATTCTCCTATCTGTGTAGCAGAACTGTGATAATGAAAAAAAGCAGGCAGTAATCCATACAATACTGTGCACTATTTCAGTCTGTTTGTAAAGAAAAAAAATGAAAAGGTCACTGCAATACTTCCTTCCTTTTTTAAGTGTTCATTTAAAATAAAAATCTTTGGTCCATTGCTGTCCACCTGCAGATGATCCAGTGCTGATGTTTCTGCATAGATCTTTATCACTCCACATCCTTTCTGATTGGGAGGGCTGCTGTCCTCTACTTGAGATTTCCTCCTGACACATGAGAGGTACGTCCTGAAGTCAGTTTCTAGAAGGATTTTTGGAGACTCAGAACATACTCCACCCATGAAAAACAAGTGCTTTTATGAGGAGAGGGAATAAACCTACAGTTTTCACAGTCAGCTGTGTCCAGCTATGTCACAATCTAAAGATTGTGACTTTCAGGCTGTAATTCTTTTTGATCTGATTTCAAAAGCTACATATAGAGTAAATTTTCTGTAGCAGTTTGACCAAATGTTACCACAGAATCACAGAATGTTAGGAGTTGGAAGGGACATCCAAAGATCATCCAGTCCAATCCCCCTGCCACGGCACGATTCCCTACACCAGGTCACACAGAAATGTGTCCAGATGGGTTTTGAATATCTCCAGAGAAGGAGACTCCACAACCTCTCTGGGCAGTCTGTTCCAGCACTCACTGAATCGACAGGGAAGAAATCTCCTATATAACAAGGTAGTACTGAGAAAAGGCAAAAAAAGAATTATTATGTAGCTGGAAATAGTCCCTGAAGGAATTTCAGTTTAGTATTAAGAACATGCCAGATTTTTTTTGGTCACTAGTATTTAATTATGCATATGGTTTCCTCGGTAAATTTCCTCTGAACATATTTTGTGGAAATAGTATCAGACAAGTGGTCTCACTGGACCCTGCAGTGGTGTCCAATAGTAGCTGAGGTGAGACTGGCTCCTGTCAAACCAATAAATGAAATGTGAATTGAATGAGCAAATGAATGAGAATGAGAGCATTAACATTCATAGAAGGAAAAGCAAAGGGAATAAAGGAATATTAAGGACAACTTTTGCACTAGTGAAACAAAAATGTCTATGTACTAAATGGTTCTTTTAAACAATTTTCCATTATAAATAAATGTCAGATTTTCATTGTTCAATTATTATCTGCAGTGCAGTCTAGAGGTGAAAGGAAGACTGATTTTATGTGGACTGAGGAGGAGCAGAGGATTGCATAGAGAAATAATGGCAAAGAATTCATGATTCTGTGATGTAATTTACTTGATTGTGTTTCATTGCAGTCATAATTAGGACTGCCGCATGTGCAGAAAGTAACTTCTTTGAACAGAAAGATTTAGGTTCAATTATCTGTTTTGCAGCCATTTTCCTGTATAATTTTGTCTAAGTACTAGCTTTATTTCAGTTTCATTCAGTGGAACATAGATAAATAAATACTCAGCTGTAATGACTTGTGAAGACTTCTATCTGTATTTGTATTCCACATGGACAACGAAGCAAGAGAATTTCACCTATTGGGGAACATAAAACTGTGGTGTGCTATCGTGGGCTGCAGGGGCCAGGCTCCTGCAGAGAGGAGGCTGGACAAGGCCAAGGTCAGTTTCTCACAAGAAAGAGTTAGGTAGCTTGAGAGAGAAGATGGGAGTCAGCTAACCAGGAGCTTTGCAGCCAGTACACAGAGACCCACAGTCTTGGCATGCCACCCCCTCTGCACGGCTTACAGCATCAGTCTTATCATATTCACATGTCTTTGTAGCGCACTGTTTTTATCCCATTTATGGTAGTTGTTTTTACCTAGTAAGTGTTGCTTCTTAATTGGTCAGTATAATTTGTATATGTAAATGTCACTTGCTAATTCGTCATTATACTTTGTGTAAGAAGGTGTTAGTTACTAATTGGTTAGTGCCCTTTCTGTATGAAGGTAATTGTTTATTATCCTTTCTGTAAAAGTATAAAAGTAGTGTTGCCACTAATAAAATTGCTATCTGCTGGCTACCTGCTGGTGCTATCTGCATGTCGTGTCCGTCCCTATTAATGACATAAAACTCTTAAATGTTGTGTGAAGGATCATATAAGAACTTCAGATGTAGCCATACTACTTTCTAGCAGCATTGTAGATATGTCCACATTATGTAATAAGCTCACATCTTCTCACAATTTCATCAAAATATATGATTAAAGAGATTGTAAGCATCTGCATGTTGGCTATGAGAAAATGAAAGATGGCAACTTAGTGTCAGACTTTTTTTAAGGAAAAGGAAAAAAGGACTTTAGAGATGATGAGGCTCATTTGCAATGCCTATGGTGTATTTAGAGAAAAAGCCACGGGGAAAGGCTTCACCCCAACAAAACTGTGGCAGACAGGCTCCACAGTGCTGCTTTGCTTTAGTACTGTGTGACAGACAAAATTTAGGAGGTTATGACTCCAAGCACAAAGGACCTGTGACAGAGTTCTAAAGAGTGTATTACCTGCCTTTGGCAGATGGGAAACATATGTTATGATGCATTGGTTATGTCAAATGAATCACGCTTCACAGTGTGCTGTTTGACATATTTCCCATTCCCCTGCAACAGATTTGTAGTGTGAAATTCTGCTTTAAGCTGCATATTGGGATTGCTTTCCCTTTTTTTTTTTTAACCACATTTCAATGAATGTTTGGAACTGGAAACACTTCAAATGGAGGAAAAGCATGCAAATGCTGGCACATGTATTCTACCATTGTTTCAGGGCAGAAAACACCAAATGTGCCATAGAAAAGAGTGCAACCCTTCCACTCCCAAACCAGCGAACAAAGTACACAACGCTGTTCCTTTGATCAAGACCTGCAGTAAAGCTTGCTGCAGATTTCATCACCTTGTTCTTGTAGTACACAGTTCTGTTTACTTAAAACTTAATTTTCTAGCAGATGAAGTAGTTACCTAAGTAACTTATTCAAATGTATACTAACTCAAACCACAGAAGTTAAGTCAAGTGATCTATCAGGGATTTCTCCTAAGTGCCATTTCCTCTATTCCATGTCAAAAAAAGAAAAAAGGGAAAGCTGAAACTGAAAAAAACCAAGCAGCACAAAACCATCTGAACTGAACTGCCTGTAACATTAATATCTGACATGTTTGAAACTAAAATCCCATTGAATCCTAAGAAAGTAACCTCTCTGGAAATAATGGGACTCTGTGAATTTTAGCAGGAAGACAAGAAATATTAAGAATCTTGTTATTAATTATTTATAGGACTGTTTCATATTTGGAAATCACTATGGGTTACAAAACAGAGGCAGAAAAAGCTACCATAATATTTATTAAAATGGATCAAGAAATAATGTTTTATAGCCATTCCAGGATGAAGTTAGAAATAAAGTAATGCTAGCTAAGCAGTGATCTCCAAGAAAGTATCCACATACATAAGGAAATTAAGAATGAGCTGTAGTTCTGGCTAGTGTAAAACAGCATACTTTCACAATATGACTGCCCTTCAAATGTACGCCCATAGAAGGCACACATGGCTTCTGAGGCATACATAATAAGGCTGGGATGGTTTGACAGCATGTAACTGGAGCTAAGAGTGAATGGGGAAAATATAGGCTGAACAGCAAGAAAACCATGAAGCGCAGCTCTTGCTGGTGTCAGATTCTGTTCAGTATCTTCACTCGGCAAAGTATTCTCGTCAGATAAGAGGACACTCTTTTTTGTTAGGCTATTTGAAGACTCACCTGCCACAATACTAAGGCATATGCAGTAGACAGGTTAGAATGAGTAGGAATGAGGACTCTGCTGGGTTGCACCAGGTATCTTATACATATGTTAAAGTAATTTAGAAGCAATATGCTCAAAAACACTGAAGGCAGAAAAAATTGAAGCGAAAGGAGATTCTTGTGCCTCCACCACTGCTTACCAGAAAATTGGGAGACAAGGGGAGAGAGAGTACACAAAAAAAGACATTGTGGTGCACTTGGTTTGGTGGGAGTATATCCCTTCGTAATACTCCTTTGTAGCTCATGGTCTCAATGGCAGAAAGTCTTCCTGTCAGGTGAATTAAGATTAAAATCATGATCTGCTAGTTGTCTTTTTTTTGTCTTAATAGTTTATGTATGAATATTGCACTTTGGCTTCTACTCATGCCCTTCATGAACTCACGTGCAGAGCCAATTTCACAGATGCCATCAAGTAGTACTTTTAACACTGTATTAGCATGATTTATTTAATCCTTACCTAGCAGACAGATTCTCAATATTCTGCCCCTGAAAAAAATCTGCTAGAAATCATTTCCAGGGACTCTGATGGTATTTCCACCATGTTAAGAGTGAGAAAACTCAATCCCACTTGAATCTGTGGAAGCACTCTGCATGTTTTGGGTTCATTTAACAGCTGTTCCAGGGTTCTGAGAGGGTTGCCTAGAAATATGAAGTTCTGGTTCTGCTCGCTTATGTAGACTTGGCCCATGCCAAACTCTGACCTGGGTTCAATAATCAAAGCAGACTTAGCCTAGGTACAGAAAAACATCCATTTTCTCTATCTTTTATTTCTGTTGACCACCATCTGTCTCGGTCTTCTTCCTTCAAGACTTTTGTCATTCTCTTGCTGTCAGAGATCCTACCTGCTCCCTTTTTGTCAACATACAGGGAGTAATGTCAACCATGTACAAAATATGTCAGATGATTCTTATTGAGAAATTGATGGGTTTTTTTCTACCCCTGCTGAACTGTGGGAAGAGCTAACAACAGCTTTTTCTGTGCTAGGTAGCTGTATATGCAATATGAAAATCATTGTGGCTATCATGAGTCCACTAAAACCAGAAAGGCCAGTGCTTCTTGTTGTCTTATCTTTAACCATCAATCTCACAACAAGGAAGTAGAAACTCACTATATGGAAATACAGGTTTAAAATCCCTGGGTGTGTAATCCTCACCCACACCGTTACTGCTGCAGTAGTGGGAGAGGACTTTCAGTAAGGAATGTATTCACAGAATCACAGAATGTTAGGAGTTGGAAGGGACCTCTAAAGATCATCTAGTCCAACCCCCCTGCCACAGCAGGATTCCCTAGACCAGATCACACAGAAGCACGTCCAGAGTGACTTAGACAGGGTGGAGAGTTGGGCAGGGAGAAATTGAATGAAATTCAATAAGGCAAAGTGTGAGTTTTGCACCTGGGAAAGACCAACCCCATCTATCAGTATAGGTTGGGGACTGACCTATTGGAGAGCAGTGAAGGGGAAAGGGATCTGGGGGTCCTGTTGGATGGAAGAATGAACTTGAGGCAGCAGTGTGCTCTTATGGCCAGGAGGGCCAATGGGATTCTGGGGTGTATTAGAAAGGGTGTGGTTAGTAGGTCAAGAGAGGTTCTTCTCCCCCTTTACTCTACCCTGGTGAGGCTGTATTTGGAATCTTGTGTCCAGTTCTGGGCCCCTCAGTTTAAGAAGGATAGGGAACTGCTGTTTTGAATATCTTCACAGAAGGAGACCCCACAACCTCTCTGGGCAATCTGTTGCAGAGCTCTGTCATCCTCACTGGGAAAAAAAAAAAATTTCTTGTGTTCACGCAGAACCTCCTATGTTTCAGCTTGCAACCATTGCCCCTTGTCCTGTCACTGGGCTTCACTGAAAACAGCCTGACCCCATCCTTCTGACACACACCCTCCACATCTTTAAAAGCATAGATGAAGTCACTCCTTAGTCTCCTCTTCTCCAAGACAAAGAGACCCAGCTCCCTCAGCCTTTCCTTATAAGGAAGATGTTCCACCTCCTTCATCATCTTTGTGGCTCTCTGCTGGACTCTTTCAAGCAGTTCCCTATTCTTTTTACCACTTTAGAGCATGAGTGTATACGAAAATTCCAGCTACAGCACAGAATTTGTTCTGGTCAACATTTGAGCAAGTACATGTTCCTGCTTATATAAACAGCCCAATTAAATACAGCCCTTTAATGCTTGCAGAGCTGGCAGCATGCTTTATAATGACAGTTTGCCAAGGAAATAAGGAACTCAGGAGTAAGTCTTTTCCTGCCTTGTGAACAGAAGCAATCTCATTGGATTCACCTCTGTGCATAAAGCAAGCAGGATGTGGCATAATCTTCAAAGTGTGCCGCACTGTTGTTTGCTCTGAGTACCCTTGAGTAAGTAGTAGCCTGAAAGCAACACAGAAATCAATAGAAAGAGAGTGTAACCACTCATTCAGGTTTTGGAGCCACTTAAAATTTTTACCCTGGAGGATATCTGTATAAATCTTCACCATGGTGATTGATTTCTTTTTGATAAAAATAGCTTTGTGGCTCATGTCTTGTGTGTTCTACTGAAAATGTGGCTGTAATGTATGAAGTGTATCTTGTACAGTAAAATAGATATATATTTACAAAATGGTAACAGTCCAAAAAGATATAGTCACAGAACCAGCTGCAGAGAGCATTCCTCAGACACCTTGGTATAGACCCACAAAATTGTCAAACTCAACAAAGGTACACACTACTCAATGCTTGCACAGCTGCTTCAAAAAGCCAAGTTACATGTGGCTTCAAGTGCTTTAACTTCTTTGGCCTGTAATGCTCATTTTTATGCCTTTACACATAGTACATTAATGCTTTAACAGATACCACCTGACAAGGAATAATTTTAACAGGATGTTTGATTCTTTGAACAGCACATTTGACATTATGGAATATTCTAATTTTCTATCCATCTGTGTACCTGAACATCCTCAGATAACATTAGCTGAACACAGACACCAATACACAAGTGTTTTGGCTTTCTTCTGTGCTCTAGGCTTATTTAGTGTATGTAGTATTTTGTCGTTGCAGGGAAGACAGGAAAACTAGATATGTGAATAGGTAGTTGGTCGCTTGCTTTCTACTTAAAAACCTGATTCCATATTTTGGAATTTCTTTCTCAGAGCTCCAAATAACAAGCAGTGTACTGGCCAATTTCCAGCAGATCTTAAAGAGCTTGATCTCCTGCCCCAGGGATGAAACTGGGTGAGCATGGGTCCATGCAGTCCCTGGGGCATTGCTCAGAGAAGTATATGGCATGGGAGCAAGAAGGACTTTTTGCCCATGCTCAGCCCACAGCAGATATTATTGATGTTTAGGAGTGCGTTGTGCAGGAATTTACAATGCTGCACTTTTCAGCGTCCTGACCTTCTTGCATAGTCATCACCAGCCCCCTCACTAGTTACAGTTTCAGTATCCCAAATGTTGTTCCTGCCTGATAGCCTCTCCCATAATCTAACAGGCAGGACTGGAGCCTCCCAACATCATCTAGCATCTTGGTCATTACAACATAATAGAGGGAAGGTGGCTGCAGGCTAACCCTTAGTCCTATTAAACAGGTATGGTTAAGCAATGACCAGCCTCTGCATGGCAGTTCTTGCTGTCTGAAAATGAGCAGAGGGAGAGAGGTACTAGGGATGGCATAGGAGATGACGGGGTTTGTGGGAGACAGTCATTGCCCCAAGATGAAGAGCTGGGTAAGGCAGAATTATACAGGATTTCTGAAAAGATCAGAATACTTCTCAACAGGTCCCTCCAGACCCTTTGAAATCCACAGTGATTTTGTAATTCCCTTCAGTGGTGTAAGAGCTACCTGTTTGGATTTTGTCAATTAAGCCAGGTGAGTGCAGCAACCTGAGGATCAGTTAGCAAAAGAGGATTGCGTGATGATACTGACCAAAGAAGCTCTTCCTTGTTTCTTTTCTCCTTTAGCCAGGGAACTTGGCAAGCTCCAACAACCTCTAGGAACACGCAGCACACTTTCGATTGCACAATCTACCAGCAGCAGGAACCACCTGTAGCTGGGCAGTTTGCAAGCCACGTGCAATTCAGGAAGCCCAGATTTGTCCCTGCTGTTCAATTAGGTGTTGGCAAGTTTTGGTTTTAAGTTGCAAGTTTTGGTTTTAAGTTGCAAATTCTGTATAACTATGCGAATTATTATGCGTGCATTTGGAAGCCAGCATAAAGGCTGAGAACTAGGTACAAAAATTTCCCTGAAGATTTCTTTCCTTCCTGATAGGAACAGAACTCCATGTTAGAAACTATTTTGGGGAAGGGGACATGGCCCTTTTAATTTTCAGGATTTTTGTGCTGGAGGCAAACTTCCAAAGAGACTGACTGTATTGTACTTTGACTGTCAATACCAATGAATTAAACAAAAGAAAGTGTGTGTCTGTTAGTCTTTATGCACATCGCAGTTGCCAAACTACATGAATTGAGTACTTCAAAGGAGGGTTTTTATCTCAGTCTCAGTTTGGTAGATGAGGTGTTGGGGGTAGAGCTACAGTTATTAAATAGACAAAGAAAGTAACAAGAAACTGTGTATAAGGTCTCAAAAATGGTAGTCTGTTGAATTTCATTACTCAGAGATATTTGACTGAAGCTTCATATTCTCAAAAAAGATTAATTTAGTCATTCAGACCAAACTGCAAAGCCAAAAGGTGCTGTATAAAGTATTAACTGTTACAATTATTTATCATTTTTAACAGTAGTAAAAGCTAATGCCAGGGGGAGGAGGCCTTAGAACAAAAAGAAGAGGTTATAAAATAGCTTAAAACCTAATGCAACAAAAGAAATGGAGCTGAGTACAACAAAAACTTGACCTAGGTGTTCAGCCTATCACCAGAGATTTTTCTTGTAGGACGTGTGTGTATATCTTGTTAACAGAGACACATAAACTGAGATTGAGGTATGAAATAGAAATGGGAACTCAGGAGAGATTTTCACAAAGAAAAAACCCAGGGACAGTTAGAAAGAGACTGAGGGCAGCTGCAGAAAGGGAAAACCGTGATATTAGGGTAGCAGCCCAGCAGCATGGAGGGTGAGATGCAGCAGAGGCCGAATTCCTGGGGGGAGCTGGCTCACACTTGACTGGGGGAAGCAGAACACCAGCTTTGAGCTAAATATATTGAAGAGGGTAGACAGGGTCAGGTCTGTAGCCAAGCAGAACAGTTATATAAGATCTGCTTTATAGATTAAATGGCAGTGGGGAGCCAAAGGGAAAGAAATTTCACTAATTATGTAGTAGATTATGGGAATTTAAGCTTGCAGTTTGGTTACCAGAATAGCAGAAAGAGAGCAGGTCTTAAAATATTCCATAGAAAGAAATACATGGTGTGTTGTTATTTTTTCATATTCTGCTTATAGCAATAGCTAACTGTTTAGAATAAAATCTCTCTGGCCATACTAGAGTAAAAATACTGCACTGGTTGTGACATAGGACTCTTTTGAATACAAAACAGGAAATTAAGCTCTGACTTGGATCTGTTTCTTATCACTCTTGTCCTGCTTTGAAGTTCTTATATCCTAAGCATTTTCCCTGGAAGCTTCAAATTGTTTTCATAGTAATAACTCCCCTTCCTTCCTCCCTTCTTGAAATTAGCTGTTGATGCTTTTGCATATAGTGCCTGAAGAAAGTGTCTGGAGCTGAGGCAGGAGCGGTGTATCCATGTCAGGGTCTGGAGGGTCCATCTGTGTGACAGCATGGGGGCACTAGGGAGGGTAATGAGACCTGTCCACACTACCTGGTGTGGAACAAAGGAGAGGTCAGATGCTGCCGAGCTGCCAGATGTCTGGCTAAGTGGGAGGTGAATGTTGGCTTTGTATCCACAGTGCATTAATGACCCATGCATTAGTGGCAGCTGAGGATTAAAAATAGATTCTATCAACAGAAAGGACGAGAGCAAGTTATAGTTCCCAAAGAGAGGGGAATCAGGATTGCTAGGCACAGAGCCACAGTCAAGTTGTGCTCTGGTGGTGACACTACAGCTGCACGTGTTTCAGAGTGACAATGTCTCTCTTTTGTCTTCTGTATTTAGCAGCAGAAACGAGACCACTATAAAATTTAGCAGCAATAGGAGTGTGAGTTAACATCCACAGCACACAAGCAGTAGCTGTACAGAGTAACAAAGGGTTGCTCTGCTCTTTGCCAGAGTACCCTGTGCAATGTCAGGGCAAGGGGCAGGGTAGGGTGGGAGTGGGTCCATGCAGGAAGTTAATGTGAGTGATCAGCAACTGTGCACATAACCACAACACACAAAAAGGCACTTCTTAAACTGGAGCAGAATATGCAACACAAATAGCCAAAGAAGCAGAATAGTATCTGCTTACAGCTGTCCACAAGGAGACCTGTGAAAGCAGACTAGAAGAAAGAAAACGGTTATGGTGCTGTCACAGTTCCCTAAGGAGGGAGTATCTTCTCCATATTAGAGAAATCAAGAGATTGGCCCTCAGGGGCACAGTTGTAAGGCTTCGTATTAAAACCCCCTGTTTTTCAGTATGAACTGCAGCACCTGCTTGTGCACTTGCATAGCCTGCTCTGCCCAGGTGATGTGGAGATGTAGTGGCAGAGGCAGTTAGCGTCTCTCATCTTTAAATGAATTTGCCCACAACGAGAAGGCTGCATAAAATGATGTGGGTTTTTTCCCACTAGTTTGATGATAAGGAAATATCTGTCTTTGCCTTTTTACCTGGCTTTCTCCCTGACACGTCAGCAGGTCTAAGACCTGCTCGAAAACTCCGGAGGAAAGGCAAAGGTCTGGGTCTTGCAGTAATGTTTTGCAGGTCAAGTCTTTTCACTGTATGTATCTGAGAAGGATGTTAACAATAGGGTTGTGGGACAAATGTCCTGCTCATTATTATTTTAGATTCCAGTGCTTGAGGTCACATCCCTGTTATTTTTGTCCATTCATGTACAAAGAACTGCACCTTATCTTATTCTTTTGTAGTCCCCAGTTTAGTACCCTCTTCCCTTATATGAGGAGACTAGTACCTATGTTAAATGACTTGTGCAAGTGTGTATGCACTCACAAACTGATCTTACAAAAAGAAAATCTTGATAACAGCAGTATTGTCATCTTGTCAATATACTAGGCTTAATAGGGTTAATTTCAAGGCTTTTTTTACAGTGAAGTAGTAGAGGTTTTAGGGCTTTTTATCTGGAATAGCAAATCTGGGAGCTGAAGATCTGTACATCTGTGGGGACCCAATACTGTTCTCCTTTTTTACTTCTCACAGCAGGAATTTTTTGTTAGAAACCACTCATGGAAGTTGTCTCAGTGAGGTATGGTGCAGTACTACAATTCTCTGTTGAGAATTCATCCAGAATAAAGTTGGGGAGAATTAGCTGGTGCTCGGAACAGGATAGCAATGGCTATATGAAAAAAAATCCTGTTGGAAATCACTTTAATAGCTATCAGGTGTGCTGTCTGGTGTTAATCACAGAATATTAGGAGTTGGAAGGGACCTCGAAAGATCATCTAGTCCAACCCCCCTGCCACAGCAGGATTCCCTAGACCACGTCACACAGAAGCACGTCCAGATGTGTTTTGAATATCTCCAGAGAAGGAGACTCCACAAGCTCTCTAGGCAATCTGTTGCAGAGCTCTGGCACCCTCACTGGGAAAAAATTTTTACGTGCGTTCACAAAGATTCTCCTATGCTTCAGCTTACAGCCATTGCCTCTTGTCCTGTCACTGGGCTTCACTAAGAAGAGCCTGACCCCATCCTCCTGACACACACCCTTCACATATTTAAAAGTGTAGATGAGGTCACCCTTTGGCCTCCTCTTCTCCAAGCTAA
>VWZX01007342.1:107100-117164 GCA_013399015.1 Galbula dea
CTTCCCTTTCCTTGGCAACCCGTGTGGCGGGAGGGCAGGTGCTGCTGTCAGCAGGTGGTGGGCGGTGGGCCCGGGCCTGCGCCTGGGCCTGGGCTCGGCTTGTACCGTGCACAGGGTGTGGTGTCGCGCCGGGGATGCCGCGGCGCCTTCCTTTGCGATCTCCGGGCCGCGGCTCCCCCGTGTCCCTGAGCGGCGGGGGGGGNGGCCGGGAGCGGTGGGTGGGCGGGTTTACATAGCAGGGACTTCGTTGTGCATCCAGAGAGGTAAAGTTGTATTTAACGCGGTTATCTGAAATGCTGCACTTGTCTTTTGGGTTAACCGTTTGGCTTTCAGGCAGTTACTCAGTGTGTGCTCTTACCCAAATCACAAATCTTATTTTCAAGGTCGGGAGAATGGAAGGTCTTGGCTGTGACGTTTAACTCTGAAGTTGAATATGTATTAAACTGTAGGTCTGCTGATTTTGTTTCTCAAATTGTACGGATGAATGAAGTAATTATTTCATGTTTGTGACACAAAAACTTCAGAAGTAGTTTAAATTAAACCCTAAGCAGACTTTTTCCATGCCCATTGCAAATGTATCCCTCCTGGACTATGGTAGCTGGTTAAAAAATAGAAAAGTAAATAAAATCTGAAAGGCCTGGGGTTGGGATTGTCTTAACCTCTTTTTTAGGTATTTTTTTTCGTGGTGGGTGTTATTTAGTTCTCAGAGGCTAACAGTCAACTTTTTAACCTTAAATCAGTGTATAGGGAACACCTGAAAGTGTAATACTAATATGTTTCCTTATATTTAGCTGAAGTAACTCATAGCAAGTGCTTTGTCAATTAATTTGCGTAGGTAGTCTAATTAGTAATAGCACAGTGGAGGTACAGATGCATTTCTGAAAGTTGTTTTTTAATGTTGTTGGATTATAGTAATAAAATATTAAATTTCTATTGTAATCTTTTTTCTGAAGAGTGAAAGGGACTATTGTGTGTGAAATTGCAGAAAATGATTAAGCAGATGTTTAGGACCACTGATGAACTAAATAGCAGCTTAAATAAGCAGTGAGATAATTCACTGTGTAAATTTTAATATGTACATATAGGAAAGGCAGGGAATTTCCCATGGCAGAAAATCAGTTATTGTATGTTCAAGAAACTTCCTGGTGGTTTCTGTATTTCTAGACCAAAATTGTATAAATCAGAAATCACAGTGTATAATCTATAAAATATTATAATGCATTTGTGCACTAGAGGAATGAAGAACTGTTGTTAGTTGTAGCTTGTTCAGAAATGTTATATCTGTGTCATACATCAATCCGTGATTTAAATACCATTTACCTGAAGATAGTTGGCAATTATGCTGTCATATAACCAAAATAAATTGTTTTGAAGCTTGCTAGTAATTCTGACCTTATGAGGGTCTTAGAAGTTCTGTGGTGGCTTGCAGCGTGGTGGTCTGGAAGAAGCCTTGTGGACGTGGCTTGTTACAATAGGGAGATGACAGAAGGGGTTTGAACATCCCATTTTTGCTGTTTCTAGGCTTAGAAACAGGAAGGCAAGAAGAGGAATTAAGTGTGTGTTCTAAGCAGCTTTCTAAGTATTTTACCATGACCACTTTTTACCTAGATATCACAGCTTGCATTGCAGTGGTAAGTGTTAACCCTAGCGTAGTGTTGAGAAATCGGATCATGTCCTGTGGAAGCCTTACAGTAAACAAGAAGTGTTAAATGTCTCATTACATAATTTTGTCCAACGAGAAACGTAATTGTCATGCTTTCATAGAAGGAGCAATAGTTTGTGGTGGTAAGATAATGTTAATCAGCAGTTGCTGCTATAATTCATTTTCCACTGGGGAGGAGTCCGTGGAACACCTGGTAACTTGAGCAAGCCTTTTAGAGCAAACTTGCACAAACCCTGTAGATATTTGTTGCAGACCTTTTGACCCTCAGAGGTGGAGTGTGAAGGGGTTTCTTTTTTGTCTATTCAGTTAGGATTTCTTGCTAAAATTACAATACATTGTTAGAAAAACACTTCTTCTTTACACTATCAACATATGAATTACAAGGAAGATATATGACTGCGGTGGCAGTTTCTTGGAGCTCAGTAATTTTTTTTCAAGTTGTTAAGAACAGTGTCTGATTTATAAGCCAGCCTTTAGGCACGAAGCATAATATGGAATTACTCAGTAATCTAAAAAAAGCAAAGTTCTTCCTGGAACTACCTCTCATGCAGGTCTTTTGTTTGTTTGTTTCATTTTTGGTGAACTTAGGTTGTTGCAAAGTTGCAAATTATATGCAAGAGATTAGCATACCGTATTGCTGAAGAAAGTCTCAGTCTGGTTTGCAAACTCTGTCAGTGATTTGGTTTAGCTGTGTGTGCAGAAACCTGCAGAGTTCTGGTCAGTGTCACTGAGCACTTGCATAGAATTGAAATATGACTACGTTTCACTTACTTTTCAGTCATACTTTGACTACTCAAATTAACTTTCAGCAACTTAGTTGGAGCTTTTGATTATGCTTGACAACTGGAGTCCAGGAACAGATATCAATTTATCATCAAATTCACTAACGTGACACATGTTTTTCACTAGATATAGTTCTAGCTGATACTAAAGACTGTTGCCTTACATAAACGTGTGCTGAATGGGCCAGTTATCTTTGGTCGCTGCCTTACCTCTGGATATCTGCTTCTCACTGTACAACTCTCTGTGTGCTCAGATAGAGAAAATGGATGAAGACTAATGTGGCCCTTCAGAGCCTGGCTGTACCTTGCTGTATTTGTTAAAATGTGTTTGCTGTTAACTACCATATCTGTTTAATACTAACCTTCTTGTGTCTCTTAATATTGGCCTGTAAAGCAAATAACTGGGTTTAAAAGAACTCAGTGTTGTGAAAATATTAGTCACTGTTTCTGTAACTTAAATGTCAGAAAAATGCTTTCTTATATATTCTGAAGGATTGTAGGGAATTTACTGCTGTGTACTCCACAAATGTAGCTGGTACATATATGCTTGTCTTTTGTCACAGCTTTATCAGTTCTTAACGTGTGCCTAGCAGGGTTAATGAACATGTTTTCTTTTATTATTGCAGCTCTTTTGCTGTATTACTGTTGTGTTAAAAATACTGAAGCTGTGTGTACATGATGGTGACTTAGCAACTAAATGAATTTTTTGTTTTTTAAAGAAGGAATTTTTGAGTCGACTAAATGGAGATGGTGAAGTGTTGGAAAAGCAGGGACATAGTGTTCCTTCCTGTAGCCAGGCCTGGGATGAAAATAAAGGGGGGGAGGAGGAATGTTTCTCTGAAGGATGCTGATCCCTCAGATGGGTGTGTTGGATTCTGTTTTGATTTTGTTTTTTTTTTTAAAAAAAGGTCAGTAAATCTGAAGAGAAGGTTTTGAGTATTCACAGTCACTTATAGGTTTCAGGATATTTTGATCAAGCAAGTCTGTCTTGCGTGATTAGTGTCTCTTGTTTTATTGCATGACTACCAGTGATGTCAAGAAATAATGACAAATTCAGGGAGCAAGCAACCTGAAACAAATGAAGGTGTGTAAGACAGCAGTCAAACATCCGCACTGAACATGTTGAAGTGGGCACTTCATTTAAAGAGCAGATTGAAGAGGAAGTTTAACAGTGAGGAAGCTGGCTGTTATTAGCAAAGATAATATAGGAAAGTTAGGTTGGTGAGTGTCCTATGAGAAAGTCCATTCTCAGTGCCTGTTACATAGATGGGTAACTCTGCTTGGGGACTTCTTTGGTCTCTTTCTAGTTTGATGCTTTATGTGTGGGTAGAAGAGGATGTGTGAGTTGAAACTACTAGTCCAAGGGTAATTATTGTCCTGAGAGGAACAGAAGTTTTTTGATCGCTTCCCCTCAATTCCAAGAGGAAAAGGAGCTCCCTTGCCTGTAATGAAGGCATAGTTAAGAGAGTGCAGACCTACTTCAGTACACTCTTCCATCTTCTTTGTCAGTGTCACATTAACAGAAGCTTTTTGGAGGAAGGTGTAAGGAGGAAGATGTAAGGTGTCCATGTGATCATCAGCAGGTGTATTGGGTCTGGCTGAGCTGTAATTCATCCCCATAGTGACCCTCACAGTGCGGTGTTTTGCATTGGTGACTAGCAGGGTGCTGATAACACACCCGTGTTTTGGCTGCTGCTGGGCACAGCACTAGCACTGTGACATTCCTTCTCTGGTTGGGGGGCAGGACCCTGAGAGGGAAGTCGGGCAGCCAGCTGACCCAAACTAACCAAAGGGATATTCCATACCATATGACGTCAGCTCAGATATAAAAGCTGAGGCACGGAGCAGGGGGGTGGGCATTCATCGGCTAATGACTGCCTCCTGAAGACTGCAGCCCTGCTTCTCGGGAGTGACCGACCATGGCTGCTCATGGGAAGTAGAGATTAAGTCTGCTTTTGCTTTGCTTCTGCGCGCGCAGGCTTTGCTGTGTGTAGTGCTGATAATAAACTGTCTTGTCTCAACCCACGGGTCATTCCTTTTTACACCTTACTCTCTCTCTCCCCTGTCCCTCTGGGAAGGGGAGTGATAGAGCGGCTGGGTGGGCACTTGGTGTCCAGCCAAGGTCAAACCCACCACAGCAGGTTTTGGAGGTGGCTTCTTGGAAACATGACTATACTGGATTAACTTCCTCCTGTGATTTAGTTAGATTTTAACCAATGAGGTTGGTGATACTTGTCATGAGATCTTAAGAGAGAGAACTGACACCTTCTGCATGTCTGCATATGCCAACGTGCATTGGTGCGGTACATGCGAGAAAGCAAGCTGCTGACTGTTGCACTGTGAGAAGAGCTAGCAGTTGCTCTTCAGCTTGCTTCAAAATCATGGTTAAGGTATGTTCAACAAACAACTGAAACAGATCTCTATGGTTGTGTTCAATGGATGGATTGCTTATTTGATTTATGCTGTAAGTCAGGCTAGGCCTGTATCTAGCAGTGTGAAAGGTCTGTTGGATTCCAGTTACTGGAGCACTTGATATGATACTGTAGTTATGAGAAAACTCTCAGCTCTGTCCCTCACTGAACAGAGTTTGAATCCTCTGCCCACCGTTCGTAATTGTAGAAGTATCATGGCCCATGGTGAGGTTTGTTTGCACTTTACAAACCGTTGCCTCAGCATTGGAGGAGAGGTGCTGGAGAAGAAATTGCAGTTCATCTTTAGCGTAATAAAGGAGAAACTCTCATCTAAACAGTAAGGAGCTCCTGATGCTCTGAGAATATTACACATGCTAATGACTACTTTGATCCAATAATTTTTCACAGCAAAGCAACTACAGTACTTAGAGTTGCATGTTAGGCAAGCAAGGATAAAATATTTTAAGTCTCTGTAACCATTTAGGCTAAAACAGAGAGCTGTTTGTTTTATCAGTATATAAAACACAGTACAAGGGCAAAACAATGCATGAACCACATAACTGATTACAGACTGCATCATTGTTTGCTGGGTATTCTAGTGTCTTGTGCTTTTTTAAAAAATTACTGTACAAATCATGTTTTTTTCTGACTGTACATGTATCAGTTTTTACATAGAGTTCAGAAATGTTTATTTAGCAAAACTTTCTTTCCACAAAATAGAAAGTGTGTTGTTGCGAAAGCCTTCCTAGTCAAAATCCTCATACAAAAAAATAAGTGTTTGTCCTTTGAATGAAGTTGGTGATTTCTATTTTAAATTTAGTGCCTTTTTCTGTCATAGTGTACAGGCTTATCTTTTTGTGGGCTTGATAGACTTTTCCCTCACTTCTTTCTTGGAAAGGGACCTTTGGTCATCTTTCTTGTACTCACTCATTGAATTTGGATACTATTTAAATCTTGTGCAAAGGTAGGACTTTCATAAATTGCAGTTGGCTTCCTCATCAAAACAGTCATACTGGTAGTTATTGAAATACTGCATGCAGAAAGCTGTTTGTTACATTTAGTGGTTGCTTTTATCTTATGGCTTGTGTTCGGTAACTCTTGTGGTGACTGATAGCATCTCTTTTAATTGGTCCTATGTGATGGAGCTATTCTCATACAACACCAGTTGCTAGAGGAATTGCACCTACCCATTTAAAGCTTGTTGAGAACAAGTTTCCTTTGGAACTCAACTACCTATTTCCCCACGAAACTCATCAAGTGAAAGGTGTCTTGCCCCTAATTTTCCATGCTGAAGTACTTTTATAATAAGCTGACTTCTTTGTGGTTTCTTCTGCCTTGATATAATAAAAAGAAGTATCTTTTTTAAAGTAACCTCTAATTTTAAGAGGAGAGAGCATGGAGTGGTCTTCAAATAGTTGCTTTAGTTTCAGTATTTCATGCATTCCTTGCTAATCAGAATGTTTGGGTTTTTCTTATTTTCTTCCAAGTATATCAGGAGAATAATTTCTTGACCTAATGGAAGACTAAGTCAGTAGCTCTGTTAGATTCCTTTATTTTATTCTTTTTTGTTGTTGTCATGTTAAAAATTGATCTTACACAAATGTTTAAGTGATCTGCTCATAGTGGGAACATGTTGTTGATTATATCACTGGTACAGCTAGGGTTTGCTTTGTAATCAAGTGACTTTATTTTAGTGTTGAAACAGTGACTTATTCTGAAAGGTAAATCTAGGTGTGTCGAGCTCTGTTTGACATAGTTGTAGTTGTTTGCTGCTAAGCTGTCTTGTGATGGGTAAAGCCTTGTGATGCTCTTGAAGAATGTTAGTTGGACTTAAGGCTGTTCTGAGGTGAATTTGAAGGGGCAGTATGTCAGTACAGCCTCTCTATTGTGAAACATTTAATTGACTCTTAGCAGTTTTTTGCATGGACTGCCTCCCAGGGTCCATCAGTGCCCAGCTTCCTATGAGGGCTCTAACGAAGAGCCTGTAAATCACTGCACTGGTAGCTTTTCTTCATCCATCTACGAGGTTAAGTGGTGCTTCTGCTTGCTGCAGAACTTTTCAGCAAGTCAGTAGGAGTGGTGAGGGATGCCTTTCAGTTTGAAGTTAAATGCTGGCTAAGATAAAGTTAGTGGTGATCTTTTCATCAAGATCCTAAATCCAATACAGTTATGTTCATGAATAAAGTCAACTGCAAGAATGCTTTTGCCAGAGTAGCATTTGTTATTACCTGCAGTTACAGTGAAGTGCTGTCCTTTGTATTTCTTCATTAGAAACATAATTTTG
Organism: Galbula dea; assembly: GCA_013399015.1. Classification (NCBI taxonomy): domain Eukaryota; kingdom Metazoa; phylum Chordata; class Aves; order Piciformes; family Galbulidae; genus Galbula; species Galbula dea. The sequence goes on from VWZX01007342.1 coordinate 114,241, forward strand.
TTGGTTGTATTTTGAGGTGCTCACAAACTAAAGCATGAGATGTTATTGCTGTTTATACAGGAAACAGAGATACCAGAGGCTATAGTGATTTTGTTTGTTTAACCTATTGTTTGGCTGGGGCACAAAAAATTGTCACCTGTGCTCCCAGTCCTGTGCTCTCTGTCTTGTCAGGATGTGTATGTATTCACAGTAAGGTGGTCCACACTTCTTAACATTTATTTTTTTCTTATTCATATTGAAAATTACAATAAATAAAAGTGAGATCGCTCTTGATCCAGTTTCCTTGTGGGAAACTCACAACATACATAGAGCTGTTACAGTCCATACGAGTGTGCATTTTAGTGAGACAGTATATAAATTAAGAATTCCTTTAAAGAAAATAATGTTGTTTTGAAAGTGACACTTCCACAGAGAGCTACTCAAATATTGATGGGGATAGTGGATAATTCTAGATTAATAGACTTTTGTCGAGATTTGATACTCAAAGTAAGCTATTTCTTTTCTCAAATCCTTAAACTTCCCTAAATTTCTTTCAGGGACAGAAAGGAAAATATGAAAGCTTTGTTGCTTTGTTTCTACTGGTTGAGGTCACATTAAGATATTTTTATCAGTGTTCTTCTGTAAGAACAGTTTGATCAAATTATTTGTGACTTACTGTCTCTTTAAATGTGACTTACTCTGTGTTTATATCTATTCAGAGATGTTAAGGACATTTCAAATACTGTACTGTTCCAAAATTCCTGGCAGCGTATTCTGCAAATTACTATGGTAATGTGTGAGGAAGGATAAAGTCAGAATCTGTGTTACAGACTGTTAATATTGCATGTGCTCGGTGCCACTAGCACTGCTTGTTCTTTGATGTAGATAAGTTCTTCGCGTAATTAAAACCAAAGTAGTGTGATGCAGTTAATACTGCTTATAGTCTGATTTATAATCAGATTTTTTTTTTTTGTTACTACTGATAGCTCCTGTCCTGTTGATTTCTGCCAAGTCATTGTGAATGTTTGAGGTCGTTGTTTTTGGGTAAACCTGTCTGGATATTTTAGTGCAGGCAGTTGTTACTTTAGACACAGAATTAGTTATGAAGTCTAGTCAGTGCTAATTTAATCTAAAAAAAAAAAGTAAGCTTTTGAGAGGAGCTGTGTTCTCTTCTAGAGTGCTGAAACCAGTTTTTAGTAATTACCATTACTCAGTCAGTGCTGACAACAGATAAACCTAAATTCCTGTGAATTTATAGGAAGTCTGGCTATTGGTTTGCGTGGGGGGCAGAAGTTAAACCTGACATTTCTTGGCTCTTTACTAGTGTAGTCTAAACTGAAAAAGAGAGGAGACTTGGATGAAAGTTGATTTATTATTTTCCCCATTGCCATATAGTCTCAAATTTTATTGAGTTGTAGTAACTTAGTTTAAAAATACTGGTCCACTGCTATTGAGAATTACAGAGGTGTTGGTACTGGCTCAAAATGCAGACCAAAGTATTATAATGACTTTTTTGTTTGTTTCGTTGGTTTTTGTTAGATGGCCTGATAGATTGGACTTCTTCACTTTTATTGCATACATGAGCCCTATAGCAAAACCACTGAGAGGGATGTGGAGCTGAAATGTTCTTTCTGCATCAAAGTTCAGATGAGTTGGGGGAGGCTCATGAGAGCTGCCTGTGCCACTGGTTGAGCAGCTTAGTCAGCTGTGGTGGTGACACATGCACTCACTCAGACTGTCCTGAACTTAGACAGCTGTAAGTCTGAGCCATCTGAGTCTGCATTAACATCACTTGGTGGTTTTGGTTTCACAATGCTATTCACTTGTTATATGCAGTCTGTCATAGTAATAATGCTTATCACTATGTTTGTATTTTTCTTCGAAATTGCAGTCCTTCTTTAAAGGTATGTGTGGGAAGTGATGACTTTGAAAGTCTTAGGAAAACAAATTGCACTTTCTCAAGGCTGTTTCTGCAAAGGCTGAACTTCACTGTGTAGGCAGTGGAGCTGTTTGTACAGCTAGTGATGTGCTAGGTCCTTTCTTTGTTTGTTAAACAAGGGGATGTTTAATCTCCACTAACAGGTTAACTTCTTTCTAGTTCTTCAGAAGACAAAACTTCAGGACTTCAAACAGCGTTCTATTGTAGTTTTGGGTGATTCTTCTGTTGTTGTTGTTGTTCAGTTGATTATCTTGACCTGTCTGCTCCTGTTATGTACAGGATTTGTAGTAGTACACATGCTGACTGTCACTGGTATGGTTTAAAGCAGACAGCTAAGTGATTATTCATACTAGATTTTAAGTAAATTGCATCTTATCTGATAAATCAGTTAAAGTTATTCATGTCAAGTTCTCCAACTCTGTGCTGGCAGGTACAAAACCACAGTACTTGCTTCTGAAAAGCATAGTATTAAATGCACCTTCCTCCAGCCAAAACCCCTGACAATATTAGCCTTTTTCACCCATTTCATGATGAAACAGGAAAGCCTTTGCACATGGTGGAAGATACCACTTGTTAGATTTAGTCTGTATGGTGGTAAAATAATCTGAGAAGTATTAGCACACAAATACTTTTTGCTTCTATTTATGAAAGGCTTAGCCTCTCAAACATTGTAATATATGCTGAGTTTCTCCATATTAAAAAAATCCAGTATGTCTGATTGGAATGGATGTAATATTTCATGCCTTACATAACTGAATTTCTGAAGTCCCAGCCTCTGGCTCAGGTATCTTTCAGTCTTCTCCTTAGTGTTTTTATACAGTCGTTGAGTGTCGAGGCTGGGCTGATCACCAACCCAACGACAGATGCTCCCTATTACCCTATCTTTCCGCCCACCACAGGAAGGGAAAGGGGATAAGAGAGAGAGACTTGTGGAGTGGAAAATAAAACTAAAACTACTTTAATAAATAGTAACAATAATAATAATAAATGAAATATATACAAATAT